>JAMAMB010000002.1:2585303-2955777 GCA_023629975.1 Cutaneotrichosporon sp. PL3408A
GAGGAGGCCGAGGAGAGCGAGGAGGCCGAGGAGAGCGAGGAGGCCGAGGAGAGCGAGGAGGCCGAGGAGAGCGAGGAGGCCGAGGAGAGCGAGGAGGGAGAGGAGAGCGAAGATGGTGAGGGAAACGAGGAGGACGACGAAAGGGAGGTGCCAAATGGGAGTGGCAACGACTGCTACGGCCCTAACGGCAGATAAGTCCTCATACTGCAAGTTGTGTGGTGCCACTCGTAAGGCAACCTCACTGCACCTGGACAGTATGTCCTTTATTAGTATATTAGTATCGTGTGTCGTTATGCCCTCAGAATACTCCGCATGTTCCCAAGACCTTATCCGCCCAATGGGGAAGACAGTGTGCTCAGAGCGTGTGCAGAGAGCGGGTCGGGAAAACAAGTCCCCAAGGCCACTAACACCCAACACGACGCACTCACACTCCCCGCATCCTCGACCATCACCTCCAATCGTTCATAAGCATGCCCATCGTCCAGCTGTCCCGCTACCTTCCCAGCTCCGATGGTCCCACACACGCGCCGACCCACGAAGAACCCAAGCCCACTCTCAAGGTCGCTGCAGACCACACGGATGAACTCAAGTCCAGCTGCCGTCGCAGTACTCTTCTCTTGCCAGCTGACGCCCAGCGGCAGCTCCCCGCACTCTCTACTTCGATTTCGCTGCCGTCGGTGCGCGACGCCCGAGCTGGAGTCCGAACGGGAACCCCGCAGTTGGGTAGGGCGTGCAATATATTTGGCCTGGTTCTGGCGGCCAGCTAACGCCAGTGCGCAGCGTGCTGGACTGCTTCGGGTAGTTGCATTAGACCGGGCTGTGACTAGTGTAGGTATTGAGTGCAGTATCCATTCGAGTGCTATCGGTGTCGAGTGTAGGTACTGCGTTTAGCTCGTCACTGTGGGATTGAAGACTGGGCTCGTATGCCACGCTATGTTTTGCTCAGTATCGTCAATATTGTCAATGCTGGGCACCTGGACAAGCCGAGTTAGACACCAGGGGTCGCGCCAGAGCCGCCCTTTACCCCTGACAGGATGTACTCTTGCATAGTGGTACAGACGTGACAATGAATCTGTATGCGATTAACAGCTGGTGAAACTCGATCGTGTACGAATGGGAACGACTCGATGCCATCGAGCGTCTAAGTGTCGGGCGTCTAAAATGCGATTAAAGGAGCGCCGCCGCGACAACTGACGCGGCAACAAGGAGGACAGGGACGCCAAGGTGCTTGGCGCTGCTACTACCAGTGGCTCCGGAACCAGAGCCACCCGTACCAGAAGCGCCCTGATCGGCAATACCGGAGACGTCGCCGCCACCGTTCGCGACGCCGTCGGCAAGGAGGGCGAATCCGATGGCGGGCGGGTCGTAGCGATATGTGGAGTAGACGTTCTTGAGGAAGGTCGCGCCAACGATCCAGGAGAGGGGCGAGCGGCTGTCCATCTCAAGAGTGAAGAATGCGCCGATGCACATGTCGCCGCGGGCAGTGAAGGGGCCAATGTTGAAGTCCTCGTTGGAGATGTAGTATGTCTTGCCGCCGAACTGCATGGCCAACTGGACCTTTTGGTTGCAAGGATAGGCGTAGTACCCCTGCATGCCTTGTGCGGCGAGAGAGCGGGAGCCCGGGATTTGGGCGTAGATATCGCGAATCACGGTGGTGGGTCCCGCGATCAAGGTCGTGCCGGTGTCGATGGCGGCGTTGGCGCTTGAGCTCCTGTACTGGACCTGTTTGCCGTTGACGGCAAGAGCCTCGATGGGAATACGCCAGTAATCCTCGTCTTGGGGTGAAATGTCGATGTAGTTCATGTCACCCTTGAACAGCGAGCTGTTGACGCCTCCAAAGAGGATCTGGCCGCCATTATCCTGGACTTGTCGCTGAGGCATCTGCCCGCGGAATCGAGCCATGTAAACACCGAACTGCTTGTCCTGCCATACATTCTCCGCAAGGCCCTGCCACCATGGCATGGCGCCTGAACTGGCGATTGTCTGGAACGCCAAACCCATGATACCAGAGAGAGGGGGGTCGATGAGGTTGCCGGTATTCGATCCGGGACCGCTGACCTCGGTCTGCTCGACGAGACCGAAACCTTGATTCTCGACAGTGAAGCCGGCACACTCGACCGTGTCCAATGCAACTTCACCGGCAACTCTGCCCGAGCCATAGGACACTTGGAATGGCTTCTTGGGAAGCTGGAGTGTACTTGATGACCCCATGTTGAACTTGGTCACGCCCTGGCACCCCTGGCATTGGTCGGCCATGACCCAGAGGTCAGAGGAGCCGGTGTCCATGATGGTGTAAAAGTCCTGGGGAGGTGTTCCGATGGTTACTTGGCCGGCATACGCAGCGTCGACGTTGAGGTTGATCAATTGCAGGGGCCTTCCTGCACCGTCTTGTTGCCTCTTTTCGAGCGATCGAGTTTCATGCAAGTACTCGTTCTCGCGCTTGCTGATGACGGGAGCGTACTTGGTCCGGAGGCCTGCAGCCTCTGCCTGCGCCCAGGCGATACGTTGGGTGGGGTCGTCACTATATTGCCGAGTCTTGAGTGATGCGAGGGGCATGGAGAATGTTCCCCTTGACTCGATAGGGGAGGCGAGTGCCGATGCCGCGAGGGCTAGTGCTGCTGCGGAGGCAAGCATTATTGTGTGGGTGTGGGTGTGGGTGCTTGGTGTCGTTGGGTCGTGTGAGTCGTGTAGTGTGCTTGTGAGTGTGTGATGTGATGGCAATGCCCGGGGTTAGGTGATTGTTGCGGAGGCGGTAGTTATACTGATAGACGAGGAAGATGGACAAGATTGAAGTTGAAGTTGAAGATTGAGATGGAGTAGAGGGGTAAGAAAGAGTTCCGGAGAGGAGTAATGTGATGATGAGGGGGCGGGATGGCGGCAAAAGAGACCCAGGTAGGAAGGGTAAATGGCGGAAGAGCGGAAGAGGGAGAGTAATGTACGTAGGCGATGTAATGAGTGTGACGAGTCGCGAGGCGGAGGAGGGGAGAGAGAGGAACGGCGTATGCCCAACGCGTAAGAGTGAAAGAGAGTTGCTGCGGACCTTCGGGGGGCGGCCGAGACAAGGCAAAGGCAAAGACTCTAAGGACTGCGGAGGCGGCTGCGGCTGGAGACTAGAGACTAGGCGCCGGAGCTGGAAATGATGCTGGAGCTGGAGCTAAGAGCTGGAGCCGGAGCTGGAGCCGGAGCTGGAGCTGGAGGGGTTGCCGATGATGCTGCCCTCAAGTTGCCTTTGACGCCTTTTTGGACTCGCTGCAGAGCTTGGAAGCTTGGCCAGCTTGGAGAGTGGGGTGAAAAGGCTAATGACAAGGATGACAAGAACGATGATGATGATGATGGAGGTGCAAGTGCCGGTGCAAGTGGCAGAGCTCGTCGTAGTGACGCCAAGACATCCATCCCCCATCCTCCCCCCTAATCCCTTCAAAGGACTCCCAACTCATCCATGCCCTGGCACTGGCGGCATGGCTCACTGGCTCACTACTGTCTCACTCTCCCCTTTATTGCTTGGCGCGTAAAAGGCGTAAGGTTTGGTGGCACTGCGGCACTGCGGCACTGCGGCACTGCGGCACTGGGTGCATTGGGTGCATTGGGTGCATTGGGATGCATATGGAGATGCATTGATCTCTCCCGTTCATCCCTACGTTCACGCGTTCAGACTGCACTTTCTGTACTCCTGATCTTCAGCCATCCCCTTTCCACTGCCGTTGACTGAGCTACTTGTGAAACTCCCGGTAGAAACGGGTACTCGTCCAAACTATCCCATGGGCTCATGTTGGCCATCTCCGGGAATCATGGCTGTCATGGGCCCATAGGTCGCTCACCCCATGGTCACCACCACCCACCCCCCACTCCCTCCCTTCATCCCATACAATAGAAGCATTCACCACCGCCTCACCTCACCGCATATCTACAGTTTACTCGGTAGAAAGGATTCAAAGGATGAATTTTCGCCCATGCCTCGCTTCGACACAGCAATCC
Source organism: Cutaneotrichosporon sp. PL3408A (assembly GCA_023629975.1). Classification (NCBI taxonomy): domain Eukaryota; kingdom Fungi; phylum Basidiomycota; class Tremellomycetes; order Trichosporonales; family Trichosporonaceae; genus Cutaneotrichosporon; species Cutaneotrichosporon sp. PL3408A. The sequence goes on from JAMAMB010000002.1 coordinate 2,589,279, forward strand.
AAAGCATTCCAACGCCCCCGCTACTGCGCCAACACTGCTGCGTCGCAACTTCTCAATCTACTTTTTGCTCTTCATTCACATACGTCAGCCACGCCGCCCATAGCCGCCGCCCGTTCTCGACGTTGGCAGGCAATGCAAGTCCAAAAGCTCGGAGCGTTCATTACATCGTGCCTCACTATCCTCGCTGCCCTCACCGCCCTCACCGCCCTCACCGCCCTGGCGGTTCCTTTTTCTTCCGCGGCTGCAGTGTTTATGCCCAACAAACAACTCCGGCCCGAAGTCAAACTACGTCATTTTTGAAATTTTAAACCAGATCAAGCTGGACACTCTCTCGGAGCCAGCGGGTAAAGAGCAGCCGAGACACGCGACGCTTGCCCACAACGCTGTTGCATGACCCAGTGCCAAGCCAACCTTTATTCTTTCAAATCTGGGATGCAAGTGATCGACAGGCTATGATGCAAGTGTCGTGGGGAGGATGGAGGGTTTGGATGGAAGCTCTGCCCAAGGATGGCCGGGTGGCCGGCCGCCACCATAAGAGGTGTTCGTTATTGGCTTAGGCAATCTTGTCATTCATTTATGCCAGCATTTGGCTTGGCGACTGCGCACAAGAGCAGAGCTGACCAACGATGCTGCGAAGCAAGCCCAGGGAGACGCTACAAACGTTAAACGAAACACGTGCGCTGCCGGCCACCGCCGCTTGCCTCTGGTGACTCACTCTGCACTCACTCACCGATGCGATGTGTGTCTACGTCGGCGTGCGCCAGCTTGTCCACGCAAGAGACAGTCTGCCACAGGGGAGTGTGAAGGCCACGGTGCTGCCCTTGTGTGCCGCTTGGACAGTGAGGTCCCACGGGGTCCCCCCACAGATCATGCTTGTTTTGGCTCGACTTGAGGCGGGGGTGTCTACACCACAATGGCCACAAAATCCTTTTGACCTGGTTGGGTGTTGCCGTTGCTTTCTGTTGCCGTTGCATTCCTTCGACCGCAGCTTTTCGGCTTCCGGAGGTCACACTGGAATCAAGTACTCGGAGAGAGCTGGCCGGCAGTCTGCCTCGCAAGCCTTTCCGACATGGCAACTCCAGTTTTGTCCTCGTTACACAAACGCGGCCTCAACCTGGTCAAACACGAAGTTGGCCCGCACTCTCTACACTTGCCAAGACAAGGGCGTGCGAGTAGTGGAAGATGCAAGGAGCATGGGAGCATGACAGGAGGACATCCGGCCAGATGGCCGTGAGGTAAGTCACGGCCAAGTGGCGATTCAATGTTTGACCGGAGAGTAGTTGAATCTCCGCGTGGGAGTTGTACAGCCCCACCGGGATTTTTGGCCCCGCAGTCGTTGATTTGGAGTGGCGCAGATGCCGTGGCTGGGCGGGTACACTCAGCATCCCACCCATCCACCCAATGGCCACTCTACGCAATGCCACCTCGTATTGTCCTCCATCTCAATCTCAACCTCACAACCATCATCACATCTTGCAATCAATCAATCATCACTCACTCCGTCCCCTCGTCCCCTCACACTTCTCAATTGCAACCCCCCACTCACCACCCCCTCGCTCTCCTCTCTCAACCCTCTCACTCATCCCGAAAATCTCCCTTCCCATCTCACATGAGCGATTGATTAACCTCTGCCGGGCCGAGTTCCGCGACTTCTCCCACCCAACAACCCCACATCCCTCCCCTCCACCACCATGTCCACACCAAACTACGACAGCTTATCCTATGAGCAGCTCCACGAGTCCGCCACAGCACTCGACCACGAGCCCGTATCGTCTCAAACTCCCAAGCAATGGTTTGAAGCAGCCCAGCGGTACGCCGAAGCCGCAGCTACCGCCCAGCGGCGCGGATCTAAGGGCGGCCAATATGTCGCTTGTACTCGCCTCGCTATCGCCTACAACAAGTGCAAACTGCATCCGAGGCTCAAGGAGGCGAGGGCTGCTGACCACGCGTGGGCCGTTCGTGTAAAAGAGTTCAAAATTGTGAGCTGACGCGATGGATTCCGCTTATTGCAGACATTCGAAGCCGCATTGCAGAAGGCCAAGACGCTCAAGGAGGAGCTCAAGGCTGAGGCGTGAGTGTTCTGACATCGGACGGCTCGCATAAGGCGCTGCGCTCGAAGCTCGCTAACGGAAAGGACACATAAGGCTGGACGGGCTGGACATGCGCCATCGTATGTCCACGTTGTGCTCGAGCGCGTGCTGACACACAGGAGCTCGGTGGACCTCGAGTCCGGGGGTTCAATTGCGGACCGCATGAAAGCACTACGGGGACATGGGTTGGACGTCGCATCAAAGCGGATAAGCCGGGACTATGCACGCGCGCAGGCATCGCCCCCGATGTCCAGCCCCGCCTCGCCGCCTGTCCCACCACCTGCGCGACGCCCATCGCATGACCAGCACCACAGCCGACCCAGCATCCCGTCGATCCCAGAGGACAAGCAGCGGCGACCTAGCATCCCATCCATCCCCCACGATCACCAACGCCGCCCAAGTATTCCATCGCAGGAACACCCGCAGCGGCGGCCAAGCATCCCACGCCCACCGTCAATATCGTCGTTGTCTCTGTCTCGCCGGGGGTCAGCGGCATCCCTGCCCGGCCTGAATGGCAATGGGATCTCGCCAAACCCCACGGGAGGATCCTCGTCCGGCAGTGCAAGCCGTAGTCCTGTCAAGGCCCATGTACCACTCTACCGACCGTCGTCGGCAATGTCGAATGCGTCTACTCGACAGGTGGCGGCTGCGTCCTCGTCATTCCCCTTTGGATCGACTGCCTCAGAACCAGCCCCTGTGCCGCCACCAGCGCATCACTCCCCAACTGCGACTGCACCTCAACAGTGGCCAACAGCGCCGACAGCGCAGCACCTTGAATCTGACAAGACGCCGGAACGACAGCCACGCGTCCCATCCCCTCTACGTCCTCCGCACACTCTTCCCGGTCCTCCAATGTCGTCGACGCAGACGTTCTCGCCAACGGACGCCGCTGACAGATTGGGCAAATTCGAGCAGGCGTTCCCATCTCTGGACGAGTTGGGCAAACAGTTCGACGATGACCTCGAGGACCTGTCCATGCCCGCCGTGCCCGCAGCACCTACTGAGCCTACTGAACGAGCTCCAAATGGATCGCGCGCTCCACACCCGCTGCCCGAGCCAACCAAGAAGGCCGAGCCAGAAGTCGACTCAGCAGCGTTTCTCAGCTTCCCCAGTCTGCCGAGCGTACCAACCGATCTGCCAGGTACGACCGCGCACCGTGCCCTCCCAAAGCCTCCACTTCCACCTCCACCACCGCCGCCGCGTCGGGACGACCTCAAGAGTGAGGACGAGGGGGCTGCGCCGTCGCCACCGAGTCCTGATTTGAGGACACACAACCGGCCAGCGAGCACACTGGGCTTCTCAGCACAGAACTCTTTGTCCTTGTCTCCGTTTCCCACACCACATGCCTCGGTCATCGACGAAGGCGCAAAGCTCAAGTCACCCCCTGACGTTGCTGTCCCCGCCCCACCTGATGCGCCGAAGTCTCACGTGGATGGCCCAGCTGATCAGTCACCTGAAGCCGCGATGCCCTCCTCCTTACCCCCTCCGCTAACGGCCGCATTGCCGTCTGCTCCGCCACAGGAGCCAGGATCCACAAGTGCAGCATCGCCACCAGCTGCTGCCGGTCCACCATCCCCCGTGGCCATGCCAGTGCCCATGACGGTTCCGCCAAAGGCGAGCACCGCACAGGCTCCCAACGGCCCACCTCCGAATGCACCTACAAAACCTCAGTTCCCGTTCACGAGCTCAATCACACCGGAGACACTTAGAAGCTATTTCATGAACCCCGCCGTCGACGTTTTACTGCTTGACATTCGCCCCGCGGACGAGTTCGCCCTCGGTTACGTCGGTGCCGAGTACCACCCTAGAGGCTGCAAGGTGAACATTGTATGGATTGACCCGACGCTGGCGATGCGGCCAAAGTGAGTTGAGTGACGATTGCCCAAGCTGACCTCAGCCTCACATCGACGCAACTCGAAGACGGGCTTACCCTCAACCCAGAGGCGCAGCAGATGGCATTCGCGAGCCGGAACAGGTATGACCTCGTCGTTCTCTACGACACCAGATCCAAGACGTTCCCGACAAAGGACGCCGCCCCGACCGCGGCCGGACGCGTGAGGAACATCATCTACGAAAACGAGTTCTCCAAGGTACTTCCCCGCTCACCGGCGCTCCTCGTTGGCGGGTATGAGGGGTGGGTTGAGTTCATCAAGTCCAGGCAGGCGTTACATATGCAGCGGCTCAAGGAGGACAATGCGCTCCCCAACGGCCACGGACCACTGGCACAGAGAACGAACAACCCGCCACCTAGTCCAGAGCGGCGTACAAGACGGGACAAGCCGATCTACGATGCCCCGGCGCACTACTCCAAGGAGATCACCGAGAATGTAAGCTGAGATCGAGGCGCGCCGCTGATCGCAGTTCTCCCATGGCTCGCCGCAGTCGATGACGGGCTCGCGGCACCACTACTCGGCGTCGTACTCGGACAGTCCGGCATCGTACACGCCGTACCAGCAGTTCCCCACGCCGTCACGTCCGTCACCGATGCCGCGGGCATCGCATGCCTCGTCCAACTCCATGTCGTCAAACTACAGTGCGCCAAGCTATAACCCGCCCCCGCTGCAGCAACGAGACTCACGGGACTCGTTCTCGAACTACTCCACATCGAGCATCGCGCCCCTTCCCCGCGCGTCTGTCCACACCAGCGCCATGACGCGCAGACAGAGCAGCGGATACATGGACAACTACCAGTCTCCCGGTAGCCAGCCACGCATCGACTACCCGCAAGCGCATGCGCTGGTGCGCGTCCCCCAGCCACCGCCTATGGCTGCGTCGCACAGTCTAGAACGGGTCGATCAGCGCGTGCCCGCCCGCATGGCCCCGCGGAACATTGACCAGTTCTCGGAATCTGGCGTACGGTACTGGCGCGACACAAAGCTGGGCCTCACGGGCCTCAAGAACCTCGGCAACACGTGCTACATGAACTCGACCGTGCAGTGTCTATCCGCGACGTACCCATTCGCGCGGTACTTCCTGGACGGGGCGTATAGGCGCGACCTGAACACGAGCAGCAATCTGGGCACGAAGGGCCGCATGGCCAAGGCGTTTGCGGACTTGCTCGGCGCTCTCTGGGGCGAGGACTGGAACTGCCTGTCGCCAATCACGTTTAGGGTGGGTCACAAAGGTCCGCTAAGCTGACAGCAGCAATCGATCATTGGCTTCAACGACCTATTTGCGGGCAACCAGCAGCACGACTCCCAGGAGTTCCTCTCGTTTGTGCTGGACGGCTTGCACGAGGACCTCAACCGGGTTAAGGTCAAGCCGCACATCGAGATGACGCCCGAAAGGGAGAAGGCGCTCGAGACGCTGCCGCCGCAGATCGCATCCGACAAAGAGTGGATCATGTACAAGCAGCGCGACGACAGTTTTATTGTTGATCTCTTCCAGGGACAGTATATGAGCAGAACGACATGTCTGACGTGTCGCAAGGTGGGTTGGGGTGGGTTGGATATGCTGACGGCAGACGTCGACCGTGTACGACACGTTTATGTGGCTGTCGCTCGACCTGCCCAGCTCGAAGAGGCCTGTCATGCTCCCCGAGCTGATTGATCGTTGGGTGTCCGCCGAGACACTCACAGTGGAGGATGGCTGGTGAGTGCATGGCGGACCGGAGAGCTGGATTCTGGGCAAGCGACGCTGGCACGCGAGTGCCTACCCGAATGATGCTTTGTGCCTGGATCGCCATGTCGGCATACCCACAACACTGGTTCCTCATCCTCCAATCTAACATGCTAACGACCCAGGGTATGCACGCACTGCAAGCAGAAGCGCAAGGCCACCAAGGCGCTCACTCTTGTCCGTCTGCCGCCGGTCCTCCTGATCCAGCTCAAGCGCTTCTCATACCAAAGCGGGTTCTGGAACCGGTCCGACACGCCGGTCATTTTCCCAATCAACAATCTCGACTTGACGCGCTTCGTGCCCCGCCGCGAGCCTGTAGGGAACGAGAACCTCGACGATCCGCGGACACAGATCGGGCCGTTCAAGTACGACCTGTACGGCGTGACGAACCACTCCGGAACGCTGAGTTCGGGGCATTGTGCGTGACAGCCGGAACGCGCTGACATCAGACACTGCGTTCATCCGCTCCTCTGGTCGCTGGATGTATGCCGAGGACAGCCGCATCTCGCCCGCCAGCGAGCGCGACGTCATCTCACACCCTGCAGCGTCGTACATCCTGTAAGTCGATCTCCCTAGCCCGCTGACTCCAGGTTCTACAAACGCGTCCAGGTCCCATAGCGGGAGTAGAGGGTGACAAATAGACAAACAAACCATATATCACTGTGCATCGTTGTACTTGTATTGCATCTTCTTATGTTAGCGTGGCCAGGCCATTAAGCCTGCGGAAACCCGGAAGCTCGGGGCATTGGTCGCCACATTAATGGATCATTCGCCGCGACGCGCGACGCCCCCTCCCGGCCGCGAGAGGCTTGAGGAACGGAGGATTTGGGGACACGGGAGTGGCGCTCCCCGTTGAATACGCGTGCCGACGTGCCGCCGACGGCTGTTCTCGATCTACTCTCCGAGACCTCCAGAAATTGCGTCGATGGAATTGCGCCCTCTTGTTCCCGATCTCCCGGCGTCGTCCCGGATAGTCTTTAGTCTCGTTCACTTCATTATCACCCGGCAGACGCGCCACGCTAGTGCAGCTTCCGACCATTCCGTATCGGCGGCATTGAGTGAATAGTTTCACGATCAATACGTCGCGATCAATTGCAGTGAGGCCAGAGGCTCCGTGAGCCAGCGTCGCCAAAGGGGGCAGCTACTTGGGCCGACGGCTCTCCAAAGCAAACCGCCGGCCGACACAACTGACCCCCCGACTGCACCCGCAACGAGATAGCAGAGGGAGCACGGCACTGCGAGACCATTGTACACCTTGAAGCACACCACGCCACGACCCCCGCGACAAGCTCTAGCTCTGTACCAGCGCACGCGCCGGAAGCCGGGCGGCGCAAGCCCCCGAGTTTAGCTCAGCGATCCTTGTCGATCCCACAACAGGACTGAGCATACCACGACGAGCGCTGCTCGCAGCTGCTCGTTGTCTGTCAAACTCTCACGGTTCCTGCAGCTGCTCGGCATTCAGCGGCCATGTTCCGCAGTGCTAGGTACCATAGTGCCTGCTGCCATCCTGCTGACTTGCATATGACATAGAATTTGCCGACCACGATCACTAAGGGTGCAAGGGAGTGGCGTTTCTCGGGAGTTGGATGAGTTGGAGAGGGACAGGGGTGTTGGAGCAGCGTTGGAGCTGCGGGTGCGATGGGGGAGGAGGGCAGGAGGAGGTGTGCGACAAGTCTTAATGTGCACACGACGGCCAGTTGCGGCCAGGTGGCACCCGTGTTGAATGGTGCATGTGGCCCGCCTGCTCGCTCTGCCTCTCAGGAGGGGTGGGTCTTCAGGACCGCTGCCCGTGTTCTGTCTCAGAGGTTGAGAATGGGCAGCTGGGCTGGAGGGTTCAGACCCAGAAGTTCACGTTCGTTGACGTCGTTGTGCCTGCAAGAGCTGCAGAGCGTCATGGACAAGGGTCTCTTTCACCCAAGATGTGGCGTTTTGCCGGCATCTTAACCTCTGCACCCTCTCGTTTACTGCGTTTGTTGCAGTTTTATGCGTTTTTCATTCCAGAAACGCCCGCACGAGGCACAGGATGGAGGCACAGGATGTAGAGGGTGAGGCGTAGAGAGAGGCGGAGAGGGAGGCCGAGAGGGTGAGGCGCAGGAGATGCAGGAGATGCAGGAGATGCAGGAGATGCAGGAGATGCAGACGACGAGGGGAGACTGCAGGAGTCGACAGGATACAGGAGACAAACCACACCTTTGCATCTCTCTCTATTGTCACGCACGGCAACTCCTGGTGGTTTTGCTCCGATATCCTCAACTCCGAGGCGTCACCATCCATGAACAACGACGACGACAAACTACGACTCCACTCTGTCCACGCGCAAACTAGACGTCTTCTCGAAGACTCGTCGTTCAAACTCTCTCTTCTTCATTCTCCGTCTTGCATCTTGCATCCTTGCATCCTTGCTACGTCCGGCAGCTCAACGGATCGACACGTAGAGCAAACATTATTGACGATCACACCGCGACGCCAACATTTGTCGCATCTCGCACTCTCACATCCATTCACGCTTCGCACTTTTACCATCGTCCACCACGCCTCGATTGCCAGCTGAGACAATTGCGAGCTTCTCGGTCGTTCGATCTTTTCCCAATCGACACTACGGTGTCTACAGTCTGCTGCCCGCATAACGCTCAGACCACGATCTGGACGCGGCCACAGAAAAAAAGGCGTCTCACCATTGTTCTCATCCCGCTCGGACCACCATTCACTGTCCCCACCCCCCTTCAAACGTCCCTCCCAGCGCCCGCAACGCCCGACACGCCGACGAGCACGTCCCTCACCCCCTCCCCCACGCTCCGCTCGCTCCTCGCCGGTCACGGCCGCCGTCGCCAACAACCTCCAACGGCCAGCTGCTCGCTGCTCCGCACGGTTCTCCGCAGGTTCGTGCCTGCGCACGGCCACATCCTCGTGAGTCCTGTTCTCAACCTGTTCCAAGCCCAGTCCCGTGGCCACTCGTGGTCAACTCCGTGCCCGAAACCCCCACAACCACCTCCACTCGTCCCCACTCGTCCCCAGTCTCCGCCGCTCGCGGCATATCGTGCTCCCCTTTGCCCCGATCCCACCATGCTTCGTTGCTTCCGTTTGTTCCGATCCCGCAGACCTGCAGACCCCGACGCGTGCCAGGGGAGAGGGTGACAAAGGTACGCTAGAGGTACAGAGCCTCGGCGGCCTGCCAGTTGATCCCCGTTACATTCGCGACTGCATTCATGCAGGTCAGCTGGATCAGCCAGATTGCTAGGCTGTGTCATGTCATGAGCGCCATGCGCGCCATGAGCAATCGGTGCACTGGGCGCTGGTTAGTTGGCGCGCTGGCTCCCGTGGTCAACCCTCGTCCGCTCATGTCGGCGGTGTTGACCGACGACGAGGGTGTGGAAGGTGACGACGGGGCTGAATGGGAGCTCATTGAGAGCTCGATGACAGCTCAAAGTGGACACGAGGAGCGCCACGGGATGGACCGTGGCGGGCTCGAGCACGCGCGCACGAGCACTCTCGTGCAGTCGGAGACTCAGCCCGCCACACCCTCATTCATTCTGTCCCGCACGATCCTGCAGGCTCAGTGTCATCCCATCAGCTGCTCGCGGCTTCGTTCTCTTCCCATCGACCGCGCCGTCTTACCGGCGACAACAACATAACAACAACAATACCGCCAACACTCATTCCCACTCCCAACTGTCATTGCTTGCCAGCGCGTGGCGGGATTGTCCTCTCCTGCAGCGCCCCCTCTTACCAGCGCGCCCCGGCGTGACCGGACATACCTGCCTCCTTTGACCTTGTATCTGTTACTCCCTATCGCCCACACCTTCCTGCCTCGCTGCTGTCTCGTTTTGCGCCAACAACAACGGCCTCGTTATAGACGCTGACCGATCTAACAGGGCCAGTGCTCGAGCACCGACACGACTGCAGATAATCTGCTCCCCTCATCGCTCTCTCCATTTATCCCTTCGCCTACGTTTGCTAGTCGTCCGTCTCCCACTCCAGCTATCTAACCCCAACTCTCCCTTCCACACGACTCCACAATGTCACCAGCAGACGGGCAGCAGCTCGTAAGCTGGTTCGAAGCCGTCAAGGGCGAAGTCCCGCTCGCCCTCACTGTGAGTCGAACGCAAACTCCTTTGCGATTGCTAACGCAAAGGGCCCTAGTATCACCCTCTCCCCCCTCCCCTCGCCATACCCACCAACAGTCTTCCTTTATGGCGGCAAGGTGGTACCCACGCGCCGCATGTCCGACCAGATGTGGGCGCTCGACCTCAACAGGCGCGAGTGGTCACGCGTAAACGCTGGCACTGGCCCTGGCGTGCGCTATTTTCACTCGATGGATGTTTGTGCGTACCCCAAAGAGGAGAGAGACCAAAGGAGTGCGTCTCAGCTGCTGACACACAGGGGAGGACAAGCTGGTCATGTTTGGCGGTATGAGCGAGCAGGACCTCAACGGACCAAGTTTTGTCCACGACGACGTCTGGTTCTTCGACTGCCGCACTCGCCGGTGGCTTCCCCAACCCACTCCCACTGCTGGACCGTCCTTGGCGCCAATAGAGCAGGACCCGGCGCTCCTCCCATCGGCGCGTTACGCGCACCTGAGTGCGGTGTCCCGCCAAAAGCTCATCGTCTGCGGCGGACAACGGCATGACAACACCTGGATCTACGAGATCAGCGCATATGACCTCAAGCAACACGTCTGGGTCTCCAAGACGGAGCAGCCCGAAAGTCGAGGATTGCACTCCAAAGGAGCGTACCGCAGTGTGGCGATTTCGACCAACCAGCACACCGTATTCCCATTGAGCGACTCGCACTCGTTCACCGGGGCACAGGCGCTGCCATACTCGGTCGACGAGGAAGGGTATGGCGGTGACATTTTCTGCTACTCCAACTACGACTTTGCCAAGGTCAGACGCGAGTTCGAGATCCTCCACCCCCTCGATGGCGACCAGCAGCCACCTATAAACACGGAGAAGTTTGCGTCGATTCCTGGATATACGGTGCGCGATCTGTCCACCAAGATGAGCGGTGTGTCGCAGCCACCAGGCTTGCGGTTCCCATCAGGTGGGATTGTCGGGCACCACTTCGTCCTCACTGGTCTCTACCTTGCCTCGACATCGGGCGCCTTCTCCATATGGACGCTGGACCTGCGGACCATGGTTTGGACCCACATCGAGCCGGCGGTCCTCAAGACGGGAAGTTGGAACCGATCAGTCATCTGCCCCGACTCCGCTCGTCTCCTCGTGTTCGGCCATGCCGAGTCAGACCTAACGACCGACTACGGCAAACGCGCCGTCAACCTCAACCACGTTGCCATTATCGACCTCGAGGCGTACGGCATCTACCGACCGCCAAAACAGGAGATGCACGAGCAGGACATGACGATGGGTCTCACCATGATCGACGAAAAGCTCATGACGGACTTTGAGATTGTGGCGCTCGACAACAGGCGAGTGCGTTGCTCTCGCCGCGTCCTCGAGGCCCGCTGGCCCTGGTTTGCCGAGCAGCAGTCGTCGATCGTGTCGCGTGCTGGCGAGATCGTACACGAGGTGACGTCCCTGGAGATCCAGGACGCCCTCGTCGCATCACTTGGGCCCTCGCGCATGACGCCTAATCGGTTGCACCTGTCCGAAGAGTTCCCCGTCTGCGTCGCCCTCGTCCAGTACTTCTACACCTTGTCACTGTGCACCCAGCTCCAGAACCGCAGCGGGGTGCTCACGTCGCTCCTGTTCCTTGCGAACAAGTACAACATTGAGCGGTTGCGCAAACTCGTCGTGCACGCACTGCACAACCGCCTCGAGCCTGAGCATGCGCTCAGCCTCTTCCAGGTGGCGTCCTTGGCCAAGGAGAACGGTCTGGCTGCGCGCGCGCTCATGACGCTCAACAACTCGCGGAACCTCAACAGCAGACTGCAGGGACACAACCATCCCCGCGGACCGGGCGCCGTGGGCGCTCACGGGGGTGCCGATGCCGGCGGTGCTCCGTCGGGGGCCCACGCCGGCATGCCACCGACATCGGGCCAGGCGCCGCCTGCCATTAACGGTGCAGGCGGCGGCCCTGCCGACGAGGTCGATGACCGTCCCGCATTCCGCCGTGCGCGCGCCGACTCGTTCACGCTCCCCGAGCTTGTTCCCTCGCTCGAGCCCAGCCTTATGCCCGAGTCAACTGGGCCCAGCCAGGACTCGATGGTCGTGTCGCTCCTCAGCGCGCTCGACCTCAACTCGCCCCCTCCTGCGCCTATCCGCCCCATCACGGCCTCGCGATCGCCCTCCCCGAACCCCAGTGTGGCGGGGTCGACAGCCAGCAGGCGCAAGCGCGCAGCGCCTCCCATGCTCCCACCACCGAGGGGCGCTCTTCCCCGGTCACCGCAGGAGACGCTCCTCACTCCCCCGACGCCTCTCACCCCGCTCACCGACGGCACCCTGCGCGCGTCCAGCCCAACAAACTCGGAGGCCACGTCTGCATACCCTCGGACACCGTCCGACTCGCTGCGCGACTCGATGCGCGACTCGACCTACCTCTCCCGCACCGAATCACCTATCTCGCCGACGGCGGACCGCCGCCCCTCGATCAGCGGTAGCATGCGCAGCAAGACCAACACCCTCCCCTCGCTGCCCGAGGACAATATCTCGACTTTCGAGGAGAGCGAGGACGACGCGCGCGTGTCGACCGAGACGTCCGAGGAGTACCACGAAACACTGCAGACGCCCCTGATCGTCACCATCGACCCGGCCTCAGCCCCGCTCAACCACCACCCTCTCAACGTGCAGCAGGAGCAGGCGATGGCTAAGCTCACCGCAAACTCAGGCCACCAGAAACTCACCCGCGCAACGTCCCTCACGACCCTCACCCAGCGGCCCCATTCCACCATCGTATACACGCCCGTGCGCGACGCGCGCCGCCCCTCCGCAGGCATGATGGCCTCGCTGTCCGAGGTCTCCGACCCAACCACCCCGCGCTGGACGCAGAGCCACGCCGTCTCCTCGGACGTGCTGCCGAACTTCAAGGCTCGGCACAGCATTGCCCGGCCTCCCTCCGACGACGGCGGCGACCGCCTGGCCAAGTTCCACGCCTTCATCGCTGAGCAGCAGCGGCAGGCGGGCAGCACCGAGGCGGAGTCGATCGCGCGCAGAGCCACCGGCCGCGCGGGGCGGACGCGTTTTGGAGCGCTGAAGGCCAAGGTTGCCGACGTGCTCCTACACACGTAGTATGACAAACACGACACATACACGACACGCACATTTGTATAATTCACATCTTCTCCTGTGTTACATTTATATTTTGGCTCCGGGAGCTGTCGCATATGCATTCACCATCAGGCAGACGGATGTGAGTTGGAGGGGTCTGTAAAGAGTGGGGCGGGTATCGCATGAGTTGGGGTTCCGTGTGGACGAGTGGGGCAGAAGGAGTTGCAAGAACGAAATCGCGTTAAACTTCTTGACCGGGCCGTGCCTTGAACTCGAACTGGAACGTTAACGACATTGCTGAACGCACAAACCAACTCCACGTTCATCTCATCTCACCTCATCGCTCATCTCGCTGCTTTTCTCTCGTCCTTAGGATTGTCGACACCTCGTCGACCGACAGATCAGACGGAAGGCCAGTACACGCCGACGACGTAAGCCACCGGCTCTCCCGCCCTTAGTCGACTACCGCCTCCACCATGGCCCCCTCGCCCTCGGGCCCGTCGTCGCCGTTGTCGCCGACGTCCCCGGCCTTCCTGCCGTCGACACACCCCCTGGCCTCCGAGCTCGCCTCCCTCCGCGCCCAGGTTGCGCAGTACCGCGCGGCGGCGCACCAGGCCGGGATTGCGGTCCAGGGCGTGCGGCTGGAACTCGATCTCGCGCGCGAAGAGGCCGCGGGGCTGCGCGCCAAGAACAAGGTTCTGGAAGGGGAGGTTGAGACGCTACGGTGAGTCCTGGCGCGGCGTGGGTGCTGGGGCCATGGCAGTGCGAAGAGATAGCATCGGAGGAGACTCCCAGTCGCCGTCGTGCACACGACCTGTGCCGGAGTCGCGTCGCGGCACGGTGCGCGAAGGAACTTGCGCGTGTAGGCGCTGACACCAGATCGACGCCGGACCCACCGCAGTCAGCCCCGCCGTCCAATGCCCTCGCGGAACTCTCCCTCGCCCACCGCCGCCTCTCGGCCAAACTCGACTTCACGGAACAGCAGCTGGCAGCATCGACCCTCGAGCTGACCTCGACGCAGCAGGAGCTCCAGCGCGCGCTGAAGCGCGCCGACGCGGAGCGCACGGAGCTCGCCGAGCTCCGCCGCGTCGACGAGGACAGGGAGGAGGAGCTGCACTGGGAACAGTCGGAGCGCAAGCGCATCGAGGAGCAGAAGAAGTTGTGGTGAGAACGCCTGAGAGGCTGAGCTGACTGCAGCGACCTCGCGCTCGCCGAGTATGCGGCGCTCGTGTCCCGCCTCGATGCGCGGGCTGTGCCCCCGCCCATGCCGCGGCGCCGGTCAGACGATATACTGCAGGCGCCTCCTTTGTTCGGAGAACCGACGCCCGCGACGCCCATGGAGGAGGACAAGGTGGTAGCGGTAGCCGCGGAGGACATGGAGAAACAGGCGACCGTTGTGATCGCCAACCCAGAGGACGACGACGACGACGACGACGATGAAGACCTCATAGCGATATCGGGGCCCAGTGAACCGAAGCCGCCATCATCCACGCCGTCGACTGCAAAACCCGATCGGAGCCCGTCCACACCCCCTCCGACCGCCACACCCCTTCCCTCCTCCCCGTCCATCATCTCGTCCAAGCGCGACCCGCCCCCCGACATCGCAAACCGGGCCGACACCATCTCCAACCTCCTCATAGGACAGCGGGGCGTACACCGCCTTTTCAAGGACTTCTCCGCCTCCCTCTCGGCCAAGGAGAAGGAGATCCGCCAGCTGCAGAAGCGGGCTGAGGGGCTCGACTCAGACCTCGCTCTTGTGCGCGAACAGCTTTCCTCCGAAACCAAGCTGCGCGTCGAGGCCCTGTCCGAGCGCGACCGCGCGCTCCGCGACGACGCGAGCGCAGCAAAGGTCGTCGAGCGATACATGACGTTCAGCCAGAAAGCGCACGAGGCGGTGCACGCCCACCTCGGCCAGCTGCGGAGCCGCGGGGCGGCGACCCAGGCGTCCCTCCGCACGGAGGCGGCGAATCTGCGCCGCAGGCTCCAGAGCGAGGCGGACCGCGCGGCGCGCCTCCGCGCCGCCGCTGAGGAGATGGCGGACGAGCTGGGGCGGGAATCGGCGGGCCGGCGGCGCGAGGTTGCGCTCCGCCTGCAGTTGATTGCGGCGGACGAGGCGCGCGCGCGCCGCGCCGAGGCGTGGCTGGACCGTGTCCGCCGGGCGCGCGAGCCGGACGCCAAGGCGGCGAGTGTGCCCGCGCTTGGGGCCTTGCTGGATGAGGGGGCTGAAATCCTGGCACCGACGCCGCAGGTGGCCGAGAAGAGTGGTTGGGGCAGGCGGATGTTCCGCCGCAAGAGCGTGGGGAAGAAGGAGGCGAGTGGGGAGGATGAGAGCGCTGCGCGGGTGTTCCTCGCCGAGGAGCTTGTGCAGCGCCTCGTCGACGATCTGCAGGCTGAAACGGAGAGGAGGGTGGATCTGGAGAAGCAGCGAGTGGAGTGGCTTGCGAAAGAGGCAGAGGAGGGCGTCGCTGCTGCTTCTGGGGCTTCGGGTGGTGGGTTGGTGTTCGACGCGGACGAGGGAGGGGAACAAAAGCACGAGCAGGAGGATATGGCGAAGGCCGATGTCAAGGACGCGGCGAACGCGGCGGACGCGGACGCGGAAGAGAAGGGGGAGATCAAGGACGAGGCCAAGGCCGGCCCTGACGCGGAGTCCAAGGAGACCACCGGCGCGAGCCCCGCCGCAGCCAACGGCGACGCGAAACCCGCCGATTCTGAACCCGCAAAACCACCACACCTCGACGAGCTGACCGCAACCTTCGACCCCCTGATGGCAGCATACGCGCCTCTGCAGAAGTCGCTGCACGACCAGGCCGTCTCGCTCTCGGCTCTGCGAGCCACCCTCCCGGACCCTAAGAAGGGCCCGCTCCGCGCGCTTGCGCCCCGCGCCTCCCGTGCGCGTGACGACCTCCTCTCCCTCCTGGACGGGCTGCACGACGTGATCGAGGACGCGGCGGTCGACGCCGAGATCGGCGTCGCCGATGAAGACAGGGTGTTCCATGGCTTCGCGGCGCTCCTGGGCGTCGGAGCTAGCGGAGTCGTGCAGGCTTCCGGCGTACTCCGGGACGCTAGGGAATACGTCGAGGCGCGCCTCCGATCTGGGACGGACGTGGGCCAGGCGTCAGACGTGGGAAGAGCGTCGGACGCGAGACGATCCTCGGACGTAGGACGGACGTCAGTGGACTCCGCGAAGCGGACCTCGACCGACACCCCCTCGGGCCCCGCGTCATCGGTCAAGGCCAACGAGAGCGACGAGCATACCCCTCTCGCGCGGCTGGCCGCGCGCGTCGGCGATATCGAGCACGACCTCGCGCTGATCAAGCGCACAATGCACGAGGCGGACGGCATGGACGCGCCAGAAGAGGAACACAGGGAGCGGCGGCGGAAGAGCGTGTGGGCCACACTCCCGCTGCGCACTGTCACGCCGCAGGCGTCCAAGCCGCTGCCGCCGACGCAGAACCTCCTCGCCGCGCCGTCACTGCTGAGCGTGCTCGTCGAGGACAGCGACGACGAGCCGGCGCCGCGGAAGGTATCGCTCTTCTCGAGTGTGGGGCGGAGCCTGTCGAGCAGCGTCGGGGTGGCTGCTAGTAATGTTGCGGGTGCGCCGCGGCGGGTGACGAGCCTCGCGGGCGGGCTGTACCGACCCCTCCGGAAGGAGGAGCGCGAGAAGAGGGATAGTGGGGAAGTGAAGGAGGAGGGAAAGGAGGTGGAGCGGGATGGCGAGGTTGAGTAGATGGCGAGGCTGAGTAGATGGCGAGGCTGAGTAGGGTAGAGCCTACATGTAGATGCATATTGTACAGTTTTGCGGTTAGAGGAGTGTCTCAATGCTTGCGATGTGCGTATCATGCGTGCACCAACAGCATGGATGGACGGTTGGCAGTTATGATTGCATCGTTGAGCTGAGGTTTTTAGAGACGTGCTGTGGTGTCTTTGAGTATTGATGGTCCCACAGCATATTTTCGACCTGCCGTTGAACAGTGCTACGTAGTCGAGGCGAAGGAGACGTAGTTAATACCCACCCTGCCTGGAGACCCCAATTTTGACGTCACCGTACAGGCCCAAGTTCAACCCGGTCGCCTGAACCGCGCTGTAAGCCGGCTGTGCACTCTACCCCTCCCCAGCGGGTGTGGTTGCAAGCAAGGACATGCGGGCCGAAATTGGTCACATATGCTACTGATGCATCTAAATAGCCTCCTACAACATCCCACATCACTAGTTGCCCGAGAAACTCTGCGAATTGCGCACAGGCCGCTTCTGCTTGCTGAGGCGCCACGAGTCCTTGCTCTCCGCAAACCGGTCGAACAGGGGCTCGATCTTCTCCTGCTGCTTGCGCTTCGAGATCTTGTTCTGGTCCGCGACCTTGAAGAATGTCGGCGCGACCTCCTGCAGCCACTTGGGCTCGATCACCGTCACCTGGTGCATGTACTCCTTGGCCGTGAGGACGAGCTCGTAGTAGATGCACCATTCGGGCGGGCGCTGGAAGAGCGCCGAGCTGGGGTGGATGGACACGGGCGTACCCTCGACGAGCGTCTTGTAGCCCTCCATCGGATCCTTCTTCGCTGCGTTGCGGAAGAAGCCGGAACAGATGGCCATGCGCACCCTGTTGTAGTTGGTGCCGCAGGACACCAGGTCGTGCTTGTACCTGTCCATAATGCCGACGAGTTCTGGCGTCAGCTACGCCGCGGGCGGCACTCACGCTTCCGGACATTCTGCGCCGTCTTCATCGCGCGCGAGTGGATAAAGTTCTCGAAACACCACGGATTGCTGAACTTGCTCGCCTTCCAGCCGTTGTACACCGCGAGCAGGGTGAGCAGGTCGCCCTCGGGCTGGTGGAACTTGGCCTTCTTGGCGTCTGCCTGCGCCTGCTTGTCCTTGGGGCGGTAGAACACCTGCCCGCCGGCCTGTAGCATCGCCACGATGGTCAGCACCTCCTCCGAACATCCGTAGTCCACACTCTTGATGAGCATCTTGCACAGCGGCGGGTCGAGGGGGAAGTCGGCCATCTTGCGCCCGACGCGCGTGAGCAGGCCCTCGTCGTCGAGCGCGCCGAGCGCGTACAGCTGCTCGAGGGCCATCAGCATTGTCGCCGCCGGCGGCGGGTCCATGAAGTCGAAGTGGATCAGGTCGTTCACGCCCATGGCCTTGAGCGTCAGAATCGTGGCCGCCAGGTTGGTGCGCTGGATTTCGGGGATGGGGTTGGGGAGCATCTCGTTCCGGAACGCCAGTTCCGTGTACAGCCGGTAGCATTTGCCCGGACCTGTGCGGCCGGCTCGGCCGGCGCGCTGGCGCGCCTGGGCCTGCGAGATGGGCGTGACGATGAGCGAGTCCATGCCCAATTTGGGGTCGTACGCGTTCTGCTTCGAGAACCCGGGGTCGATGACGTAGTAGATGCCGTCGATGGTGACACTCGTCTCGGCGATGTTGGTCGCAATGACACACTTCCGTGCTCCGGGCGGTGCGGGGTCGAAGATGCGCGACTGCATCTCGCTCGGCATGGCCGCGTACACGGGCAGAATGATCAGTTCGGGCACCTGCGGCCCTAGGGCCTTAACACGCTCGTACAGGATCTCGGCGGACGTGTCGATCTCCTCCTGGCCCGTGAGGAAGAGCAGGATGTCGCCGGGCGGCTCCATCAGGTGGATCTGCAGAATCGTGATGAGACTCGCCTCGAGGTAGTCGGGCTCCGGGTCTTTCGTGTACAGCACCTCGACGGGGAAGGTGCGTCCGGGGATGGTGAAGATTGGACAGCCGTAGAAATACTTTGCAAACTTCTCTGCGTCGAGGGTGGCCGAAGTGCAGATCAGCTTGAGGTCTGGGCGGCGCTTACACGCCTTCTTCATGAGGCCGAAGAGGACGTCGGTGGCGATGGTGCGCTCGTGTGCCTCGTCAAGCATGATGACGCTGTACTTGCTCGCGTCGGGATCGATGAGCAGCTCACGCAGCAGCATACCGTCCGTCATGAACTTGATCTTGGTCTCGGGCGAGGTCACGTCCTCAAAGCGCACGTTGTACCCGACCTCGGCGCCCAGCCGCGTCCCAACCTCCTCTGCCACACGCTTGGCAACGGACACCGCGGCGACTTTACGCGGCTGCGTGCACCCGAGCTTGCCGCGCTCCAGCATCCCCTCCTCGGCGAGATACTGCGCCATCTGCGTCGTCTTGCCCGAACCCGTGTCTCCGACAACGACGAGGATCTGGTTCTCCTTGATGGCCTTGACAAGCTGGTCGCGTAGCTTGTAAATCGGCAGCGAGCGCCGCTGCTCCTCAATACTTAGATTCGTGATCCGCCCAAACGTCATGCTCTTGTTCGCGCTCTTCCACGCAGGCACCTGCGCCGCCATCTTGTTCTGCTGCTGCCCGCGCAGATCGGCCGCGAACTGCCGCTCGCCGGCCTGCGCCATCGGGTCGAGCCACGGCTGCGTGACGTTGCGCGCTTGCTTGTCCATCTCCTCGTTCGCCTCCATCCGGCGCAGGTCCCGCCGTTCCTGCGCAAGCTGGTTACCTGCCAACGCGGCGCGGTTGAGCGACCCGTCCGGCGCCTTGATGATTTTGATCGGCGAGATGTCGAGGGTCACCTTGGTCTGGCCGGCCAGGAACGCAGGCTCCTTCTCGTTCACCTCGATATCGACGTCCTCCTCGACCTCCTCGCGATCGGGGTTGTTGAAGTCGTCATCGAGGTCGGGGTAGTCCGCGGCACTCACAGCGCCAGACGCAATGAGCTGCTTGATCTCGAACCGCTCGGGACTCGACATGCGCTTGGCGCCGCCGCCCACTCGCCGTTCCTCAATCTGGTGCAGTGGCGCAGCGTTTGCCCCCGTGCCCACCCGCGCAGCCACGCGCCGCTGGTCCGCCTCCATCTCCTCCTGCGACCGCACGCGCATATGTGGCGACAGGTCCTCGCCCGTATTCTGGTCCACGTCCTTGATACTCAGGCCGAATTTGCTGCCCGTGACTGACATGACTTTGACTTTGACCCGCTGGTTTCTCTTGAGTGCGTCGTTGGCACTCTCGAGGCGCGACCCCGTAATGTTCGAGACATGTACGAGACCTTCTTGCCGCCCAGCGACGCCGTCCAGCGCGACAAAGCCGCCAAAGTCACGCACTGAGGTCACCACGCCATCGTAGATCTTGTACAAGACAGGTCGGTCGTCCAGCCCCGACCGGCCTCGAGGTGCCCCTGGAGGAGCTGGCTGTCCCCCCCTCCCCGCCCATCCATTATCCCGGATGCCGTACCCGTTATCCCTCTCCTCGCGCCGGTCGTACCGCTCCCGCCCGTAGCCTCGGTCATCTCGGTCACGATCGTCCTGCCGAGGCCGCTTGGCACTAGGCTCTCCGTCCATAAAGTCGTCGGCCGCCGGCCGCCCCCTCCTCTCTGCAGCCTTCTGCAACTGCGCCATGGTGTCGTCCATGCTAAAGTCCGGCACGACCTCGTCCCCCTCCTTCCGCGCCCGCTCCTTGAGGTAGTCGTCCTCGCTCTTCCACTCCTGGTCAGGCATGCTGAGTCCGGGGAATTTGCGCGCCTGGATCGCCTTGGCGGTGGACCCCTCCGCGCCGACTGTCTTGCCCGCCGCAGCCTTCGCCTTGGCCTTGGCCGCCTTGCGCTTGTACTTCGGGTGCATGGTCACGATCGTCCGGTCAAGATTCCGCACAAACGTGTCGGGAAAGTCGGCGCCGATGTCCTTGAGCTTGCGTGAAAAGTCGTCATAGTTGCCTTTGCTTTGCTCGTGCAGCTGCAGTGTTAGTGTGCCCACGACCGTTGAAGCGCTGTGCTCACGGCAATGACAAACTCGGCGAGGTTCTTGTCCTGGAGTTTTGTGTGGTTGAAGACGTCCTGCGAGACGCGGGACACGAGGGAGAGGAGCTCGAGCTTGTACAGCTCCTTGTCCGCGCCCTTGTCCTTGCTCATGATGCGCGTTGGGTAATGGTTCGGGTGGAGAGTGAAATCAACCTGACTCTGTGATTGAAAGTCGGGTTGAGTGGCAACTGAACATCTCGGACAGCGGAACCAAAAATCCAGGTCATGGTTTTACATAATCAAACTCGATCAAGCTATGGAGCGCTAACAGGTGTATACGAGACGCCAACGAGCTTCCTTTTGTGTACTGCACGCCCGTCCTAGAGGTCCGTGACACAGCCGTTGGACGCGTCAGAGACGAGACGGGCGTACTTGAGCAGGGTGCCCTGGGTGGCCTTGAGAGGGGGTGCGACCCACTTCTCCTTCCGCTTGGCGAGCTCGGCGTCGCTCACATCCACAGAGATGGAGTTGGCCTCGGCGTCGATGCTGATCACATCGCCGTCCTGGACCAGCGCGATCGGTCCACCGACCTGCGCCTCGGGCACAACGTGGCCAATGACGAAGCCGTGCGAGCCGCCCGAGAAGCGTCCGTCGGTGATGCACGCGACGTCATGTCCCAGTCCTGCGCCCATGATGAGCGAGGTCGGCTTGAGCATCTCAGGCATGCCCGGCCCGCCCTTGGGGCCGAGGTAGCGGAGGATGACGACCGTCTTCTCGCCCTTCTTGATCGAGCCGGACTCGACAGCCTCGACGAACGCTGTCTCGTCGTCGAACACGCGCGCCTTGCCCGTGAACTGCAGGCCCTCCTTGCCGGTGATCTTGGCGACGGCGCCACCTGGTGCGAGGTTGCCGCGGAGAATACGGATGTGGCCGGTCGCCTTGATGGGGTCGGAGACGGGGCGAATAATGTCCTGGCCCTCCCACAGCTTGCCGTACTTCTGCATCCACTCCTCGCAGTTCTCGCCGAGCGTCTTGCCCGTCACGGTCATCTGGTCGCCGGTCATGAGACCCTCCTTGATGAGGTAGTGGATGACAGACGGGGTACCGCCGATGGTGTACACATCCTCCATGACGTACTTGCCCGAGGGCTTGAGGTCAGCAAGGAAGGGCACGCGGTCCGAGACGCTCTGGAAGTCGTCGATGGTCAGCTCGACGCCGACGGAGTGGGCAATAGCGAGGAGGTGGAGCACGGCGTTGGTCGACCCGCCCAGCGCCATTGTGAGCACCATGGCGTTCTCGAATGCCTCCCGCGTCATGATGTCGCGAGGGAGAATGTTCTTCTCGAGGAGGTTGACCATGACGTCGCCGACGCGGTCGCACTCCTCCAGCTTCTCCTTGTACACCGCCGGGAAGGACGACGAGCCCGGCAGCGCCATGCCGAGTGCCTCAGTCGCAGAAGCCATAGTGTTGGCAGTGTACATGCCTCCACAGGCGCCGGGGCCGGGGCAGGCGTTCCGGATAGTGTCGTACCGGACCTCCTCGGCCTCCGGCGTCTGGCCGTCCTGGAGGTACTTGCCGTAGGCCTGGAAGGCGGAGACAATGTCCACGACCTCCTCAGGACGACCTGTGTTGCCACCGCCGCAGTGGCCTGGGCGGATCGTGCCGCCGTAAACCATCAGACCGGGGCGGTTGAGGCGGCCGAGGCCGATGAGGACGCCAGGCATGTTCTTGTCACACCCGGGGACGACGACCATGCCGTCGAGCCAGTGGCCGCCGGCAGCCGTCTCGACCTGGTCGGCGATGAGGTCGCGAGACTGGAGCGAGTAGGACACTGGCGTGAGTTACATCGCTTCGTCCAACTCACTGCCACGGGTGCCCATCGAGATACCGTCCGACACACCGACAGTGCCGAACTGGTATCCGGTGATACCGGCACGCTGGAGCGACTGCTTGATGCGCTGGCCCAGGCCCAGGATGTGACCGTTGCATCTGCCATCAGCATTGTTGGCGCATTCGATCGGACGCTCACGGGTTACCCTCGTACCTGGTTGTCAGTAACCGGTCCGATCGTCATTATGATGCTCACCAAACACTGGCAACACCGACCATGGGCTTGGCCAAGTCCTCGATGTTTTCAATCCCATCAGTGGCGTAGAGCATAGCCTACGTGTGAGCTCTCGCCATCCTCCGACAGCCTACCTGCGATGCACCCTGGGACTTTGGCTGTGTGATGATCTTGGAGTAGCGGTTGAGGCCGGCCTTGGCGGCGTTGCCGGCTGTGGTGTGCAGCTGGCGCTTGGCCGAGCGCTGGTTTGCGCGGAGTACGTTTGAGCCGAGCATTACGGGCGTGGCAAGGTGGCGATGAGATGAGGACGGGGGAGTCGACCTCTAAGCCGGTTGTTTAAAGTATACTGAGCAAGTCGAAATATGTGGCTTGGAGGAGTTCTGAGTTGGGATTTCGGCGTCGCTCGAAGCCGGCTCGGCCGAGATCGAAGATTCAACTAGAAGTATCTTGTTGGTTTTTAGGTAAAACCACTCTGAACCGATGTCAACTCAACCGCCAAACTGAGCCAAACCAACAAATCACCGGACGAGATGTCGTCAGCCCGAATCTTTTACGTAAAACGCGCCTATATACCACGTGAGTGAGATGTACCTGGATTAGGCCTCTCATTGACCTGCTACGCGTCACAGCGACCATCTGGCCATCTCGCATCTTGCTGCCATCGACAACTATCCTGACTTCGTATTGACATTATACCACACAAACAAGCAAGATGGAGGAGGCCGAGAGTGAAGTAGCGCCCCCGTCTCTCGTGGACCTCCTCCAGTCTACCGCAGCCGAACGCCGACTCCCTCCGCCCGACCTCACCTCCCAGTCAGCCCAGACCTACCTCGACCAACTCCAATCCCTCCCGCTCAAGTCCCTCCTCGCCGAGGCGTCCGCAATCTCCGCAGACGCAGGCAGCGTCGAAGGCGAGCTCACGAACCTCTGTTTCCGCGAATATCCAACCTTCATATCGGTCCACAAGTGCTCCGCAGCCGTCACCAGCGCATTCGACGACTTCTCCAACTCCCTCGGACGACTGCTTGACGCAGTTCCCGCCCTTGAGGACGAGTGCCGCACTTTCGTCCGCTCGACTAGTGGAGTGCAGAATGCGCGCGCCAAGGCCGCTTTGGTGCAGGAGCACCAGGATAAGCTGTTTGACCTGCTCGAGATCCCGCAGCTCATGGACACATGTGTCCGTAACGGATACTACCAGGAGGCGCTGGAACTGAGCGCGCACACCGATTCCCTGGCCCAGCGGTATCCCGACGTCGAGCTTGTGGCCGATGTGGCGAAGGAGGTCGACGGCGTGCTCCAGCTCATGCTGGCCCAGCTGCTCGCGCTCCTCCGCGAGCCGATTAAACTGCCCGCGCTGGTCAAGACGGTGGGATATCTTCGCCGGTTGGGGATCATCAACGAGGACGAGCTTGGCCTCGCATTCCTCATTTCCCGGCTGAGCAACTTCCGTACCCAGCTCGCAGGGCTCGACAGGGACCGCCCCGACCCGGTCCGCTATGTCCGCAAATACGTCGACCTGTTCCGCGAGCACGTCTTCGACATTATCTCGCAATTCACCGCCATCTTCCTAGAGAACAGTGGGAGCGGGGCTGGCCAGCTGGCCTCCTTTGTTGGGCAGTGCGTCGACGATTTGGTGGCTCTTGTGGCAGCAAACGTGCCCAAGATGAACGATGCGGCGTCCCTATCCTCCATTCTCGTGCAGCTGGGGTACTGCGCGCTCGCATTCGCGCGCGTCGGGCTCGACTTTTCCGCCCTAGTCACCGATCCCTTCTCCGACGCCGTCCAGCTCGCCTTTTCGGGAACAGTCAAGGATGCTACGAAGGGCTTGCTTCAGACATTACAGCAGGCCGAGAAGGCCGCCGGGCATCCAGCGCAGACCCTCCTCGCGCCAGAAGCGCTGAGCGCCCTCGTCGCTGCCGACTCTTCCCTCGGCTTCGTCTCATGGTCCGGCTCGCTTGAGCAACTCCCGACAGATCTCGCTCGCTTCCCTCCACTCGCCATCCTCGTCAACGCCCACCTCACCGCGCTCAACTCACTCCGCCTCCTCGCTCCTCTCCACCTCCACCCCCGGCTGGCCGCGACCCAAGCTGAGGCCCTAACCACATGTACCCACGCCATCGCCAAGTACGTCCGGCAAGCCGTCGCCCTCTCTGACCCATTGGCGGGCACGGAGAAGGGCCATCACCGCACCTCGTCGGGAAGAGCGCATCTCATTCGCCGAAACTCGGAGACGCAGCTATCGCCCGAGGCCCGCGTCGCACGGCGGAGAGAACAGCAGCGTACCTGTGTGGCTTTTGCTAATGTATGGGTCTCCGTCGTGGTCCCACTACTCCGCCAGGCACTCGACCGGGGAGTGTTCGAGGACTCGGACGTCGACGCGCCGCAAGACTTGCAAAGCACGCTTGATGCCCTCGCCACGTGGATCAAGGACCAGGACGAAGGTGAGAGCCCGGCGTCGCCCGCTCGCAACGGCCCGACAAAGGGGACGCCAAACGGATCCGGCACGGTCACGCCAATGGCCTCGCACGCCGAGGATGAGGAGCTGGATAAAGGGGTAGACGGACTCGGTCGTGTAGATGCAGAGAGCATGAGGCGGTCAGGAGTGGATTCATTGCCACCAGAATTGGCAGACGGGGGCGTCGATACTCCACCCGTGGTGGATACACCTGCAGCGGTGGACACGCCAGCAGTGGAGACCCCTGCGCAGGTGCCCACACCGGCCATTGAGACGCCGGCCATCTTCACACCCGCACTGGAGATGCCTACCCCTTTCGACTCAGGAGTCGCGACGCCCGCAATGGTCATTCCGTCGCCGAGCCCGTCGGTACGATCTACATTGGATAGGGAAGCGGGGGAGGAATCTGCGCCCGTGGAAAATACCCCATACGTGCGCCCCGCATTGCGAAAAGAGGGTCCGTCTGTGCCCGCCGACGAAACTCCCGACACTTCATCCGTGCGCGAAGAGGTGCCGGAACAAACATCTGGAACCTCGGTGGAGGGTACATCCGTGGCGAACGGCGCGCACGTAGCTTCGCAAGAAGAGGCTTTGGGCGTAGCTGCGCCCTCCAAGCTGACCAAGGGTATGGAGGCGGACGAGCCCGCGGACGCCGGGGAGACTGCTTCCGAACGGAGCGCTGGGGAGGCCAAAACCGCTTCCGAATCCGCGGAAGCGGAGGCAGAGAACTTGGCATTTATCAAGGACACCGCTCCCCAGCCGACCGCGCTGGCAACAGAGGAAACGCAGGTGTCCGAAGCCACGAAGATGAAGGCCGATGAAGCGGACCGTGGGGGATCTCCTCCTGCCGACGAAGTCGACGCACTGGGAGTACGGCCACCCACGGATACCGCAGTTGAGCGCGCACCAGAAAAAGCGACCGCGGAAGTTGTGCAGGATGCGCCTTTGACAGGCCTCGACTCGGCACCTGCCCCATTGTCAGAAGTGGACATTGTTGCATCGACAGTGGAGGGGTCACTACAATCCTCGGGGGCCGAGCACCCATCAGCTGAAGGGACAGGGGAGGAGGAAAAGAGGGCGTCTGAGGCTGAGAAGGAGCCCGCAGGGGTGACTCCTGACCTCACAGAGGCCGAGGTTGGGGTAGAGGCCAACGCGTCACCATTAGTACCGGTGACCGAGGCCACTCCCGCAGAGTTAATAGCCACGAAGACGGACGCAGCGGAGGCCAAGGAGGAGCCTACACCATCAACGCCGGACGAGACGCCCGCACCGACCGACACGAACCCCTCTACCATCGCAGCCTCGGAGCCAACAGCCGTCGCGATGGACCCACAGGCTGTTGCCAATGAGGCCAGCGAGCCCATTGAGTCTTCCGAGTCTGTTACCCCGTCAGTAGCCGACGTAGCCGACGAGACGCAGTCAACGCCTGCAGAGTCGGCGGAAGCGTCGCGAGCTCCAACGCCTACCGGGGACACACCTGCCACTGCTGGCACTGGAGGAGGGGGGAAGAAGAAGAAGAAGAAGAATAAGAAGAAGAAGTAGCGGAGATCAGTAGACAGCAGACAGGGCGAAAACGACGTCCATGCATCGACTATTAACGTGTAGCGTAAGACAGGGCGTAAGGTATTGCTCGTAGACAGCCGTCGCGGTGGGCGTGGCGTCTGAGACATCGACGCTCTCGGCATCCTGAGCCAAGAGCGTTCGTGAGGGGGTCGTTGATTGCTGTCCGCCAGCGAACGCTTACAGGAGGGTGAGGTAGTTGGACGGCGCAATCTGTTGTCAGCAAAAAGTGGTACGAGGCCGGGTGATACGAGACAGGCTGTGTCGACTGGGGAGGGAGCCGAATAAGGGACACGATAGCGGTGCGGCGTCCGCACATCGCCTGAATCGGCGCCTCCGTCGACATTCCGCAGGCCAAAAGCTAAGCTTTTGCTACGCCTCACTGCGCACCGCCGACGCCTCTGCGTGGTCCTCATACTACGGCCGCCGCATTACGTCACTGGTATGGAAAGAAACTCACGCCGGTCTGACCACTGGCAGTGCGGACTTGGTACCACTTGCCTGTGGTGTCGTGGACCTCGAGAATTTCGCCCTTTGCGAACGAAACCTCGTTTGGGTCATCTGGCGAAGCCGAGTACGCGTAGTTTGCTCTGCTCGTTAGCACTGTCAGTGCGTGTTGGCGCCCCAGGCGCGTGCAGCGTTCGCAACTTGCGACTTGCGAGTCGGGCACTCACTTCGCCTTGTGCTTGTACGAGACGGTGTCGGTGCTCTGGCCCATGGCACTCGCGAACTCGGGGTGCGGGGTGGAGGCGGCTGTCTGCTTAACCGGGCTAGGGCCATCGAGGTTGATGGGCGTGCTGTAACCCATGCTGTAGCCGTTGCCTGGGAGCTCGTGGGAGCTCATGCCGCGTCCAGCGCCGTTCTCGCGCAGACCAGAGCTCTCGGACGAGTAGATGCCCGCCTCGGCGCGGTTGGCGCGGCTGGAACGGCGTCTGTGGCTACTTGGCGCCCCGCCCCATCCGCCAACGGTACCGCTGCCGAAGGTGTAGAAGAGCCAGCTGTCCTCGTCGGAGGTGAGGAAGAGGAGCCACACGAGCTTATTGTTAGCGGAGCAAAAAGTGGGAGCACTCACGTCAATCATGCACAGAAGGAGCCATCCGACGCCGGTGGCAATGGCCGAGCCGACGCCCTTGGAGAACATCCACTGGACGCCGCTAACGGAGAACACGACGCAGATGGCGGTGAAGATTGCCAGAGCGAAGCGGTGGGATGCTAGGGTGCCGTTGGCCGCTGAGATGCTGTGGTGATTAGTAACGCGTCGAGTGGTGAGAATTCGACGTACAAGAAGAAGGCGATAACGAGGCTAGTGATGTCAGCGGTGACGGTAGCGGTGAGGAAGTGAGGAAGTGAAAAAGGCGAGAGGTGTGTTTTGGGGAACGAACGTACACTTGGACCCAGATGGCAAACCACAGGACGCCGAACGCGGGAGCACCTTGCATTGTTAGCGCATGGCGGAGCAATGGTTGTTGTCGGTGTGCTCACCATTTCCCGCGTTATCGTATTGTGCTTCGCCGACACATTGGCCGATGAAGGCGATGAACCAAGCGACGACGGCTAGACCGAGTGTTGCTGCGAGAGCAGGGTTGCTAAACACGGCCCCGATATCGAAACCACCTGCTGCCATGATGTGGTGGTGGTTGTGGGATATGGATGAGACGAGTTGAGGGAGACGGAGTGGTAGTGATCAGTGATTGTCTGTTGGATGGAGGAGATTGGAGAGTGAGTGGGTGGATGTGAAAGAAAAACAACAGGATTGAGGTATCCAACTAATTCCGAGGGTCGATGTTTGGAACAGGATCACAGGAGAGATGTTGTTCTGTCGAGTACCAATTGTACAAAAGGGGGGGAGTTGGGGAGGAGAGTTGGTTGGGTGGTGGTGAAGTGGGTGGTGGGGGGGGCTGCTCAAGCTGCTCGAGCTGCTCGCTCTCCTCTCTCTCTATTGTGTTGAGCACAGACTCCCTCTCTCTCTAAATTGTAGAATAGAAGCA
Source organism: Cutaneotrichosporon sp. PL3408A (assembly GCA_023629975.1). Taxonomy (NCBI): domain Eukaryota; kingdom Fungi; phylum Basidiomycota; class Tremellomycetes; order Trichosporonales; family Trichosporonaceae; genus Cutaneotrichosporon; species Cutaneotrichosporon sp. PL3408A. The sequence continues at coordinate 2,617,947 of JAMAMB010000002.1, forward strand.
AATGGTCTTCCACGTCTGAATCGGACAGAGATCAATGCATAGCCCCCCTTCGGCCCAGCCCCCCATCCTCCGCACCCCCCTGCAGTCGCCCTCGCCGAGAGAGCTCCAGCGGACGAGGCAATGCACCCGCGGACCCAACGCCGCGCTCCCCTATTGCTGAGCAAGTGGCGGTGGCGATGATGACATGGTCTTGCCAGTGATCATGAGACCTGTTACCACTTCTACCACTACTACCACTACTACCTGTCTCATACTCCCAACGTCCCACCTCTTCTACCTCTTGGCGTCGTATAGCTGAATAGCTAGCTGTACCTTATCTCCCTCGGTCGAGTCGACTCCAGCAAACTAGTGCTGTATGCTGCCTAACACTCGCCTTATTCTCAAATCTCGAACTTTTCACTTTCCATCCTCTTGTCAATGCGGAAGAGAGAGTACGATCTCCCCCTTTCTTTATTTTCTATCGGGGCATCTGCCTTGGTATCTTCGTCGTATGCGCGTATGCTGCTGTAGGCTTTACTCTGTAACATTTTATCCTGCTCCTAACCCCCTTGTACCTTCCACGCGTCTCCCTCCCCGCTGTCTCTCCCAATGTCCTCAATGCCCCGTCTCCTGTTTGCTTAATGTTTATCCACTATCTCCGAAGGGGTTCATCCCATGGTCACTTTCCAAAGTCACGCATAACGCGTTTAAGTCCCCTTGGGTTGTACTCGGGTTGCCTTGATGCTGCCCTCTTGCTCGCTTTCTGGCCTGGACTTGTCATTTGCTCGCGGATGCTTGACGTGTTGATGATCCCATATCCATCCTTGGCCAACCCGCAGTTGCACAGCACCACCTCCGTTGGTGCCGAAACAAAATAATTTGCTTCCGTTGCCACCCGATTGATCACGTGTTGAGCTGACGGCATCAAAAGTGGCCACTGGAGACGGTGATGGCCGATGGAGTCGGAGGCGCAACTGACACACACGCAATCTGTTGGTGAGTCGGCAGCCTCGGCAGCTCGATCTTATCTCATCTCATCTCTCTCGTCTCACTCCCATCTCATCTCTCATCACTTCGCCTGGGACACTGACAATCCCCCACCTCATGACCACCTACAGACTATGACCCCAAACACAACCCACCTCACAACATGCAGTGCCCCTGTTGTGAGATCACCCGCCGAGAGCTGTACTGCGCACCATGCCTTCAGGAAGGGTACGTCTCCACATCCCCATTTCTCACCTCCCCACGTTCTAATGGCAGTGTCAACGGCCACACGGCAATAATGCACGACCTAGCCGGCCAGGTAGTCAAGGCGCGCACCCACGCCGAGCGCCTCCTCACCGGCCCCATAGACACTCCCACTGGAAGCATACCGGGTGGCCGGGAATGGCGGGAGCTCCGTGCAAATATTGCGGTACAGGAGGGGCGGTGTGCGGCATTGCGAGCGAACATTGGCCGCGTCACCGAGGAAACCGAGCGGAGTGAGTTGACTGGGTGCAGTTGTGGCATTGGGACTTCCAAATTGACCAAAGTACGAGCCTCTCTTCCCTCCGTCTCGACGATAAAGGTGCGCCGCGAGCGCTTGGCGGCCGCCGCTGTGGCAATACCTACGCCAGGGGATATGAATACCCGGATTATGGCTGTCAAGCAGCAACAGCGGGAAGTGGGGAAACGCATCATTCAGGCAAGGAAGGTGCTCGTGCGGGAAGCGGTGGACGTGTTCGGCGTCCAGCGCAACAAGGGGTGGGACATTGCTGGCCTTGAGCTCCCTGCTCCAGACCTTTTCCGACGTAAGTCCTCTCCTGACCTATCAGCTGGCACCAGGAGCATGGAGCTGACCGCAGTCCACCCTTCCACCGCAATTAACGCGGCGCTCGTTCACACCGTACACCTCCTCTCTCTGTTGACGGGCTATCTGTCCATTTCGCTCCCCTTCGTGCCGATATGGCCGCCACCGCACGAACTTCCACACGTAGGCCGCCCGCTGATGGTCCCCAATCTCCCACTGGTCAATACGAAGAAGTTCCGCGAACGGCATACCCTCTGGATGTCCAGTATGGCGCCGGCTATTGCCAAGTCGCGCAAGGGCGGCTACAGCCCCCTAAAGGGATCTGCGCTCACCAACGTCATAACGAGATCGTACCATAAGCATCGGAACACTCTGACAGCCTTCGCACTGCTGGCCCATTCCGTCGCGTACCTGGCCTACACGCAGGGCGTTGGCGGAATTGGGATTGCGACAAGTTATGCCGGCCCGCGCGACAGCGACGAGGACGAGTATCCTGCTACGATGGGTGGGGTCTCGGGAGTACTCGTGTCGGTTACCAATGTGCTAGAGCTGATTGCATTGACGGCGGAGTCGAGTGATCTAGGTGTGCGAGCACACGAGCCGGGAACGACCCAGACAATGAAGCATCTCGGGTTCACGCTCGATGTGAGCAAGGTGGTGGAGAAGGTGCTCAGTATGGAGACGGCACGGTGGGGCCGTGCATCTGGAGCTGAGCACGAGCAGCTCAGCGAAGGGTGGGACATGCTAGACAAGGATTAGGATCGAGCATACTACTGTTGTTGGCATATTAGTAATGTACATTACCATAGTCTATGCGAGAGTATATACCATCTTCTCACCGCTAATGGGACGCATATAGTCCTCCGTCCTTTGGGCCTTGGTCCGGTCGGACACATCGTCGCCGCCGAGCAGCACGAACCCATCCTCGACAATACGGTCAAGGCCGCCGGGCATACTGCGGACAGGATTGGGCTGGACTTTGACGACGCCATCCTCGATGGCGCTGTCGAGCCACTTGTAAAACGCAGCCGCGAACGCCCTCTTCTCCTTATCCGCCGGAATGCTCAGTCCACGGTCATACTCCACGACCTCCCCGAGAGCCTCCCACGCCGCCCCGTAAACCGGCGGAATCCTGTACGTCTTGCCGCCGGCAATCGGCTCGTTCCCGCTCCCAGCGCTGCCTTCCACTTGGCGGAAAACGACGAAACTCGCCTCCTTGGCCAGACACGAATGAACCAAATCCACCGTCCCGTGCTCGGCAATGGAGTCGAACGCGTAGTCGACGCCGCGCCCGCCCGTCGCCTCGCGCACCTTCTCCACCCACCCCTCGTCGCGGTAGTCGACGAGCAGGTCGTAGTTGTATGGTGCCTTTTTCAGCCACGAGTGGTTCCGCGCACTAGCCACGCCGATGAGCACGACCTTGCGCCCGGAGTGGGCAGCAGCGGCGCGGACCATCTGCGCTCCGTACATCCCCAACGAGGTTGTGGCGCCATAGAGGAGGTAGTAGATTGTCTCGCCGCACGAGGGGAGGAACCCCTTCGTCTTCCAGAACGGGCAGGGCAGCTGTTGGCGCCACCAGACGCCCTGCGCCGCAGTCATGCCGCACATGTTGATAGCGGCCGCGCCCTCGAAGTCGATCCCCTTCGGGATCCGCGTCGTCAGGTCGTACGGGACCTCGACGTACTCGGCGAATGCGCCCGGACGGTCATTGGCCGAGCCGGCTGGCGTGAGCTTTGTGTCTAGGACCGCAACTTACCGCCTTGGAGGAATCCGGCAACCTTTGCGCCGACCTCAGCCCGCGGATCGGCAGGGACACCGCTGCCTACGGCGACGACGACGCCGGAGAAGTCGGTACCAACGACTCGGGGGTTCTTGGCGAGCGGGCGAGAGGTCACATAGAGCGAGTCGACGGGGTTGAGGGCGACTGCGTGCACGCGGACGAGGATTTCTCCGGGTCCAGGCTTCGGAGTTGGGATGTCCTCGACGGATGTAACGTGGGTGTCTGGGCGGTAGACGAGGGCTTTGCGCTGTGCGGGGACGGACATGGTGTTGAGGCTGTTCGAGTTGCTTGCGGTTCGGAGGAGTGGGTCAGTCCTCCTGGTCAGTATTTATGTCTGCGCCGAGGGAACAGGTGTCAAGTTTCAATCTTCGCGTAGTCAGCATTGAGGTCAAGCTACACGGTGCAGCACACCATCGCCCCGGTGTAGATATGATGTGGAGCGTCCACCGCAGGTGGGCAGCCGCAGCTGGTCGTGAGACTGTTGATTGTTGTTGGAGAGGAGCCATGACGCGGGTCGATCCAAGGCACGGCATTGCTGATCAAGCGCCATTCTGAAACTCGGTAAAATGATTGTTAAATAATTAAATAACGAGTTTGTTGTTATGCCTGTATCCACACCATCCCGTATCCATGAATAAATGTAGAGCAGTCAAGATATGTCAGCTGCTGACAGAGACCATAGTTGGGTTAGTAGGGAGCACACGGCCATCCGTTTGGGCAGACCGAACCGCGTGGACGCAACCACACATGAATACGCGGTACACCGCTGCCTGCACCACTATAATGCGATCTACACTACCTGCTCAGTCCAACCATGTATATGCTGTATCGTCCTGCGACCCATTATCTCCTGCCCTAATCCCCGTGCTCTTCCTCCTCGCGCATCTCCGCAAGTCGCCGCCGCATAGCCTTCTCCGTCTTTGTGGGAGGAACGCGGCGACACACAATTGCGCCCACGAGCGCCATAAGCCCGCCGAACCGAAGCACCCATGACACGCCGGTCCGCTCGTGCCACTCGTCGTCGGGCTTGGATCCCAGGCGTTCGGGAGGCGCGTCCCCATCGACAACCTTAAATATTATGCTCGCGACGATAGCGATCTGCAGTTAGCACCGAGCGTTCCTTGGCCCAACCCCGACTCACTATGAACTGCGGGAACACAATGGCAAGGTTGTGGATGCCCATAATCGTGCCGCCGGCGACAGGTCCTTGTCCAGAATACTCGATCCCCGCGGTCTCCATGTCTGCAGCCGAGTATGTCCTTGTCATGCGAGGGCGCGGGGTCGGTGGGTCAATGAGGGGGCGCCGCTCGTCAGCCGGGGACGCGCTGGATGAGATGGTACGCGTCTCCGTCGCTGGCGAAGTCGTCGTCCCCGTCATGGTTCCACGCTGGCTCGTGGACGAAGCGCGGCGGTCCGCCTTGTCGTTCTCCGCATCGATCTCCCGTAGGAACTCCATCATGATCGCAAAGGGCACCCACATGGCCACAGCCCAGCAGATGCCCACAAGCGAGATCATTACTGTCGCCTGCCACACGGTGCCGATGACAAAGGTCGACATCATAAGCACGAAGAAGAACACGAGGGCGCACGTCCACACATTGCGAAGCATGAAGGGCACTGCGGTCAGCTGGCTTAACGGGCGCAACGCACTTCGTGGCAGCTTGAGTGGCCTGCCGCGGCGGTGGGCGTCGCGGCGCCAGTTATCGACCGTTTCCCTAATCCGCGCCGACTCAGCCTCTACCTCGTCCTCGTCCTCCCCGAATGTGCCCTCGGGAAGCAGCCGCTCGTCTCTCTGCGAGAAGTAGGGTAGCACTGTGCCCGCGATAATCGCAACGACGGAGTAGAGGAGCATCGCAAAGCTGCCGGCTCGCGTCGCCTCCCCCCGATCCGCCTCTCGTTGGAGCTCGTGGCTCATCACCTCCTGCATGTACGTGGTGGAGTAGAAGAGGAACGGGAACCACCCCATGAAAGCCGCGATTTGGACCATGCAGATCCGCCGCACGGGCTTGGGAAGGTTGCGGATAGCCTCGTTGATCGTGCTGACCATGTCGCGGAGCTTGCTCCGATTCGTGTTCGGGACGAGAGAGGGGCGGGGGTCCTCTTTGCTTGTCCAGCACGTGATCCATACAGTTGCAACGAGGAGGAGCATGGCGACGATGCACAGCTTGCGGAATTGCTCGCCGCCGATGAGGCGGACGATCGGGACGGAGTCGAGCTTGATGTAGCCCAGGGCAAAGCCGACAATGCTGCCGAGGTGGAGGAAGCGGCCGTGCAGGGCATTAGCAGTGTTCAGCTGGTCCGGGGGCGTGATATCGAACACGAGGTTGCGCAATGACGCTTGCAGTCTGCAGTGAGCTCAAAGGCCACTAACTGCTTCAGTCGGCACTCACCCATTTAGTGCAAAATCAAGGCAGTAGAAGCAGAATACGGCGATACTGATGGCCGTAAGTTGGACCTGGATGTCAGCGCCGAACCAAACAAGATAGCCGTACCAGCCGGGCATGCTTTGGGTCCCAGTCTCCCTGACCACCGCCGAATACGTCCACGATAGCCTTGGCGACTGGCTCAGTGAACGCAAGCCCCAAAGTAGAAAGCACTAGCAGGGCGGTACTCGCGACGATCCAGAATCGGCGGCGATACTGGGAAGCCGATGTGTCTGAGATCGCGCCAATGAGTGGCTGTACGACGAGCCCCGAAATGGGACCAGCGAGCCAAACGAGCGATGTCAGGTCCTCACTCAAGCCCAGGTCCAGGAGGTACGGCGTGCCATATCCAAGTTCTCTGCGTGGTCAGCATCTCGACGACTGCCCTCGCCAATTGACGCACACTGTCCACGCGATCTGGAGTCAGCTCGACGGTCTCCAACAACAGCTGCATACCTGACTTCCTCCCATGGACACGGTGAGCGCGATGAGACGCCACAGCGAGAGCCGTTTAGACTCCTTGACCGGCTCAGGCTCGACGCGGTGCGTCTCGCTCCAGCGCCGCATCCGCCGCTCCCGCTCCTCATTCTCCTCCTCGACCCCGCGCGCAAAGTTCCAGTCATGCGCCCGCCCGCTGGTCGTGCGTGAGCGCGTCGGGCTCAGCTGTGACGGTGACCCGTCCGGCGGCACAAGGTCCGCGAGGGACGTGTACCGCGCGCTCTGGGGTGAGTGGTCTGGGTCGTTGCCGTTCTGGTGGGGGCTGAACTTGGGCGAGCGGGGTGTTGTGGGGCGCGGGCTTGTGTGCGCCCGTGGGCTTGTCATCGTTGGAGGCTTGTAGAGAACGTCGGTATCGTGGGGAACTGGAGATTGTGGACAAAGAGATGTGGGCAAAGACAAGATGAGGCGCGGTGTTACGGGCGGGGGTACCTTACGGGTCGGCGACTTGGGTCGGGACGGATGGATGGTGTGATGTCAGGGTCGGGTGGCGATGAACGTGATAACAACGAGAGTGACGGCAGTGGGATGGCGAGGCGCTGGTGAATCGCCATACAATGCGGACAATTAGTAGCGGAAATGGCGAAGGCGTCGCGCGGCGCGTCCAAGGTGGTGACCACGACGTAGCATAGATGCAAATATACGAGAAAGGCGAGGCGGCTGATTGCACGGCTGTGAGTCTCGGACTCGCTTTCCTACCCCAAATCCCTGTGCCGGCCACCGACGCCGACGCCGAGGATTAGGAAAGGGCATTAGCTCGCAGATCCTAACTTTCATTATAGAATTGCGCTATTTCCCAGCCACCCCCACTTCCTCGGCATCGTTTTCTATGTCATTCACCACACATTTTCCACATCGATTCGGCGTTCACCAACAGTCAATGACATTCCCTAAGGAGACCGGTCCAACGCCAAGAAGTAAAATTCACCCCAAATAATAATTGAAAGAATAAAATTAATTAATGACAAGAGACTTTTCCAGATGCAATAGCCACCGAAGACAAAGGAAATGCGAAGCAAACCGTTCATAAATGATCCCTCCACATATGAAACCTTACAAAAACTACACGGCTTCTTCGCGAGTGTCTTCGGCGAGATGGCCGAGTGGTTATGGCGCTACGTTTAGGTTTTTGGGACGATCCCTCCCAACCGTAGTTCGAAAGATCGTGGGTTCGAACCCCACTCTCGTCAATAAAGAGATAAAACCTCATACAAGACACCTTTTTGTAAGTAAGAAGTGGAGGAGGACATTTGACCGGGCCGCAACGAGACGTGACAGTTGCGCGCCAGGAACTTGTTCCAACCCTCCTGGTTGTTGACACTTTGACAACGCACAACGCACCATTCACGCCATCGACCACGACCATCACCACCTCGATGCTCGCGGGCCAGGCTGTGCTCGACCACGCAGCACTCCCGCAGATCATCGATGACATTCTCGACAATGCACACTTCTCCGTCCTCCTCGCTTTCCGGGGCACGAGCCGACTCTTCCAGCAACGAATCGACGCCGACCTCTTCTACCACATTACGGCCCGCGAGCAGGACTACGAAGAGGACATTCCCCCAGACATGCCCATCGCGGAGCTAGCCGCCCGCCCCACCCCTTCGAATGTGGAGCTGCGCTCAGCGTCGGGCCGCCGCCTCCCGGGCGTGCGGTGGGAGGACGATGACGCGACAGACGGCGAGCGACTACACTGGGCCATGCGGATCCGGCGGTACACACGCGTCGTGGACTTTAGCAACGACGTCTGCCTCGACAACCAGCGTCCTGTGCGCGACACGGTCCTCCTCGCCGATCTGGACGTGCGTAAAATCCTCGAAGAGTACGACCGCAACCTGCTGCGGTGGGCGTTCAGCAATGTCCGCCTAGTTCGGCGGTGGGACATGGGCACCATCTTCGCCATGGGCGCAGACACGATCGTGCAGTTTGCACATGCCGAGACGTCGTGGGACGGATACATGTGTGAGCCCGGCGCGCTGTTTGACGACATGTACGTCGACCCGCTGGACAAGCTCGTCATCAACCTCCGATACGATCCTGCCATCACCCACCTCGAGCAATGTGACTTTGGGCACAATACGCACCGGCATCGGACGAACAGCTTCAACCGGCGGCGGAACCGCATCGAGAACCCGCGCGAGCTGGTCGTCATCTTCGGCCGCGACCGGCGGTATGGGCCCGACACGCGCTTCGGCGGCCCAGGCAAAGCGCTCGACGACTTGCCCGCACCGGAGGAGGACGCGCCGCCCCTGGGCATGCTGCACGGCATTGTCGAGTTCCTCGGCTCGAAACTCCACTGCGTGGAGAGGATCACCCTCGTCGGCCTCGATACGGTTGACAAGGCATTTCTGAACGTCAACAGCGGGATGTCGGAGGCCAAGCTCCACGATAAGGTGCGCAAGGCGATACGCGCCGAGTCAGCGCTGCAGGAGGACGACTTGTTCGACGAGGAGGAGAACCTCTGCCGTCTGGCCCTTATGGACGAGCGGCTCGCGCAGTGGCAGTTCCACCCCGATTTTGACCACTATGCCGTGACCGAGTACTGGGAGGCGCGGAAGCAGGAGCTGGACGGCGACTTTCGCGCGCTCAACAAGCTCGTGCACCGGCTGCACACCGTAACTGCGGCCGACGGATATCCGAACGGCCTTCTCTCCGCCATGCCGTCGTGGGTCAACCTCCCTGATCAACCGACGTTTGCGAGCATCCACTTTATGACACACGACGAGTACCGATCGCGGTACGGGCAGGAGCAGTGGGACTTCGAGACGGACGGTTATGAGATTGATGGGTGAGCGAGGCGAGGAGTGGAGTACCGGGGCATGTATCGACGAGGGTTTAGGCTGGGGCCGAGGGGTTGCGCGCTGCAGAAGCTGCTTGACGTGAGGTCGAGCATGTACATAACACCTGTTGTACCATTCATCTGCATAATTCCTGCACTCTCGTCATAGTCTTGCCTCACAGCTTGGCCGGCTTCTGTTTCTCCTCTTCCTCCCGCATTCGCTCGTAGCTCCTTTTCCAGGCTGGACGCGCCCTCACGCGCTCAAGCCACGCGTTCGTTGCAGGCCCCAGTTCGTATAGTCTCGGCGCACCGGGCTTGGCACGGCCGTACCTGCAGTAAGCGACGAACAGACGTGTCCAGCTAGGGACGCGCCGTGATAGCTCGACCACAGCTGTCCACCCCAACCAAGACATCGGCGACACCCGAGACGACACCGGAGACGACAGTGCCAGGGTACAACTCACCCTATAGAGTTTATTGGGAAGAAGCACATAAACTAGAGTCAGCTCGCTAGGGTTGATAATGTCGCCTCACATCGCCCAGCCCGAGCTTGTCGCTGCCCGAGAACAGCTCGTGTTTCTCCAACCACCCCTCCATCTCTTCCAACGCCGTCGTGGCGTGCTTGCGCGCCCAGCCCTGGAACCAGTCGTTCATCATCTCGACCCCGGCCACTTGGTCCGCATTCAGCTCCGGATTCGAGAGGACCTCCCGCATGCCGAGGGTCGCAAAGCGCGCAGGCTGAAGGTACAGCATCAAGCTGCCCTCGGCGAAGTGGGACCAGAAAAGGGAATTCTGGGACGGGTACTGCTCCGTGTGCGGGGTCGGGAAGAGGCGGAGCAGGGTCGCGATGATTGCGCCGGACTCGGTCAGGACGTCGCCGTCCAGCTGCACCGCGGGGGACTTGGGTTAGCTGAGCCGCGGCGGTAGTCACCTTGCCGAGCGGTGAGACCTCCTTCAATGTGTTGCCCGCAAACCAGCCCTTGTTGCGGTAATGCACCTTGACGGTATACGGCACCCCGAGCTCCTGTGGATCAACCTCCAGTCCCGGCTTCGACAAACCTCTAGCGCCCAGAGGATCCGGTTACTCCGCGAGTGCTGGAGGTGGTGCACGACGACGCTGTGCTTACTCATGCCGGCGGGCTTGCTTGCTGCTTGCTTGCTGTTCAGCGTGAGCGTGAGCTCGAAACGAGTTGGGAAGCGCAGCCATCGATGTTGCCAAGAAAACCGAACCAAATTGAGAATCAAATTGAGCACGGAACTCTCTGACGTCGGTCATCGGCGACTCGGCTACTCGCGACCAGCTGATACCGGACTTCACTCAACACCGCTAGCAGCGCCTCAGCAGCTGCGCAGCATGCGAGGAGCAAGAGGCGGCTACGGAGTGGACCACGAAGCACATGGCAGATACATTGTCAAAGCCGGCGGGGAGTTCCATCCCCTGTCGTCGGTATCGGCTGTTGCCGGTTGCTCGGCGCCATCATAGCCGGACTGAAGCTAACTTACGTTGCCAAGTTGTCTACTGATCTTGGTTTGCTTGTGTCTGCCCATTCATCTCCCACCTACACTCCTTCACGACGTTAACAACCAACATGGTCGACCTCACTATCCACCATATGCTCGGCTCGCGCTCGGAGCGCGTGGTCTGGCTTGCCGAGGTGAGCGGCTTTGCGGGCGTGCGGAGGAGCGGAAAGGCACTTTAAGCCCACTCCGTCTTCGCGTCCCGTCATGTGGCAGGTGGACTCAAAGCTCATACCCAGGAACTCGGGCTCCCCTACAAGATCTTCCTGCACATGCCCAACACCAAGAGTGGCAAGGTCACCTCCACGCTCTCCGACGCCGTCCCTAATGGCAAGGTGGGCACACGTCCGCGCGCGTCTAACGCCAGGCCCCGACCGTGATCCTCAACGACCAGGTGCTCAAGGAGTCCGGATTCATCGTCGACACCCTGATCCGGGCGTACCCCTCCCCAAATGTCGAGGTCACGCCTTCCCTCGACAGCGTGTACTGGGCCCACTTCGCCGAGGGCTCCATCATGACCTTCATGGGCTCGAACATGCTCAACAGCGTCGCCCTGCCCTTCGTATCCAAGGACATGTCGGAGGAGGAGAAGAAGGGCGCGACGGCGTACGCCAAATTCCTCGGCGACCACTTTACACGCAACTGCCAGATCAGCCTGGACGAGGCGGACAAGTATCTCCAGACGCACGAGTGGTTCTCGGGCGGCGACAAGCCCGGAATCGGCGACGTGAGTCGCAGCGCACACGGAGCTGACCCCAGTTCATGATGGTGTTCCCCCTGGTCTGGGTTGCAAAGGGCAACTCGCCTGGCGGGCACAAGCTTGCGCCGGCGTCCATGGCGTGGATGGAGCGGATCCGCGCGCGGCCCGCGTACCAGAACATGCTGAAGCGCGTTTCGGAGGAGCGCAAGACCCAGCTCCCCCGTCCGGCGAAGGCCAAGATGTAGGTAGTGCAGGCGTAGCAGGTGTTCATACGCAGTGATCAGTAGGAGGCAGTAGTATATTGCGGCAGAGCGAGCGAGTAGCAGCGCAGCATGTACCAGTGGGTTCAGTGGGCGGTTTTCACGTGGTAGTACCGATCCGGAGAGTGATGCAGGGATCGACGTCATAATCTCATCTCGGTCGGAGTGATGTGATGCAAACAGGTGGTGCAGCATGCCCAGGCCAGCCCAGGCCGCGAGCCCGCCGCGAGCCCGCGAGCAGCCAGCCAACGAGCCTGCAGCCTGCAGCGACGTATAAAAGGACCGCCGCTTGGTATGACTCCAACTATCCCGCCTTCCCACAAACTCCACTGAGCACAATGACCGCCCTCCGCGCCCTCCTCCGCAGCACCCTCAAGGCGCCGCCCGCCCGCCGTGTCGTCACCGCCGCGCCGGCCGGCACGCGCTCGATCCGGAACTACGGTGTCAACACGCCCGGCCAGGACGACGCAGCCGGCAAAGTCGACCAGCGCGGCCAGCCCGAGCTCGGGAACGCTGCGGCCGCACAGGAGAGTGAGACGTCGGCCGAGAACGCGGAGCGAGAGGCGTTCGTCGATGCCGAGAACAACGAGATGAAGAACGAGAAGGACAGCGGGAGTATCACCGACGCCGAGGTCAACGAGGCCGTCCTGGAGAACATGGACACGGTGAGTGGTAGTCACTTAAGGTGTGGCTGTGGCTGACAGCAGGGTGTCAACAACCCCTTGGCCGATGGCCAGTGATCGCTGGATTGGTCCGAAGCAGTATAGCGGAATGTGATGCAAGCAGGCAATGGGACGTGGGTGCATGCCCGAGGCCATCGTTGGTCAGATGCTTAGATACTTGGCAGACTGACGCTCTGGCGACAAATCGCATCCTCACCATCGTCGGGATTGCTTTTGTCTTCGGAATCTTCTGGATGGTTTTCAGCGCTTTTCTCAGCCAATGAACGGAACTGAGCCAACTAGCGAAGCAAAGAATTACTGATACAAGATGAATACATGACACGCGCTGCGCGTCTCTAAAGAATTAAAATGCTAAACGTCAAACTAATCCTCCCCACCCTCTAGGCATCCCAACCGTCAACAGACATAGCCAGCGCATGCAAGTCGATGAGGTATGTGTTGAGATCGTCCTCCCCGTCCTTCCCCTCCTTGCACTGCAGCGCCAGCATCGCATTGTAGTCCTCAAACGAGAACGCTGGCTTGCCGGCTCTAATGCTCTCGAGCATGCGCTTCGGGCCCTTCGCGAAAAGGTCCCAGAACTCGATGGCGTGCGAGAGCATCCCTTCGTGGCCCCCCGAGCTCATGATGCCCCGCAGCGTCTGCTGCAGGGACAGAATGTTACGGCGGAGCTTGCGTGCTCCGGCCGCATTCACGCGCTTCACCTGCCGCGCGGCATGGATGAAGACGTGGTCGATGAGCAGCGCCAGACCGCGGAACATGAAGCTGGGGTCAGCGGTGTATGCTGGGTTCACTCACTCGTGCTCGGCCGGCGAGAGGGTCTTGGACGCAATGTCGTCCATCTCCATGAGGGAGGTGTTGAGGTCAACGACGTCCGGGTCGGGCTCGAGCGCCTCGCTTTCGAGGAAGTAATCACCGCGCTGGAGCGATGCGTACAGGTTGCAGAGGACTCGGCAGCGCACCTCCAGATGGAGGGTATTGAGCGCGCCCTCGATCAGCTGCTCGTATGTCTGGACTATGGCCTCGAAGCGCTGCGCCATTGCCTGGGTGAGCGGCAGGCGGGGCGTCTGCCCTGGCTCCCGCTGCTGCTGCGCCTTGTCGATCGTCGCCTCATCACTCAGCTCCTGTAGGTCGAGCAAGGCATTCATGAACCAGCGCACACTGTGCGCGAGGTTGCCAAGGGACTCGAGCTTGCGGCTCGAGTTGATGAGCTGTGATTCGGGTGGAGGCTTGTCATTGAGAAGGCTAATCTCGAGCTTGACCTCGCGCAGACCGACGCTCTCCGTCTCGCGCACGTCTTGCGGCGCAACAGTACGAACTTGGAGTAACGCCGCTGCTACGTCCTCACGTTGCGACCACACGGCAGGCAACGCGAGCTGGGGCAATCCAGCTGACCCCGGCAACGCCTGCGCCGTTGGCGACAACTTGACGAGATCCTTGAAGCGCGCACTGCACTGCTGGTAGTACTGGGCCACCACGCCGACGATCAGACGGCTGTACCGTTCTCTGTGGAACGGCGTCTCTTGCAGCATCGCACAGAGCGCCTGGATCAATGCCATGACGCGCACAGTGGACTTGAGCGGCGGACTCGTTTCGCCGCTCGATCGCAACGACGCTCGCCTGTCCAGCTGGAACGCGTCGTACCCAGAAACAGCGTGTTGGAACGAGGCATTAACCTTCTCATCAAGCTGGGGGAGGAAAACATCGTCGACAAACTCCTCCAGCACAGTCCCGAACTGAGACATCTCCTCCTCGAATCCATGTGGCACTGTTGCAGTTGCGCGGCTGATCAGCGCCAGCGTGGGCTGGAAGAGAATCGTCACGTTGAATGGGTTGGCCGGGATCAAAGTGCGGTGCTTCCCAGAAACGGAGTAGCGGTCATCCTGTTTAGCATGGCCGCCGCTGAGGACGTTGTTCTCGCCAGCTTGGAGGTTGATGAGGCCTGGGACGGACGCGCGGAGGGTCTGTTTGAGACCTTCGTCCACCTCCTTGATCTCGTTGTTGATCGCACGCTGGTCCGAGTCACCGAACTTGAAGAGCTCGCGCTGCTTGTCGCGGACAAGTTTCCCCTCGCGTAAAATCTCGTTGATGCTGGGAATCGCGTTGTGGATGAGCACCGAGGCCTGCGAGTCGTCCTCCAAATACGTCTGCAGCAATGTGCGGACCTCTTGTTGAATCGGACGCAACACCTCGAGCACAGGCGCGTTGAGATTCAAGTCGGTCTTAGTCATATCCTTGAAGTCGCGGCGCTGAGGTTAGCGGGAAGGGAGCCTGGGCAACTCACAGATGCGATCCACTTGACGACCTCGTACACGGTGCGGTGGCCTTCCATGACAGCCACGATCTTCGAGTACAGCGTCCAGAAGAGGTCGCGCAACACGACGGCGTGTTTGGGAGGACCGCTCGCATCGAGCGATACGACGACTCGCAGCGTGTCGTTCTGGAAAAGCGGCATGCTCTCCAGATCATGCTTTTCAGCCAGCAGCAAGCTCTGCGGTCGCGCAGCCGACGACGCAGCCATCTCCTCTGATCGCTGTTCGGCACGCTCGGCGACCTCCTCGGTCGTGACGTCGATGAGCTGGTGGATCTCCACAGGTACACGCTGTACGACAGTGTCGAGTGCCGATCCTAGCCTTCCCATAGCAGCCAGCGCTTCCAAGATCATCTCCATGTAGCCGAAGGTGTCGAACTCTCCGCCCAGCGGCTCACTCGCGGCCAGTGACGCAATGGACGTAATCGAAGTGGTGTTCGCGATCTGGCTCGGGGTCCTCCCCGTCCTCGAGTTGGCCGCTATTTCATTCAGCAATGGCTCGTGGCTCGGCTTCACAGCTAATGCCGCGAGGTAGGTCGAGAAGCGCGAATTTGCCTGTTCGTCCGCCTCCTTAGTCATCTGCTCCCCGTTCACCGCCATGACTGGCAGACTCTCTTGGCCAGGCATGTACGCCTTCCATCGCGCGTCGCTGTTGAATGCCTTGAGGTAGAGGTGATTGTGGAGCTCCTCGACCAGGATGTCCGTCAAGGTGTTTTCCTGCGTGTGGAAGTACTGCTTGAGGTCGGCGAGCGCCCCAATGTCCTGCAGTACCTCGCGATTCGCCGTCTTGATACTTCTCTGCAAAAGTAATGCAGCTTGGAGGAATCGCTTGTCTGTGAGGCAATTCTCCAATTGATCAGGAACCTGCTTTAGCTCCTCGACGAGGTCGAGGATCTGGAGCATCTCCTTGACCATACGCTCTCGCGTGCGGATACTGGCCAACTCGGCCTTGCCCTTCGCACCGATGCCCTCCCGCGCCTCTTTAAGGCCCTCCTGGGAGAGCTTGACTTGCGCTTGCGCACGCTCGAGAGTCGCGACAAAGTTGGAGTGGGTAGGTAGAGACGCTGCGAATGTCTGGAAATGGGACTGCACGGCCTTCTGGAGGGAACTTGACAACGCCGCATGCACCTGCATGAAAGCATGCAGATCGGGGTGTTGTGGCGTCTCACCCCGCGCCGACGAAAGGAGGGATAGGGCAAGCGAGGCAGGCGAGAACTGGCATAAGCGACTCCACACACCGACAAGCACTCACATCTCCGTCCATAATAAACGGCCAGTCTCGGCGGATCTGTCGCATGACAGCTGTTTGTCAGCTGAGGTAGAACGATTAGCTGGCACGTACCGTCGATCTCTGCAAACCGCCCGCCGGTGGTTCCGGCAATGTCGTCCCAGTCGTCCTTACTCGGTTGGGTCCGTTTCGGTCGTGGTGGCCGCCGTCCAGGCTGCTGCTCGTCCCGCCTACTCTGCTTCGACGCAGCCATAAACGCTGCAGCTGCATTCCGCAGCGCACTGCCGCCCTGCCCGCCCGCGGACACCGGTGTGCGCAACGACGCCATCTGCGCGGTCTCGTTCGTCTGCTGGCGCGCCACCGTGCGCTGGGCGCGGTCGGCAGCCCAGGGATCTCCAGGTGCGCCTCGCGGCGGAGGAATTTCCGGGCTGCCGCGCTGTGTCGGCGACTCGGGCTCGTGCTCGTCGCCGTTCTCGAAATGCGTGCTTATCGGCGGGACAGGCGAGCGCGCGGGCGCGGGCGGGATGTACAGGTCATCGCCTCCCGACGAGGCGCGGGAGATGGAGGCGGGCGTCCCGCGCGCGCGGGATCGGGCTGGGCGGCTCGGCGATCCCTGCGTCGGTGGTAATCGCGTTTCGCCGTTCGCGTTCCGTGGGGGTGTGGGAGCAGGTGCCGGTGCTGGCGGAGCAGGGGCTGGAGCAGCCTGGTTGCCGTTCCAGACTTGCCCAACGCCGAGAGTTGGGAATCTGTTATCGGGGCCTACGCCTGAGCCGGTGGCACCGGTCCCACGGAAGTCGAACTCGGGGACATTGTCGCGGTTTGGTTGTGTGGAAGAGATGAGAGTTGGGTTGGAGATCTTGAAGCGGGACGAGGGCGTGTTCCGAGACATGGCGTCTCGCCCGCAACTGCGTCCAGCGGAGGTTGTGGGTAGGAGTAGGAGTAGGAGCAAGAGCAAGAGCAAGAGTAGAGTAATGTGCGAAATGCCAAGCGTCGAAGTCCAAGTCCAAGTCACAGGTCCGCGTCGCCTCGCCTCGCGTATCGTGTTCAGCATCTCTGGGTGGAACGTCATTGTCGCGTGGCGGTGCCACACCCAATTCGACGCGTACGGTGAAGCTCGGAGAAAAGCGGGATTATCTCCTGGGTGAGTGTCGGAGGGGCGGACTCCGGCCCAACCATGTGTTGGGTATCGCTCATCACTACCGCAGGTCACTCCGGACACCCCGCTCGTCGCTATCCACGGCCCGAGACTAACTTCTACCCCACCTCTCCGGCCACCGACTAGCCCAACTAGCTCTCGAAGCCATGGCAAGCCACCGCGAGGCCGTCACCCCCGACAAGCCCTATGTCGACCCCAACCCCCTTCCTCCTTCTGTGCCACATGTCGACGAACTCGGCACCACGTCCGCGCCTCTGAAGTCGGCCTCGTTCTTCATCGGCGACGCTTGCCGCGAAGTCAATGGCGAGTATCGCGAGTCGGGGGGTTACTGGCGAGCGTTCATGTCGAACGCCGAGTTCTGGGCTGCTCTGAAGGCCTCGGGCTGGCGAACGTGAAATCACAGAGGTTTCAGCGGCAGTCGTTGGCGCGTGCCGATGGGCGCGTCGGAGCTGCAGCTGGGATGCTGGCTAGCATGGCATGCTCGTGGAGCTGCCGTCGTCTGTCTTCAGCGGTGGCCTGTCCCCGTGGCTCTTGAGTTGCCCGTTTCGCTGCCCTCATCACCTCCACGACGTGCCTCAACTACCCCTCGCCTGTCTCCGACAACAGAGCTAACCCGCAGAGGACTTCATGTTGTGCAAGAACGAGAACCGCAACCCCGAGCACTGCCTGAAGGAGGGCCGTAAAGTGACGCGGTGTGCGCAGGATGTTATCAGCAAGATCCGCGAGTCGTGCTTGGAGGAGTTTGACGCGCACTGGAAGTGTCTGGAGAACAACAACCAGGTACGTGTTGCGCCGACATGACATGCGAAACCAGTGCGGCGATCTGGACCGTCGTTTCACGTGCCCAGAGGTGACTGCGGGGTCAACGGAGTCGAGCGACGACCAATGGCACCCAGCCTCGGCACTGCAGTGCTCCGCCTGGTCTTGGACGTCTCTTGCCTGTCCCGTAGGGCGCTGGGTGATAACCCTGCCGACCAGCTGAACGGGCGCGACCAGCTGCAGGGGGGTGGAATCGTCCAGGGAATGGTCTTGTCTACATGCGGAGGCTTGCACATCCCAGCGCCGTACGCGTCCTCTTCACCTTGGCCTCCTCCAAAAGCCGTCCAGGACTGTATAGCTGACACCAGTACCTCTGGGCGTGTCGCAAGCCCGAGAAGTCCCTCAACCAGTGTGTCTTCACGAAGATTGGCCTCAAGAAGAGCATCCCTGGTTCCCCCGAGGGCGAGCCTCAGGTGTTCGAGAAGAAGCACCCGATCTTCACTAGGGTTCAGAAGTAGACGGACAGGTAGACAGCCGCCCAGCCACAGGCGGTAGCAGATGCTATGCATGCAAAAATGGCACTAGAGCGTATACATACAACACTTGACACTTCAGGTCCTACGCGATGAGCTGCGCAGTTTCGATGAGGCGGAGGTTTTCGATATGGTAGTTCTCGCCCAGGAGCGTCTTGCAGACCACGACAATGCTGTCGAGGCGGGACATGAGGGCGTAGATCGTGCTCACGCCGAGCGCGTAGCGCATGTAGTCGTCGCTCTGGAGCACGTCGGCCGTGACCAGCGACGGCATGTCCTCGTGTACTTCGGCAGGATCTTTCGGCAGCTCGAGCCCCTTGTACCGGTTCATGTGGTACTTGGCAATGAGGGGGCCTGGGGTGATCTGCGGCAGCGGCGTTGCGGCCCGCAAAGCGCTGGAGGTCATGCTGATGACAGCGAGCACGTCGCCCAGGAAGAGCGGGTCGCACATTCTCGTCCGTAGCAGCAACGCCTTCCGCCAGTTTGGCGGCATCTGGGGGAGGAGATGGTTGAATTGCGCGAGGAGCGAGAACGTCTCGACCAGACTGCTCAGGAGACCCTGGTACGCGTCCTCGGGCCACCGCCCGCGCAGGGAGAGCTCCTTCCTGGCGTTGTCGTGCCGGATACCGAGTTTCGAAAGCTTTCCGCGCTGTTGGAGAAGTTGGGCGCGCACATGTTGGTTGAAGACCATGTCAGCCTGTGCGTGGGGGTCATTTGCGGCGGACAATTCCTGGCATAGAATGTGTCCCACGTTTGCGATTGAGCGGGCGTATGAATGCCGGATGGCCCTCTTGGCGGAGTAGGATGGCGGGACTGACGTTAACTGACAGACGACCGGTCAGAGGCTTACCGAGGGAGAAGATCCACGCCGAGGTGATTCCGATGACGACGCAGACGAAGCGCAGCCACGCCACTTCAAACCCCCATGTCGCGTTCGAGAGCTGGAACAGGTGGCCGTTGAGGTAGGAATACCCGATGACGAGGTTGACGGAGGTGCAAAACACGATCGAAGTAAGCGGAGGACCTGGCCAGTGCACGCGGAATAGCATCAGCGGAAGGAACATGACCGCGGTGACGACCGCCAGTCCGTACGGATTCCCATTACTGCTCCCCGAACCGATGTACCACGCAACTGTGCCCAGCAGCCCGCCCCAGAAGGAGGCAAGCAAGCGGGAGATCCACGAGCTGAACGTGTCCCCGGCAAACACGGCCAGTGTCATCTGCGCCATGATGGTACACCAGATACCGCGGTTGTAGTAGTAGAAGCGTGCTGATGAGGCGAGAAAGGCGGGGAGGGACGTCAAGCAGCCCAGCACACCTGCCTTGAGGGCGTACATGGCGCTCCGGCTGAAGAGCACGTCAGGAATGCCGATGAGACGCGATGCCAATCTCATAAACGGGTTCGTGAACGGCCTGTAATCGGGATTACGGCGGCGAGCCTTGCCGAGAAGGTCGGATGCATCCTCGTCCTGCGCGTCCTCCTGATGGTCGAAGGGATGGTCGAACGCCGCGCTCTCCTGTGCCTCGTCTGGCCCGTCGGAGTGTTCCTTCTGCACCGAGGCGCGGAACTGGTGGAACAGCCTCATCGGGTTTGGGACCCACAACCTCCTTTTCTGCCGCAGGTCGTCCTTCTCATGTACGAGGTCGAGAAATTTGAGGAGCGCGTCGGAAAACTCGATGAGATGGTACTGCGCCACGAAACAGTAGAATAGCCCCATATGTTGCGCTCGGCTCATATGTCTGTCGCGCCGGTGTGAGGGATCGAAGAGGTGTCGGTACGGCTTGGTCACTTCGCCGCGGTGATCGCGGAACTCCGTGAGGGCAAGGCGAAGCTGAGACGTCGCTTTCGCCATATCCCGCGTCTGGTTGTACCGTTTCCGGTCGCTTGTGTGGGACCATATCGTAGCTTGGAGCAGTGCTTTCCGGAGAGTCTTGACAAGCGGGAGCGCGCCAGTGGACAGCAGCTCCAGCTGGTCAATCACCTTGCCCATGTCCCTGTCCTCCCCGCTCTCGAGGTCCATGTACTTCTGGCTCTCATACACGCCGACTGGTTGTTGGGCCTTGCGCAGAGACTCGAGAAGCGACAGTGCGCTCCCCTTAAGGCTATCCTTCGGCTCTCTCACACGATCCTTTCGCTTCTTCTTCCTCTTCTCGCCCCGATCGCGTGATGGGTCCCGCGATCTGTCCCCGTTTGGTGAGGTTTCGCGCGATCTCGGCAGGGAGTGGGGCAGAGAGTGCAGAAGACGATGGGCCAGTGACTCGTGGTGGTGATGGTGGTGGTGATGATGGCGGTAGGACCTGCGGCCACGCTCGCGGTCGCTCCCCTGCTCGTCGTCCGAGTCGTCACTGGTCTGCTCGGTGCCATACCCAGGTGTATCGAAGTCAAAGCCAGCAGAGCGGGGCGTGGGCGGCATCGATGAGTCCTGATCTTTACCCTCCACGGCTTCGGACGAGCGCCGCCGCATATCCTTCAGCGAGATGGCCGAGCCCACTCTCGACCCAGGCCGAGAGTGGATCTGCGATGTCGGCCGACTGAGGTTGGCGTGGGACAGCGAGCGCTGCACGTTGAATCCCTTCGAGTCGAGATGCGTTCTCCGCACCTTGTTGACAATCGTGTTGAAGAAGAAGCTGAATCCACTCGCCCGCACCTGCAGCGATGCAAGCACATTGAATATCTCCTTCAGATCCTTGCCCGGGATGCGGCCGTAACTGATATCGACGTCGAGGTACCGCTGCTGCGCGTTCAGTGGCTGCATTCCTGCCAGACTCTTGAGCAGGATCTGCCGGATCTCGTCACTGCGGTCGCCCCAAGCATGGATCTTGGTGTCGGTCTCTGTATCGTCGAAGGACACAATGCTCGCGTGCCGGCCGTGCTTGGTGCCATCGGGCGTGTGACTTGCACTCCCGAACGTGGTCATAGAGCTCGCGTCAGAGAAGAGGCTTTCAATTTCCCCCATCGCATCGAGGAGGGGATTGAGGACGCCGTTAAACCGTCCCCGAAACTGTCCAGACACGGACTGGGGCAATACGAAGATGGAGCAGAAGAGCGCGATGCCCGCCTGGAAGCATAGCGGCTTGTATACGATAAACGGGGCCATGTAGAATGCGGTCGGGTAGAGCGGGACGATGGTGAGCGACTGCTGTCAGCCGAGGATGGGGCCGTAGACTTACAATATCGATGAGGATGCACGACAGCACGAGCGGCAGCGTGGCGGGACTTGGCGCAGTGCGCATCTTCCACCAGAGCTGCTGTCAGCCTCCCTCACCCTAGAAACCCACGAGAGCAGCAGTCCCCACACAGAGCCATACACAGGACACAATCGCCGGCCGCGCCTGGAGGAATGTCCCATCGAAGATCTGATATCAGCGTCGAGTCTGTGCGTGGTGACTCACGACTTTGGCCATCTGCATGGCGGGGGTCTCGTTCGCATACCGCGCCATCGCGGCGTCCACGACCGCCTGATCCGTCGGAAGGCGGGTCGCGTGCGCAATTGCAGTCCCGAGCGCTGTCCATGCCCACGCAAGCGACGTGTAGAAGAAGAGGTTGAACAAAATTTCGACGTACTGCACGAACGGTGCCGAAGGGGGCACCATGATACTCGAAATGAGCACCAAGAAAGCTGCTTGGCCCATCTCCAGTCCCACGGGATGGATCAGAACGAACAGGAAGCCGATCCACATCTACAACGTCAGCGGGCAGCCCGAGCGGGGGGACTCACCGACAGGGCTGTGCGGATGACGGGCTTGGCATCAGTCATGTTCAGCTTTGGCCGGATCCACGCCAAGTGAGGGTTGGCCAGGACCTTATCCACAAGCTGCCGCACACGACTCTTCTTGGGAGTGTTCTCCTTCGTCTTCGCCATCCCCCGTGGAGGGGGATAGCTGTCGCTGCTTTTTCGCGGCGAACTCTCCTTATCTCCATAACCATGCCCATTACGTGCGCTGCCGGCCGAACTCCGCCGCCGCCCGCTGGCTATTGGTGTTGGTGCCCGTGAACCCTCCCCATCGGCCGCCTCATCGTCCGTATCGCCCGAGATCGTAAAAGCGATATGCTTCGAGCGCCGTTTCCGCGCAGCAGGTCTCCGCGCGCGCGCTTCGGGCGGCACTGGGCCAATGGGGGGCGTGCCAAGCGATGTCGATGAGGAGGCTGATGTTGAAGGTACATCCGTCGAAGGCGCGAGTTGAGGATTGTTGGGCTTTGTGGCGCCGGCCGCAGTTTGGCTCGCATGATCCGCATGGTCCTTCTGATCCTTCTGATCCGCTTGATCGTCCAGGTCAGTCACCCGGATGACGGGGGTAGTCGCCCCCCCTTTATCGGGGTCGTCGGCGTCCATGATCGCGCCGAGTAGAGCCAAGAATGGGCGTGGATGGGATGGAAGTGTTATTGAGAAAACAGAGATGCATGGACAGGGCTCGTCGTGTATTCTTGGCTCCGCGAGCCCAGATGGTCATGAGGGGGGTGGACCTGAAATAACGGCTTGAATCGTGGGGCCTCCGAAAGACGTCAACAAATCCGGCATTCCACCCGAGACCGTCAGGGCCGCTCGGTGTGATGCGAACTCGTTTCGGTCAGCAGCGACGAGGCGCGGGTCCGATTCCGATTCCGAACATGAAGTTTGGGCAGACAGTGCCTAAAAGAGTGAACCGCGAAAGGCTTATGGCTCCTGTTTATACTCCAAGGTATTGTTGTTCTGTGTTTCCTAGTGCGATGGTGCAATGTAATGATGTTATGTGTTGTATGTATGTACTCTGACGGCCAGCCAGGTAGCTCATAACCCTCCCCTCCCATATCGTGGCCAGGACATGAAACAGGCCATTGAATGAAGTATGTTGTTGAGAGGTGTTATACCGGTACCCTTACGCCGGTTAGTATTCCGTGAAAGTAAAGTTGGGCGGTTGGTCTTGGCCTGTACATTACAACCGACTCAGGCCATAGAAAGGAGTGCACCCCCAGTCAGATGCTCAGCACCGACTTCTGCAACCAGACTCACAACGACGGAGCAAACCAAATGATGCAAAATGCGCAGAGCAGGGTACAACATGCTGGGTATGGTCTGGCCTGCGGTCCAGCGTATTAGATTTTCTATTCCCACCGCAAGTGTAGAAGGTGGGAGACCTCGCCGCGGCCGTCTCTTACAATGTGGTGTCTAATCTACTGCACCTCCCCGTCGTCAGGCCACTGGACCGGCGGCAGAGGCGTCTCCCAGTCCACAAAGTTCGCCTTGTCCACCGGCAACCACTGGAACGCGAGGGAGAGGAACGCACGCGCAAATCCAGGCAAGTTCGTCTCAGGCAGCTCCGACATCGGATAGATGTCAAAGTGGGGAACGAGGCGCCGTAGAACGGAGTCCTCGTATTGCCTCTCAGCAGGCCCGCGCCCCTTGCGCTTCTTCTTGGGCTTGACGAACTCCTCTGCCCCCTCCCCTTCCTCCTTCGGCTTTGCGTCCTCACGGACAAACCCAGGCAGGTATTCCCCCAAATCGTTCCCGAGGATGACGATGCCGGGTTGATCTGCGAGGCGGGAGGTGAAGTTCTTGGCGAGGAAGGACTCGTAGAGCGCCTTCGAGCAATGCGGCATGTATACTAGGTAGGCTCTTTCGCTGTCAACTTCGTGCTCGCCGCGGAGGTTGTCCGTGAGGACAGTGCAGCTGAGCGACTCGATGACTCGAGTGTCCCCTTCGTCGAAGACCGGGTCAAATACTTCGATAGCGGAAGGTTTTGCTCCGAGGGAGGAAGTCAGCTCGAGAGCGAGAGCAAGCTGGATTTTGGCGGTACGGTCGCCGTATGGCTTGCCCAGTCCAAGACACAGCAAGCTGAGTTCTCGAGGCGTGCCAGCGAACAGGAGCGCCTGCACGCGTTCAACAAGCCCTGGGGTCAGCTGCCTTCCACGTCGCGCAGCTCACCTGTCCAATCGTCCGCCCACTTCTCTACCATCTTCAACCGCATAGCCTGGATGTCGCCCACAGCCTTCTCGACGTCCTCGTCCGTGATGACAACCTTTTCCACTTTGCCCTTCCCCTTCCCCTGTTTCCGCTTCGGTTGTATAAATTGCTTCTCTGCTCGCTCCATCTCCTTCTCCTTCGCAGTCAACGGTTGTGGTGGAACGTGGCCGGCCTTGGCTGCCTTCTTCGCCTCCTTGCGCTTCTCCTTAAATGCCTCCTTTGCCGCCTCAGCCTCCTCCTTCTTCTTTGCCTCGCGCATCCGCCTCTTGTCTCGCTTCGACATTTCTGGAGCCCGCGTCTGGTTTGTAGCAGTCGAGGGGGCATCGGAGTCGTTCCCCTCGTCGGGAGTCGGGGACGTGACAGCTGGCGTGGGCTTCTCCGATGAAACTTGCGGTTCCGCCCCTGTATTTGCCTTGTTCGCTTTCTTCGCTTTCCTCTTCTTCGCCTCCTTCATCGCCGACCTGGTCTGTCAGCTATTAAGGAAGAATAATTAGCTCACAGCTTAGATTTCTCCTCTGCTTCCAAGAGATCGAGCTCCTCCAACTGCTGCAACTCGGTCATGAGCTCATCATCGTCGAGATCGGCATCGGCAATCTCTTCTTCTGCAGGTGTTCCATCTGCTGGCGTCACGAAATCGTCATCGTCAAAGTCCAGGTCCTCGGCACGCATCTCCTTCGCCATCCTGCCGTTAGCGACGACCAAAGTCACAGCTCACTTCCACACGGCCTGCTTGTGCTTCTTGCTCCTCTCGTGGTTCGACCAGCTAGCCTCGCTCTGGAACGTTTTGTTGCACGCGACACACTCGAAGATCTCCCCTCCCGCGCCGTCATCGTGCCGGATCCCCGTCCCATCACCCTGCTCGACCTCTTCCTCTTCGTCCTCCTCGTCTGATAAGTCCTTGGAGAATTTCTGCCAATCTTGCTCCCGGAACGACTCGGCCGCCTTCATGCGCTCCTCCTCGCGCCGCTTGGCTGCTTCTGCGTCAACCCTTGGAGCTCGTTTTGGCGTGGACGTCCCCGAACCGAGCTGCGGGGCATTCTTCTTCCTCTTTGCCTGTTCAGCCTGGTAGGCCTTGTACCGTGGATCGCGGTGCTGAATGAAGGATACAAGTGTCTGAGATCAGCTTAAGCATGCAGACAGGAAAGCCCACCCTGACTGTGTCGATGTACTCCTTGCGGTGGTCCTCGCGAACCTTCTTATTCTCCTTCTCCATAAGGCGGCGAATCTCACGTGTCTCCGCACGGTGGGTATCCCACTTCTCGACCCAGTCGAACCGCTTCTCAGTGGTGAATTCTCCCCAGGCCGTGTAGAAGTCCCGCGCCCAGTTACTTTTGGCCTTCTCCGCCTTCGTCATACCAGGCGGTGGGGCGTACGGCGTAGTCGAGTCGCCAAACGTGGGATAGTATACCGGTGACTGGCCATCCGGGGTGTGAAGAACCTCGTCATTCGCGAGAACGTTGAACAATGTTCGGTAGACAGAGTAGAAGCCCTGAGTGTCAGCTGAAAGCATTATGACGGTCAGCTGCTTTTGACCCACCTCAGGCGTGTCGTCCATCTTCCGAGCCAGCTTCGGGTCGAAGAATCGCATCAGTTGGTCCAGTTTGATGCCTGGGTCGCCCTTCTTGCGCCTGTTGAACTTGGACTTGGGGTCGTTGACTGCATTGTCGCCCGCACGGACGTGATCGTAGAAGTCATCGTCGTTGGTCTCGATGTGGTC
The DNA here is from genome assembly GCA_023629975.1 of Cutaneotrichosporon sp. PL3408A. Taxonomy (NCBI): domain Eukaryota; kingdom Fungi; phylum Basidiomycota; class Tremellomycetes; order Trichosporonales; family Trichosporonaceae; genus Cutaneotrichosporon; species Cutaneotrichosporon sp. PL3408A. Next base: position 2,644,002 of record JAMAMB010000002.1, read on the forward strand.
GTTCCGATGCCTATCATAGAATGCTCGTTCCTAGCGCTTTAGAACAACACTTTGCGAGACTGACTCACATTTGGATCACTGAGAACCTGTAGGAGTCAGCGTATGTACAGCTGGTGGCAACTCACCTCGTAGGCCTGCTGCAGGTCGGCGAAGAGCTTGGTGGCTTCCTCGATCCGGTGTGGATTCTTATCCGGGTGGTTAATTAGCTGATAGTCAGATATACCCCGGAGGCAGTCTATCCGAACATACAGCTAGGCGTCGATACGATTTCTGCAGTGTCAGCGCAGCTCATTTTGGGACGGCGAGATGCAGCTGCGACACACCTTGATCTCCTCCGGAGTAGCTTCAATGTCAACCTGTAGCAGCTCGTAGTAGTCCAGAGGGCCCTCCTGAACCTCTTTTTCTCCCGACGTGCGGGACTGATCGTTACCCATCCTTACAGCGAGGTCAACGAGTATGAGATGCAGCAAGTCGAAAGTTGAGTGCCTCGATGTTCATAACTTGAACTTGTGGTGGTTGTCGGTGGTGGAGGTCGTGTGATAAGCCACCTCCACCTTCTACCACGTCATTGTTTTGACGCACGGACGCGGACGCGCGGTGGAGGTGGTCCGTGCAAGCCACATTGAATCTCCCTTTCGTACCGTCGTTCCGTCGTTCCGTCTCCCATCACAATCAACATCAACACGTCCATTATCGCCATCGTATACTCCTCATTCTTTGGAATCACTCCATTGTTATCACTCAGATCAACCTACAACGACTGCCGATTTGAGCCCATCCAGCTCGATTGCGCGCTATGCCGATGTCCCCCTATACCCCAACTCCGAGATTGTTATTGAAGCGCAGATCCGGCACACTCCAGCAGGCGCCTCCACAACCACAAGAATGGCATGACTACACGATGCCACACTCCGCCGAGCAGTGGGAATCGAATCTGCACTCGTTAGACGAGGGACATCATGTGCGCTGCTCCTCCTCCAAGGTCCTGTTACGGGAATGCTGATTGTAGTCGACCGAAATGGACCCCGCGACAACAATTCATGAACAGGAAGTTGAGATTCATCGTGTAAGCTCGGCCTCGTCTCAGCGTTTCTGACACCAGCTTACACGGCAAGTGGAAGAGTTGCGGGACGAGCTGGCCGCTCGGCCGAATGAGGACGAGGTGTATGCGATGCGCATGGAGTGGGAGACGTCCGAGGAGCTGTTTGCGCAATCCCAAAAGTTTGTGTAACGCGGGGTCCGAGCTGACGGGGAGGGACAATGAGCAGAAGCACATCCAGATTGAAAGCTTGCGCCAATATGTTAAGGTCAGCTAGCACGATCTCGCAAGCAGCTGATATCAGGCACTCGAGAGCAAGCTGGAGGAGACGCTTGGTGAGGACTGGAAGGTACGCAAGCTAGTCTCGTCCTCAAACGAGCTGACGGCAGGAATATTGCATTCTCCCAAATCCACACGCACCATCAAACACATGCGGCACATCTACGCCGCTCCCCAAGCCGGGCAAGTTGCGCTCATCAGCATCCATTAAGCGCGCAAGCAGGCACTCGCGCGGAATCTCCATCGCAGACCAACGCACGCTCCGAGAAATGGAGTTGGGATGCGAGAAGACGACTCCCACAACCGCCCTCCGCTCGCTCGAGGGTATCCGCGAAACGAAACCCTCACCGCACGACCACCACGGCTCCTTATCCAGCACTGTTAGCCGCCCAACCCCTAGCGAGATAGTGATGGCATTTGACTCGCCCAATGGCCGCCTAGACCGAGCTACAAGCCACCAGAGCATGAGAACAGCGGCCCAGAGCACCGCCCAGAATGAGATTGCGAATCTCATAGCCGCGATAAAGATGCTCCCGTCGAACTTGAGCTCCCAGATCGAGGCCGTTCTAGGACGGGAGTCTAGTCAGGCGGACGCGCGGCGCGAGCAGCAGCGGCAAGCCATCCTCGAGGTGCTTGACGGGGCGGAGACGCGGGCTGAGGCCCGTGAACTTCGGCTGCAAGGACTGTTGACCGAGGTGAGTCGCGCCGAAGGTTTGGCTGACGGCAGGCCAAAGCTTGCAGTGGTCATATGGAGTGGTAATAGGAAGCAGCATTGGAACAGTGTATAATCCGATCGTGTCTTGTAGAATGGAGCTGAGCCATAACACACGCTAATGACGATTCCGACAATCCCTTGCGGTGTATGTATATAACGCCTGAGCATATTCTATGTTCAATAAGCACATGCGGTCTTGAAAGTACCATGTCGATGTGGTCAGTAGCATGTCAATCTGATTCAGGTTGTGGTGACGCAGGACTCGTACGGGTTCAAACATGAAACTGGCTGATTTCACTCTTGACAACTCATGTTTCAGCAGTATACAGCCTAGAGGCGTTCCCACCATACCCGAGACAGGACGGAGTCGACTGCACGACGATTACAGGCCAGTGTGGAGTTGGATGCGTCCTGGGTAACTGCGTCGTCACTCAGCGCCAGGGGAGTCTTACGCTCGTCCAAGGCGGTACGAATAGCAGGACAGCATTAATGAAACATCAGAGTGGACACTCCCGCCTCTGTCTCCCCTTTGGACACTATCGCGTCTCCCCATACGTCGTCATCCCTGTAGTCAGTAAGAAGCTCAACCTTCTGTCTCTCGTAATCCTCGGTACTACATTAGTATGTTTGATCCTTCGCGGAATGCGGACGCGGAATTACCCATGCACCCTCCTTCGAAGATGTCCATTTCTCCCATGAACCCGTCATCTCCGGTGCCTTGCCTGGATTCAATCCCCAGTCTCCCTCCAGTCTGTCCGCCGCCTCCACGCGCGTCCATTCCTAATTTTTAGCCCACGCGGCTCGGCGCGATGACATTCATCGCCGAGGATGCGGCTAAATCTACTGTAACTCGTCAACGAGTGAAGGCACTGTGGTGCGGCGCGGGCCGCAGCTGTCGTATAGATTGAGGTGCGGATGGTACACTGCGGCGCAGCCGGGCCACATGTGCTGGAACGGAATAGTGAATGTGGCATGAGTCATTAGGGGGGGCAGTGGGCGTCATACAGGGGCCTCGATACGGCCTACACGTCGATATACAGCAAAATTGGCTCGCCAACCTCTTCGATTTCTGGAATGACACACTGTCGTCAGCACTGCAACACAATGTTGCGCACCCTCAGGTCGAACGCCTTGGCCAGCACGATCTTGAAGATCTTTTGGACGTTGATCGAGTGGCTTGTGGAGCAAAAGATCTGGTGTGAGCTGTTGAGTGGGACAGCTAGCTCACGAGTGGTGCACGCATGGCCTTGGAGAATCGCTTAGCCTGCTTTGTGATCTCTTCCTGCTCCTCCAGCGGCTGGGTCGCGAAGAGGTCATACTTTGTCCCGATAAGAACAGGGATAGCCGTCTGGGGTCAGCGCCCGTGCCGCTAGCCGCACGCATGCTTACCTTGTTGAATCCTCGCGCCTGTCGGTACCACTCCTTTATGCTGTTGAGCGTCGCTTTCCGTGTAAGGTCGAACATGAACAAGATGGCAACGGCGTCGTTGGACACGAGCGGGAGCATGGAAACAAACTCGCGCTGTCCTCCCAAATCCCAGATCTGCGTGTTAGTCATCTCCAATTGCTTCGCTGAAACAGGTCTGCGCCATGTGCCCATCCTAGCAGCCGACCGGGGAGTGGTCGACCAGGCAGCCGCGGTCAAGCATACCCCAACGCGCCGACTCACAGAAAACGTGATCTCCGTATTGCGAATGGTAATCGCTTTCTCCATGAAGTTGACTCCCAATGTTTGGATGTAATCCTCACTGTGCGTTAGCAGTCACCCCTTGGTGCGTGACGCACTCGAAGCTCCCTTCCACATATTTCACCATGAGCGACGTCTTTCCAATCCCGGCATCGCCAACCATGCCGACCTTGAGCACGACACTGGTGTCAGCTTGGCCAAGATGATCCAGCTAGGTGGGTAGATTGGTGCCGTAAGCGATGTCGACGCGTAGACCAGCGCTAGCAGGCTTCGCGCCGCCACCACCAAGCCACCAGTCCCACACCCGAGCGGTGACAAGCACGTACGCATTGCGGTCACCACTTTCGCTGCCCGACACGCGCCCGCTGCCGGACCCGGAGGATGCGTAACCTTGGTCTGCCATGGGAAGAGTGGGAAGAGTCGTATGGGGGTGTGGAAGGGGGTCGGAGGTGTGTTGTATGTGGGGTGCGAACTCGTGATGTGATCGACACGCGAGGTATGAGGCCACTGATCAGACTCAGACAACTGTTTGGAGGAGATGAAATTGGGAAACAAGAGTGGGTATGAAAGGGGGGATTCCGTCGCCGTTTGTCGCCTATGACCTTATAAATGATCGTATGGTCGGCGTCGCTGGCGAGGATAGAAAGGAAATGAGACGAGAGACAAGGATAGGAAATGAGAGAGAGGTGATTCCAAGGATGTGGTCAACAAGGAGAGAGGGAGAGAGAGGGGAGACCTCAATTGGTGTGTTGCATGGGCACCCGGCGCCCACCGCTTCGCGCTTCACCGTAGACAAACTCTCACCGTAGAAGCACACCCAACGGAACCAAATAGCACGTGGCATCCGTTCGGTTTGATCCATTCGATGGCGTAACGTCGGATGTCGGAACTCGAAACCTCACCTCACGTCACCGAACAAACCCTCGACGCAACTTCAATCAACCTCAATCAACCTCAACACTCTCTTTCCCACTCTCTTTTATCTTTCCCATTTACATGCCCCCAGTATGAAGTCTCGGACAGGGGCTAGGTCCCTCCTCGCCACGAGAGCCCCGTTGCGACCAACGGCTCGCATTCTCCGCCTCCCCCTCACGCCAAGCAAAGCCCTGACATCACCGGCGTCTCTGAGCCGACAGTGGAATACAGCTTACTCCGCTGTTCAGCTCTTGCGCCGATATGCAACAGCCGCAACCGATTCGAGCGCGGTTGTCCTGCAGGAACCCCCGTTGACCCCCTTCCTCCCAAAGCCTGTACCTGGATCGGAGAACCTCCGTGCTGTGCTCAAGGATGTTGAACGAATGTTGGCAACGGACATTGGAGGCTCCTCGGCATGGTACGACCGTGTCAAGGCAGCAGATGCGGACCTCGGAGCTATCCGACGTCCCCGTTTGGCTGGTGCGTGGCATACTGGCGGGAAGCTGAGTAGAGCTAATGGCAGTATATGGCGACCCCGTCGCTGGCCCTCATGATGTCGTGTCGGCGTTCTTGCAAGATCCCCTGTCCGATTCGGAGGCCATGCGCAAAGGTATCCTGGACCGCTACTTTGGCACAAGCAAGGATACCCTTTTTATCTCGTGCGCAGCTGGCACGAGTTCGATAGCTGACACCAGTCTTGCTAACGAGCCAACCCGCACCGATGGAAGGTTAACTGCTCCGTCGTCTTGGCTCCAAGCATCAGGTTGTGATGTAGCCGAGATCGCACCTGGACCACAAGCCGAATCACAGCTCCTTGCGTGCGACGCAGTAGCCCTCGTGCTTGACCCCGTGCGCCTCGCTACAGCTCCGTGCCTCGATAAGATCCTCCCCATTGCTCTGGGCAAAGGCCACGTCCAGTTTATCGTCAACGGCCCGTTGCCCTCATATCTCAGCGAAGAGAACCTGCGAGCGATCCTCGACAACCAGGTTGCAGCGACGGCCGTCCCGACTGGGTGCAAGCGGTACGACGTAGCCTTCGTGCAAGCCGATAGGGCTCTGCGAGCATTGGACGCGTTGGCCTTAGCGCTCAACTCGGATGAGTCGGCGGGCAAGAGTCTTGCCTTCGACACATTCCAGCACGACTTCCTTGCATCCAACATCGGCCCACTTCAGAAGGACCTTATGCACCTTGCACCGCCTGACGCGCAGCTCGCCACAGCTGCCAGCACGGCCCGTCTCGCACTCGCGTATACGAACGGCGTTGTAGCCAGTGATCGCGATGTGCTGAGGACAGCGTCGGATGTTGTCAACGAGCTGCGGAGGGAAGCCCTCGATGCGTCAGGGAGGGCGCGCCGCTTGAGCGTCGTGGCGAGGGGGAGCTCTAGCGGAGTCGTTGATGGCAGCGTGGACGCAAGCGTGAGGGGAAACAGGCACCACCTGGAGCAGTTGTTCCGTGGACGGCTGTCGTGGCTTGCCATCCTCGCCCGGCTGCGGGTAGACGACGTCAATGGCGACATTGGTAGCTACATTGCGCGCAACTTTGCGCGGGACATTGAGCAGCAGCTCGTGTTCGAGGCCGGCCAGCTGGAGCAGCTTCAAGTCCAACTTGGCAAACAGGCAGACAAGACTGCACGCTCATTGACCTCCGCATCCGCCGACCGCGCAGGCCACCCCTTCTCCTCTCCCCTCCTCTTGAATCACCTTGCATCCCTCGCACTCGCTATTCCCCCAGTGACAGCCACGTCCCTTCTTCCGCCTGTGGCCACGCGGCGCGCACAGCTTGTCAACACAGCCGTACCCAGGCTGCAAGTGACTGCCCAGCGCGCCCTGGGATCCAGCATCGCCGTCGCCCTGGCCGGCACAGCGGTTGCATGGACGGCATACATCCCTCCTGCGGGCTGGATCAGTGGCGCCACAGCCGTGGGCCTCGGTGCGCTCGCAATCGTGTCCTCCCTTGCACTGGGTCAGGCATGGTGGGCCAAGGGGCAAAGACGCTTCTGGAAGGATTGGCACCGCGTAACCGGCATGCTGAAGGAGGACCTGTTGGCCAACTTTGACAAGACGGTCGATAAGTTGGTGCTGGCCCGCCCCCGAGTTACCGCCGATGGTCTGCAGGACCTCATTAACAAACGTGAGGAGCGCTTGAGCACCCTGGAGAGACGGATCATCGCGCTCGAGGAGCATTGCGAGGCTCTCGAGCCTGCGCCGAGCGCGAAGGAGAGGAGTTAGCACTAGACCTATCCAAAAGTAATGTATAGCATACCGCAGTGATTTCGTGGTTTGCATGGCTGCGCAAAGATTCCGTCAGACAAGTCACCTTAACAGGCACCCACCGCCTTGCCGTGACTGCTTTCTCATCTATCGGCCGCATCTCGTCTTCGCACCATCCTTCCGTTCTTGACATCAACCTGCATGTCTAGGCCCCTAGGCCAGCTTCGTATCCGTCCCGCGAACCTTCTACGTAACGGAACCTCCGTTTATCTCGGTGCACATAGTTACAGGACTGTCCTACCCCTTTGAGTGGTTGTTGCGTTTCAGACCGCGAACCGCATCCCACAGCCTCGCTACTCTACTTATGTATACCTGCGGACGTTGATCTAACGTCACCATCAATCTTTACTCCCCATCACTCTCACAATGGAGCCTTTCATCGCATCTTGGGGGTAAAGTCAGATCTGAATGCCGCGCTGACATCAGAATTGTAGGCGCGGGTTGGGTTTCCGCTTCATTCGCGCAGGACCTCGCCCTTCCCAGCGTCGACATCGATGTACAGCACAGCGTGGCGGCGGTGTGTGCAAGCCAGAGAGAGCGTGCACAGGAATTTATCGACAAATACCTTCCCGAAGGCGCGAGCGCTCAGCAAGGCGGTCTGAGGGAACTGCCTGTCCCCTGCGCCGGCTCAGCCGAGTTGTATGCGCGTGAAGTGAGTGCCTCGGGTGCGATGGAGACAGGTCCGCTAACACGCAGGATGTCAACATTGTTTACATTGGCACATTTCGTCCCTCGCATGCCAACGAGATCAGGGCAGCGCTCACAGCGGGCAAGCACGTCCTCGTCGTTCCTCCCGCGGCCGCCAACGCGGCTGAGTGGGAGGAACTCACCCGCTTGGCGCGAGACAGAGGACTGTTCCTCATGGAGTCCTTCTCCACCATGTTCAATCCCGCCATCCCCGCGATCAAAGAGCAACTGCAAAACAGGGTGGCAGGGGACGACATCAGGGTGGAGGTGATCTTTTGCCAGCGCAAGATGCAAGTGTTGGAAACGGACCACAGAATCGTGGGATGGGTGGAGAGGGGACGCGCTTCAAAGAAGGTCGTCCCTCCAACAGGACCGCTCCTAGACATTGGCGCGTACGCCATCCTTCCGGCCCGCCTCGCCTTGTCGGGCAACCTTGGAGTCACAGTGGAGAGGTCGAGCCGAGGCGTGCGGGACCGACGCACCCAGATCACCCTCACTTCCGAGGCCGCAGTCGAGGCAGGGGCGAACGTTAGCATCGTTCTGACCAGTGGAGGGCGGTCCCAGCAGGCGTCGATTGAAGGCAAGGACGGGCACATTCTCCTTTGTGCCAACTTGTGCCGTCTCAAGCAGTTCCAGGTGGGCCGTTATTTGCCAGAGCTTGAGGACGGATACATGCAAGTGAACGAGTACGAGTACGATTTCCCAGGATTCGGGTTGAATCTGGAGGCGAGCGCTGTTGCGCGCGATCTTCGGGGTGAGGAGCCACGAATGGCGGCGGATGCAGCTGACGCCAGATGGGAGGCTCGAGAATGAGATTGTCTCACAGGCCTACACGGCTGAGACTATCCGTATCTTCGACGAGGTAAGGCAGCAGGATGGCTATGCCCTTATGAGTGGAATGATGCCACCTGGACGTGATGCCGACTATACGGATGAGGTCGACGCCAGTATCGATATAGAGGAGTGATGGTACATGCTTATTGTGAATGTTGAGTCTGACTCCCATTAGGCAAACGAGTGGTCATACATAGCTGCTTGAGAGGTCTAAACCCCCAATGCCACTCAAGTTACTGAGCTGGTCCAAACTTGAGAACGTTTCTCAAGCCTCCTTCGCATCAGTAGTAGCACAGTTGTCGCATTCTCAGTAGTCCGAAGCACGGGCTGGAGGAGCCCGTGGCCGACATAACCCGCTCGCTGGAGGTCACACTAGCACGGCGCGTCGGCTCCACCGCCAAGATCGGTTGGAAATTCGGGGCCGATGATGATGATTCCGGATCTCGGCCAAGGCCGAGGCCGCGCCATACAACAATCCCATCATCGGGATCGGGATGCATGTGCTCACCACCGCTCCTTCTTTTACTAACTCCAGCCCTTGCTCAGAGGGATGACTCGTGAATGACACCCCAGCAAGAGTTTGCGGCGAAGGATGAGGCCAAACAACCCCATCCGCCTCAATCGCAACCCAAAGACGAGGTCCGACAACCGCCGCAAACCGAACCCACTATGAGTCCAGCGGAGGACGGACCCGGAGCTGAGATGCGGCACCCATTGGCCGAGTCTGAGCCCGAATCCGAGTCCAAGACCGAGACTCAACCGCAGACCCAGACACCGGGAATACGAACAGCGCACGTGCCAACGACTAAGAAACCGAGTAACGACGATGACGAGTCGTCCGCAACGCACTTGGCGTCGAGCGAGGGCGGTGATGGCGGCGATGGCAACGACGAGAAGCCAGACCACATGCGGCTGCGGGACATGACGAAGGGCGAATACAGCTACCATAAGCGCGAGCACTGGTGGTACGTCATGGCCGAGGGCAGTTGCGGAATGTCGCAAGGTTCGAGCTGCGCTCGTATATCGATGTTCCCACCTCGGAGGCTAGAGGAGGCGACGACTGACGATGTAGGCAGATTTGGCGACCCTCGAAACCACCCCGCCGTCCGCCGGCGTCGTTCGACGACGCTCCCGAGATTCCGTTGGCAACGGCGAACTGGATCTCGAAACTTACTTTTCATGTCAGCGCCACCCGCCTGTACGTGCTGATGGCAGTGGGTCTCTCCCCTCATGAGGTTGGGATACCAGCGTCCCCTACAGGCGACCGACCTGTGGCGGGTGGATCCCAAGACGCAGTGTGAGTAACTGGCTCAGAGAGCAGCGGCTGACCCCAGCCGACTTCATGTCTACCCGCTTCATCGATAATCTTGAGAGGCGGCAAGTGAAGGCGGCTGAGTGGAACAAAGCGCTTCCAACAGCGAAGCCGAAATGGACCAAGCGCGCCAAGTGGGCTGCGAAGGCTCTCAGGCCTCTACCGTCCAAGGTTAAGAAGTACGAGACGGGATCCGGGTACGCTGCGAAGCGGAAAGCGTTTGAAGCGGAGTGGCGGGCTGAGAGCGGAAAACGGCACGGCTCGATTGCTGGAGCGCTGAATGAAGCATTCCCGCGGTACTGGCTTGCTGGTGAGTCGTCCCGCGGTGTTTGAGGCCTTGGGGCCTGCGCACTGTGGACACTGCTGACGGCAGGCGTGTTTAAGCTCGTCGCGGACGAGGCGGCGTTGATGGCGCCACTGGTTGTGAAGGAGATCATCAAGTTCAGCCAACAGATGCACGCCGCCCGCAATGGCAACGGCGACAAGCCCAACATCGGCCGCGGGATCGGCATGGCTGTCGGCCTCCTCCTTCTTGGTATCCTCCAGAGCGTGTGCCAGCACCAGTTCTTCTTCCGCTCCATGATGCACGGCGCGCTCTTCCGGGCAACGCTCATCTCGGCGACGTACAAGCGCGCCCTGAAGCTCTCTGTTGGCGCGCGTTCTCAACACCCCAATGGCAAACTTATGGCATACCTCTCCAGCGATGTAAGCTGTTGTTCGATTTGATTGGGCTGACCTAAGATCTCCCGGATAGACTACTGTGCGCAGTGGTTCCACGCACTGTGGACTGCGCCAATCCAGCTTGCTGTTACCCTCATCCTCCTGTGTCTCCAGATCGGGCCGTCCGCAATCGTGGGCTTTGTCGTGTTCGTTATACTGGCGCCGGTACAGACGTACTTCATGCGCACGAGTTTCAAGGTCCGCAAGGGGTCGATGGTGAGGTTGGAATGTAGGCTGGAGCTAACGGGAGAAATACACCGATGGGCGCTCCAAGTTACTGTCGGAACTGCTCAGCTCTATGCAGATCATCAAGGTGTTCTGCTACGAACTGCCGTTCTTGAAACGTGAGTTTGGATGCAGCCGAGAGTTGACGCCAGGACTCGCCTTCGTCCGAGGACGGGAAATGAACGCAGTCAGGAAACTTCTGATCATCCGGGCGGGCAATCAGGCAATGGCATTCAGCGTGCCCGTCATCGCTGCCGTTCTGTCGTTCGTTACTTACTCCTCGACTCATGGCCACATGGATCCTGTAAGTGCGCTCCGGGGTGTCCCTGATGCCAGGCCCTCATCTTCACATCGCTCGCGTACTTCAACCTCCTACGCCAGCCGCTCATGTTTCTCCCTCGCGCTCTCTCGACATTGGCAGACGCGCAGGCCGCTGTCATCCGCCTCGAAAGCCTATTCGAAGCGCCGCTCATGGACGAAAAGGAGCTCATCAATCCCGAACTCCCCGTTGCGATTCGTGCGAAGAATGCCACATTCCAGTGGGCCACCGTACAGGAGCAGGAGAAGATTGACGAGAAGAGCAAAGGCAAGAAAGGCAGGCACGGGGCAGAGAGAGAGAAGGCGAAGCCGAAGTCAACTCCGGCAGATGGCGAGAAAGCAACAGAGCAGGAACCGTTCAAAGTGGAGAACCTCAACCTTGAGATACCCCGCGGCCTGCTTGTTGCAATCGTCGGTCCTGTCGGCAGTGGCAAGTCGAGTTTTCTGCAGGGAGTGAGTGCGAGCGCGTTGGGATGTCGCCTCTGACCCCAGCTCCTTGGTGAAATGAAACATATCTCCGGAACGGCCGAGTTTGGTGGTAGTTTAGGATACTGCCAGCAGACGGCGTGGATCCAGAACGCGACCCTGCGCGACAATGTTCTCTTCGGGCAGAAATGGGAAGCGACGCGCTACTGGCGCTGTATCCGGGAAGCCTGTCTCATTCCAGACCTCGAGATCCTCCCTGACGGCGACCTGACTGAGGTTAGTGCCCGCCGGCCACTCCAGACTAACGTCAGATCGGTGAGAAGGGCGTCAACCTCTCCGGCGGGCAGAAGCAGCGAGTGAATATCGCCCGCGCACTCTACTTCGGGGCCGATATCGTGCTGTTCGACGATCCTCTCAGCGCAGTGGACGCGCACGTTGGGCGGCTGCTCTTCAGCGATGCGATCATGGGTCTCCGGGCGGCCGGGAAGACAGTCGTATTGGTCACCCATGCGCTTCACTTCCTTCCCCAGGTCGACTATGTGTATACTGTTCAGAACGGGCACATCGTCGAGGAGGGAACGTACGAGCAGCTGATGGGGTCTGGAGGGGCTTTCCGGCGCCTCATGAACGAGTTCGGGGGCTCCAAGACGGAGAAGGGGGAGGAAGATGCAGCGGAGGAGGAAGCGGCCATCGAGGAGGGGCAGCCGATCGATACGGCCGACGCCGCTCAGAAGGCTCACGAGCGGATCGAGAAGATCGAGCAGAAGTATATGGGCAATGCTGCGGGGACAGGCAAGCTCGAGGGGCGCCTCATGACATCCGAAGTGCGCAAAACCGGTTCGGTCGGGAGAAAGGTCTACGGGGCCTACCTCCGTGCAGGTCGCGCGATGTGGACGCTTCCCCTGACTCTCATCTTTGCCACGGCCATGTAAGTTCTCTTCCTCTTCGCATCTGACGCACAGGCAAGCAGGCTCGGTATTGTCCACCGTGTGGCTGACTTGGTGGGAGGCGGACACGTTCAACAAGTCCACGGGGTTCTACCAGGGCATGTACGCCATGCTGGGCCTCGCAGCGACAGTGTTCATCTTCGCGCTTGGCGTCTCGATGGGCGTCATGGCATACTATGCTTCCAAGAACCTGTACGGCGGGGCCGTCAGGAGCGTCTTCTTTGCCCCCATGTCCTTCTTCGACACCCAGCCTCTCGGACGCATCATGGGCGTGTTTGGCAAGGACATCGATGTCATCGACAATCAGCTGCCTGATTCGCTGAGAATGCAGGTCTTCACCCTGCTCACCCTCATCGGCTCCGTGGTCATCATCACAGTCTACTTCCACTACTTTATTGGAATCATGTTCGCTGTCGCCCTAGGCTATTGGTACTTTGCCCAATTCTATCGTACCTCTGCGCGTGAGGTGAAACGCCTGGATTCGATGCTGAGATCCCTCCTCTATGCGCATTTCTCGGAAAGCCTCTCTGGTCTCGCGACAGTACGAGCGTACGGCGAGACCGAGCGGTTTATCCGAGACAACTGCTATTACATGGACCTCGAGGATCGGGCATACGTCCTCACATACAGTAACCAGCGGTGGCTTGCCGTCCGGCTGGACTTCATGGGCGCCCTGCTCGTGTTTGTTGTCGCGATCATGTCTGTGGCTGGTGGTGCCGGGCTCAGCGCGTCCCAGATCGCCCTGTGTTTGACGTACATGACGCAGATCACCCAGATCCTAGGCATGGTCACTCGCCAGTCGGCAGAGGTAGAGAACAACAGTGAGTTGCTCTACTGGGTTTAACTGATGACAGTGAACGCCGTCGAGCGCATCCAGTCCTACGCCGGTGGGAGCATTCCTCAAGAGGCAGCGTATGAGCTTCCCAACGCCGAGCCGCCTAAAGAGTGGCCGAGCACAGGCAATATCACGTTCGACCACGTCGTCATGTCTTACCGAAAGGGCCTGCCGCCAGTCTTAAAGGGAATGTGAGTTGTTGTAAAGACACTGTAGCTCACGTCAGTTCAGCACAGTTCAAGCACGGCGAGAAGGTTGGCATTATTGGCCGCACGGGGGCGGGCAAGACGTCAATCACAATCGCATTGTATCGCCTGGCCGAGCTCACGTCGGGCAGCGTAACCCTCGATGGTGTTGACGTGTCGACAATCGGCCTGAAACGCCTCCGCTCGAGTATCGCAATCATCCCCCAGGACCCTGTCCTCTTCAGCGGGACGCTGCGGTCCAACTTGGACCCATTCGACGAACACACCGATGCGCAGCTGTACGACGCAATGCAGCGCTCGTGCCTCCTAGATGAGGACGGGGATCACGGTGATGAGAGTCGGAAACGATTCACACTCGACATGCCCATCGACGACGAGGGCTCCAACCTCAGTATCGGGGAGCGATCGCTCGTCAGCCTCGCCCGCGCGTTGGTCAAAGATGCGCGAATTGTCGTGCTGGACGAAGCGACGGCGGCTGTGGATCTTGAGACGGACGCCAAGATCCAGCTGACCATTCGGCGGGAGTTTGCGCAAAAGACCTTGCTGTGCATTGCGCACCGGCTGCGGACAATCATCTCATGGGACCGGATATTGGTTATGGATGCGGGGGAGATTGAGGACTTTGACACGCCGCTGGCGCTCTTCGACCGCCCGGGGCACTTTAGGGAGCTCTGCGAGCGGTCCAACATTACGCGTGAGGAGATTGAGCACGCGCGTCACACAGAGGCCTGGCAATAGACGGTCGCGTGTAGAGGGGAGAGGTCGATCTAGAACTGTCGGGACAGTAATCATCAGCATATTCATAGGTTAGACCAATAGATGAACAGTTTGCCGCCCAGAACCGTCACATCAGCCCGTCTATAGCGCCACAACCGAGAATACTCATACAGCCTAGTCCCGCCTCAACATGTCCAGACGCCGCTGGAGGTCGTCTTCCTCCTTGTTGCCGCCACCGGCGGGAGGTGTCGGTGCGCCAGCGCCAGCGCCTCCGCCCTCAGCCAGCGCCACGCGCGAGCTCTGCATCGGCTCATTGAGCATTGGGTTCGCCGTTGGTGCAGACGCGAGCTGACGTCAGTTGAATCCAAAACGGACAACTCACGGAATCGCTCATGTTCATGCCAATCTCATCGAGCACTTCCTTGAGGATCTTGTCGCTCTCTACCTCCTCGCCTTCGCCCTCCTCCTCGTCCTCCATCGCATCATCGACCGCATCAGACATCATCTCCTCCTTCATGTCCATCGTGGCCGACTCCTTCTCGAACTCGTTCATGATCCGCTGGATCTGGTGTCAGCTATCTCCAGGATACGGAGCTCACTTGAGGAAGGTTCAGACTCCGGTTCATCTGGCCCATTGCCTGTCCGTTAGCTTCCTCGAACAGCAGACAGCTGCCCACCCTCGTGGCGCCCTTCATCGCTGTCGCCATCTGCTCGTTCGAACGCAGCGTCTGCATCCGCAGCGACACAGCCTGCAGCTGGACTCGCATCTGCGTAAACTTCTGCATGTACCGCCGCGTGCGGACGAGGTCCTTGGCGAGAATCTTGCATGCGTTCTTCCGTCAGCCACCTCAGACTGTTGGAGCTCGAGCCCACGCACCATGTTACCCGCTTTTGCGTTCTTCTTAATGTCCGCCATTGTCTTCTTCTCCTGCTGCTCGAGCTTGGCGCGTTCGCGTTCGAGCTCCCGTTGAGCCTTTTGCAAGCTGCGTTGGTGTTGCCGCAGCCGCTCGGCTGGGGTGACGGTGCGTCCGAAGAGGGTGTCCTATGACGTCGAAAGTAGGGGCGTGCGATGCAGGTGCGGGGCGAACGCGCAGTGTGAGCATAGAGTTCGCTCGTCCGTCTGTGGTCTGTGGAATAGCCCCTCTTACCAGAATGTTCATTGCGAACGTGTGGCCTGTTGACGGTGATGAGATGGAGGAACGATGTCGACGACGAGGACGACCAGTGTGATGATGAGCTCGGCCTGGGTTGGGGCCGGTCCGCCACCCAAACATTTGGTTCCGCCGTCATCGCTTGAACTGCGCGGTGCGATTTTGATTCCGCCGATGGGTGTTGCGGTGGAGGCTGCTGGGCAGGCTCACAAGGTTGTTCATAAAGTCGCGGTCGCGATTTCCCATCTCGTCGCCACTCTACGTCCATACTCGCCTCCTTGTTCCATCTCATCCACCAGATCAGCACTGATTCGGCGAGGCGACGCGGCAGATTACGGAAACAGGAAACGTCACGGACACAGGAAACATCACGGGCACAGGAAACGATGCTGCTGGGGAGACTGGCACTCCTGGCGCTTGGGGTCGCCCGAGCAGCCGACGTCAAGGAGGAGGAGGAGGAGTCCGACTTGCGACAGCTCAATGCCGACAATTTCAAAGCCACCATCGCCCACGGCGCTTGGTAAGTCGTTCGACTGGGTAGCCTCGCTGTTTCACTGTATCTGACGGCAGGCTCGTTGAACACTTCTCGCCCAGGTGTGCGTGCTGACGTATCCCTTCCCAGCTGACCACAGGTTGGCACTGCAAGGCGTTTGCGCCGACATGGGAGGACTTGGCAGACAAGAAACAGTACCATGAACGGATGTCTGGCTTCCACATGGCCCAGGTCAACTGTCTCGCACAGGGAGGTATGTACCGTCCCTGGGGTTAGCTGACCACCAGATCTGTGCAACGCAAACAACATTCGCGGATGTAAGCTTACTTCGCTTGCGGAGCTGACCCAGATCCCACGCTCATGCTGTACGCCGACGGGAAGGAGGTCGAGGAGTACAAGCTCGATCGGGCGTATCCGATTCTCGAGGGGTGGATTGAGGAGAAGGCGTTGGCGTATGCCCGTGGGGAGCCGCTGACGGCCGCGATCGACGGGGACGAGGAGCTGAAGGTAGCGGAGACGGTCAGGCCGAACCGGGAGGGCATCGTCGTCGAGGTTGATGAGACTCAGCTTGAGCGATTCAAGTCTGCCGGTCCTGTCCTCGTCGACTTCTTCGCGCCATGGTGTTCTCAGTGAGTCAGCTGACTGTTTTCCGATAGCTGACGGGCAGCTGCAAGAAGCTGCGGCCAGTTTACGAGAAGCTAGCCAAGGCGTACAAAGGTACATTCAACGTCCTTGCTGTCAACTGCGATGACCACAAGCAGCTGTGTCACCGTAACGGTGTACAAGGGTATCCCACCATCAAACTGTTCCAGGACGGCGGCTCCAAGGTCTTTGAAAAGCATCGCACTCTGGAGCTTATGACCGAGTTTGTCGAGTCCGAGGTCAAGAAGTGAGTTGAATTGTCTCGCTCCGCTGCTGACATCAGCGTTCCGATGCAGGTCTTCGTGAACGAAGACTTTGACGAAATTGTCACCAATAACGACATCTTCTTCGTCTATGTGACTAACTACGATACTTCGGTGGAGGAGACTGTGCGTGCGCACCGCTGGCATCGCTGACATGCAGGACCTGGTCAAGAAGGCCCTGTCAGCAGTTGGCCTCAAGGTGCCGGTTTACACAACAGGCGACCCTCTCTTCTACAAGAACCAGAGCATCGCGATGCCGCCTCCGACGTCCGCGCTGCTTGCGTTCTCCTCGCACGACCCTAAGCATGCCGCCGCGATCGTCATGCCCAGCAAGTACATTGACCTCGCGCGCTTCATCAAGAGGAACCGCTACCCATCGTACTTCAACTTGACGAACGACAACTACAACCAGATCTTCTGGACGGCCGACAACGAAAACCTCGTCGTGTTGGGTGCGGTGCGCCAGGGACGCGAGGGGGACGCCGACCGCGCGGAGCTGCTCAAGATGTCCAGAGCATGGAAGAAGGCCGGCCGACCTTTCAAACGGCCAGTCCTCTTCGTTGCGGCCGGTGTGGGGCAATGGGAGAAGTGGCTCCAGAAGATGATGGCGATCAAACCCGAGGACGTCCCCTCTATCGTGGTCATCGACACGGCTAAGCGGGAATACTACGATATGACGATTGAGGGGAAGCGCGCGGGCTTCGACGGCGCCGATACGTTCAGCATTCTTGAGGGGATGTTCCAAGATTTCCTCACGCCCAAGCCGATCGAGGGCGCGTTAGAGTGGGGGTCACACAGTTCGGTATTGATGATGTTCGAGGTCGGCGTAAGTCGCAGACTTTGACGTGTGCTGACGTTAGAAATGGAGTGGCGAGCATCCGTTCCTGGCGACTGTGGCGGTGGTGGGCGTCGTTATCTTGGTCGTGTATGTTCTTTCGCGGTTCATTTCCCGCCGATCAAGGCATGGTGGCGGGTACATGAACGAGAAGGGAGGCCAACGCCTCGACTAGGGTCGTTACGAGGACTCTGTTTGTACTACCTAGCATAGAAAATGCACCAAGTGCATGCCACAGCTGCACTTATCTAGCAATCTCAAGTTACGCTCAACTCACTGTGACTCTCAGCTCGCTCCTCTGTCACAACTCCGTCACAGCAGCGCCAACCCTTGCACAACAAAACAACTCGTCCATTCCCCCCTGCGTCAAAAGAAGATACACTGTGAGGGAGTCGAACCCCCGCCGCGTCGATGGCAACGACGCATGATACCGTTTCACCAACAGTGTCGTTCTGCTTTCGACGTTCTTCTGCCCTTCCTGGCCGCTTTTGAACGGCTTCGCCTCGCCTTCTGCAGAGTCTGGTAGGGATCTGAGCATCCCAGCATCTCCTCGACGACCATAGGCCCATGCATGGCGAGTGTAGGCCAGACCTGAGGATCCAAGCGCGCGCAATTGGCCTGCAATCGTAAGCGAGTGTAGTGGCGGCATGAAAATTCCGAACCTCAGGGTTTGGAATACAAACCGCAAAAGTTTTCGGATAATCGGCCAGCCCGGCCCGCCACCATCTGCACCAACCTGTCTGCGCATGACTCCCAACCTCTGGCGAGGTCAAAACGGACCACTACGCATGCGTAGGGCAAAAGGTTTCCCCGCCAGGGAATCGAACCCTGCTCTTTCGCGGTCTATGCCCGTTCGGACAGCCCTCTAACATTGAGAGGCGAATATACTAACCAATATACTAGCGAGGAGTTATTGGAGTTGTTGTTTTCGGCTCCTTCCTGGCTTACACAAACGGCTTGCCATGCTTCGCTTGTGCTTTTTGGCCTGTTTGTGAGCTGGTTGTAGTTTGCGTGGGCTGAGCTCGAGCAGTAGAAGGTGTCGGACGAGGTCTGGCGAATTTGAGACCTGTGCTTCGAGTGAGTGTGGTGAAGGTTCGCTGGACAGCTGTTCGGCATTGTTGTTTTCCAACCTCAGGCATGATGAGCCAGCGTCAGTGGCCATCAGGTGGCTTTGCATGGCAGAGACGAGATAAACTGTGCAACGCATTTCTGACGAATGAGTTGGGCCCCATTGCCAGTCCGATATACCCAATGCATTCAAGCGTCTAGTCCACCCCGATCCATACAACATCCGCGTCATGCCTTGGCTGCAAGACGCTTGTCGACCTCGCTCCGCACCGCAATACTCTCCATCGCGCCGGCAGTCTCGACCGTAAGGGCACATGCCTGCAGTCAGCCTCCAATCATGTCGAACCCTCCCTCTCTATACTCACCGTCAGACAGATGGGCACAATCTCACTCATCGACGCGTCGTCCCCTTTCTCCATGAGCAGGGAAACAAAGTACCCCGCAAACGTGTCGCCAGCCCCAGTCGTATCGACGACCTTTGTAACTTCAGCCGCAGGCCACGACGCAACCTCGGGGCCAGCATTGGGGTCCAGCACCAGTACGCCGTCAGGCCCGATGGTGGTCACGATCATGATGGCTTTGTTGAACCCCTTGGCCGTGTTGAGGGCCTTCATCTGTGCCGTGGCGATCTCAGCCACGGAGGACCCAGCAACATCGGCCGCGCCGAAGGCCGAGGCGATGTCGGCCAGCTCGCCCTCGTTCACGATCAGGTGCGTCAGGCAGTCCCATGGGAAGGCCTGGAGCTGCTCCCTCGTCGGCATAGGAGACGGGTTGTACACCGTCGTAAGGCCGCGCTTGCCCGCTTCGCGGAGGTAGGCGAGAGTGTCCTCCATCGGAATCTCGTTCTGAATGACGAGGTGGGTAAAGCCGTCCAGCTCGGGCTTGGCGCCTGGGTTTGCAAAGTTCGCGCCGGCATGGAGGACTGCTGTCAGCTGCAGACTTGGCGAGGAGCTGTACCGATTGAGTTATTCCCGTCCTTCGAGCGCTGGATGATCGCGCGACCAGTCACCTGCCGTCAGCGAGCTCTCCAGCTAGTCATTAGACTACCCCTTACCACGTACCTCGTTGTCGACCACGCGCACGCGGCTGACGTCGACGCCTCCGGCGGCGATGCGGTCGCGCACCTCCAGACCATCCGAGCCGATCTGGGCATCGAGGGTGACGCGACCGCCGGCTCTGGCGGCCGCATAGGCCTGGTTTGAGCCTTTGCCTCCCGTCTTGCGTTCAAAGCCCGTCGACGAGATCGTCTCTCCAGGCCGCACGATGTGCGGTAGAAGGTAGACTTCGTCGATGTCTGAAGTTAGCTGAGTTCGGGGAATGGAACTCTGGTGGTCGAGAGTGGGGCGGATAGACTCACTGATAGAGCCGCGGACAAGACACGCCTTGGTCATTGTGGTCGTACAGGTGAATACAGAAAGTTAGCTGGTCAGTGAAAGAGAGAGGGAGAGTAGTTGAAAGATTCAATCGAGCAGAAAGCCTATTGTCGTCTAACGATGTTGTTCAAGCCCTGTAAGTCACCGGTCGGCACTTCCAGAGATCCACACACCGGTGACTTAATCAAACGACGTCACACCTGAAACCATTTGATCCCGCCGAGTCTGAATCAAGTCGCCGGTGACGCCCCGGTGACTCCGCTTCACTGCCACACCCGTCTTCAACGGTCTCAATGGCTCCGCGTCGCCGCAGTGATGATGCTACATGCAATGCAAGATGCCAGATGCACGTCTATGTAGTGTCTAATTCTTATTCGTCGGCGTTGACACGCCCGAACCCCTTCCTTTTATCTATAGGCACGTCACCAAACCCGAAGCCCTTGCCGAACCCGCTCTTCTTGCCGCTCGTCTTTCCGCCCTCGCCATACTGTTCGGCCCACTTGCGCAGCTCGGGGAGAACGCCCTCCTCGCTCGAGCTGGGCCGAATCTCGCCCAGCGCAATGTCGAAGTGTTTCGCCGACACCGTGCGGTCATGGTACGAAGGGCGAGGAGCCCCATCCGCAGAGCCTGCCTCAGACGACTCCGCAGCGGGAGCCTCTTCCACCTGGGTATCCTTCGCAGATGTGTCGGCATCCACGACTGCCCCGGCTCCGGCCTCGGCGGCACGCGTGTCCGCCTCATCCTTCGCCCGTGCCTCTAGCTGCCTCAAGTACGCCTCCTCGACGACCTTTGCGGCGGACTGGGCCGTGATGTCCGCCGAAACCTGCGGCGAGGCCGGGATAGTCTTGGGTTCAAGAGTCTCGGGCTCGGGGGTCTCTTCCACCGCGATGCGCACGTCCTCACGCGCTCCAGGCCCATCGGACGGCGACGACATCTGCACGGGTGCGGGCGTCGTCGTTGCTGCTGCCACGCCCTCCTTCCACGGTACGTCGACCATCTCCTTCACCGCAGCAAGAGCCGCAGCGACACAAAGATCTGCAAGTCAGTTAAGGACATGAACCGTCTAACTCACGTTTTAGGTCTGATCCGGAGAAGCCCTCAGTCTGCTTTGCGATTGAATCAATGTCCACGTCCGAGGCAAGCTTCTCGTTCCGGAGCAGAATGTTGAGAATGGCCTTACGGTCCTCTTGCGTCGGGAGATCGACGAGCAATCGTCGTGGCAGACGACGGAGAACGGCATCGTCAAGGTCGAAGGGACGGTTTGTCGCGCCGAGAACGACAATCCGCTGGTCACGGTTGGCGTTGGCCGAACTGAGTCCGTCCATCTCCTGCATGAACTCGGTGAGGATATGGTGGTGCGCCTTCGACCCGCCAGAGGCGTCACGTGAGCTGCGGGCGCCGAAGAGGGAGTCCACCTCGTCGATGAATATGACGCATGGGGACAACCGGCGAGCGATGGAGAAGACGGCCTTGACGAGCTTCTCACCCTCGCCGACCCACATGTCGTTGACATCACTAGGCTGGATGGCGAGCATGCGCGCACCGCTCTCGGCGGCGATCGCACGGGCCAAGAGCGTCTTACCCGTACCGGGAGGGCCAAACAGTAAGGCGCCCGAGGTGACGTGGTCCTTGAGGATACCGCCCTGGAACGCCTCGGGGAAGAGGAGAGGGAGCGAGATGACGGTCCGTATCGCGTCGATGGTCTTGAAGGGAAGATGGACGTCCTTGAATGACGAGGAGGCCAGCTTCTGCTGGTCGACAATGCATGAAAGAAGGCGTTTCTCGTGCTTGTTGAGGTCTTTCGACTTCTTCAGCGCCTCCACGACCGGGTCGACGGGGACCTCTGTCGCGTTCTTGGATTGCTGCTTGCCTTTCGCGTTGGCAATGTCCGATGCCGTGAGGTACTGCGCCACCGTATCGTTGACATGACGTTCGTGGTCGAAGGAGACGGCACGGGCATCCTGTATATCCTTCCACTTGAGGACAAGCTTGTCGTCCGCCTTCTCAGCTGCGACCGCAGCCTTGCCGACCGCGGTGCTCGCAAGATCCACAGCATCCTTCCATGCAATGACGAGCTCACTCCATTCCGGATCAGGCTCCTTAAGGCGCTGAAGCCTGCGCTGGCGACCTCGGGGGGGTACCGAGTCCGGTGCCTCGAGCATGGACGAGGGCTCCTCGAGAGTCGCACCAAGCTGCCCAACGGCGCGCATCATGATGGCGGCGTTCAGCGCACGGCGGCGACGCGTACGCTCGTGCTGCTCAAGCGCAGCGTCCCGCGTAGTGGGAATGACCGCCAGGGTCTTCCACACAATGGGGTCTGAGACGCCCTCATCCTTAGACTTCTTCCCCAGATTCATGAGCATGTCAAGAATCGGGTGGGATGATGACTGTTGGGGCTGACTGGACGGGTTGCTGAAGGGAAGTAGAGAGGCAGCACTGCTGTCAGCTAATGTAGTAGTGGTCCAGCTCACCCATTGTGGAGGATAGCGCGCAGACGGCGCTCTTCGCGCCTTGCGCGGCCCTCAACGTCGTGCTCCTCGCTGCTGAACCACACCTTCTCCTCACCCTTATCCCCGGCCCCGTCGACGTGGATGGCACTAACGGACGCGCCGATGGCCTCGACGACCGACCGAATACGCTCCTTCGTACCCTCCATATCACTTCCCTCAGATCCCGGCTCCATCATGAACGCCGTATGCGGCAGCAACAAGCTGGGCGGCACCGAGAGCACAATGGTCGTCGGCTGAAGGTTTTCCGCCTTCTTGCCCTTGCGGACAGGACGGCGGCGCCGACGCACAGCCTCAAGAAGGTGAGGCCACCACACGTCAAAAGTCTCGGCGAAGGCGGCCGTCGACTCAAGCAGGATGATACGTCGTTGCGACTCCTTCTGCCCCTCGATCTGCATGTTGATGAGGCCTGAGAAGAAGTTCACCCAGTCCTCCTCGTTGGGGTCGGACCGTCGCGGACCAGGCGAGTTCGGCATGCCGAAGGGTGAGCCGCCGCCAGGGATGGCCGTCATCATGGGGATACGGATCATTCCGGGCATGTTGTGCTGCTCCTCGTCCTCGCCTCCGGGCTGCTCCTCCTCGACAACTGCGCCATGCTCAGCAGTCGGGGGCGCCTGGAAGAGTGGGTTCCTTGACTGCGGCATTGGGGGGGCGGTCACGCCTGGAGTTAGCTAGGACAATGCCGTCCAACACACCAGTCTCGGCCAGCGGGGCGTAAGGTCCGTCGAAGCCAACGCCAAGGGCCAGGTCGAGGCGCACAACGTCCGCCGACAGGTGGGCCGCAACCTCATGGACCGCGCGGGAGATATACGCGTCACCGCCCTCGAAAGGGGACACGAGCGCGACGACAGGATCTTCCCCTGTCGCGTCTGAACCGCGCTCATCGCCGTGCTGAGGCGCCTGGGGTAGAAACACGCCCCGGGGCCCCTCAGAGATGATCGTCCTGTCGCGGTGGTTGTTACTCCTAGCCAGCGCGGTCGGCTGGTTAGCGGGCACAAAGGAAGTAGCGAGGTGGTTGAAAAGGACATGGTGCTCGGCCGAGAGCGCCTCGGTCGGAGGCTCCGGTGTCGTCAAGGTAGTCACGATGGCCGGGAACGACGGAGCGGGCGGCTCCTCACCTCCTTCAGGAGCGGCTGGATCTTCTGGTGGCTCCGCGCCGGCCTCCCCGTCCGCCGCGGGATTGTCAGCGGGTGTCGTGCTCGTTGTACTGCTTGTACTCGTCGTGTTCGCGCGGGCGCCCTTCGGCGGCTTTGCAGACCGGGGGAGCTGGCGCGCCGAGGTTGTCGCAAGCGGTCGTGCGGAGCGTACAAGCGCCGGCGTCCATTGTGCATGTGACCCCGTGCCAGCTGCACGGGAGCACAGCGCGCTCAGTTTTGTTGCGTGTTGTGGTCGCATACGATGTTGGATGGGTGATGATTAAGAACGGGACCTCGAAAGTCGCCGTTGACTTTTCAATATCGCTGAGTGGCAAGCGGGATCAGATTCTTCCGGCGACCGACGCGGAGGTGCAGCTCGGAGTTCGACATGAGGCCGACACGAATCCGACTGCGGTCCGTGGTCGCAAGATCAATGCATAGGATATAATGTAGGTGCGTGCAGATGTATATATGTATGTCATTCTAGAACGTGCTCATGCGCGTCTTGGGCGATCCAGCTCGTCTGCTTCCGCATCGACTTTTGCGGCATTTGCGGCGCTCAAAGCCGCTGCTGCTTCCCTCTCCGCAGCTCGCTCAGCCTCGAGGCGTTGTCCGGCGTCGGGTCGCGGACCATAGTGTGTCATGGCCCAGTCGGCACCGGACACCTGGTTTTGTTAGCTCACTACGCACAATGATGAGCTAACCCAATGACTCAAGCGTAAAATGACGTCCGGAACCAAAGACGAAGTCGGACCAAGGAGACGCGCGGAGTGCGTGAAAAGTGGCAAACGGAGCACTTTGTTCGCCTTGCCTCCTCCGAGCGCGCCGACAATCGCATCAGCCACCTCTGACGGCGTAAGAGAGGGCACAAATAGCCGTAGGAGGAAGGAGCGGGGGAGGATTGTGTTTTCGAACATGCTCGTTAGGATATGTCCAGGGAGCACCAGTGTGGTGCGGACCTCGCATGCGTCGTAACTGATGTCAGCGGCTGGAAGGAGAAACTGTGACTGCCACACTCACCGGTAATCGAGCTCGTTGCGGAGACACTGGTGGAACGCCACCGTAGCAGCTTTGGACGCACAGTAATCGGCTGCCTGTAAGCTGGTTACTGACCAGTTGCCTACCCATCTGAGCCACGCCGATGAGACCGAGTACGCTGGAGATGTTGACGATGTGTCCACGCCTTGCGCGGAGCATTGAGGGAAGGTACTCCTGTGTCACCCAAAACGATGCGACGGAGTTAACGGCGAAGGAGCTGGGTCAACGTGGTGCCATGTCTTGCAAGCTCACTTCATGATGTCCTCCTCTGTGAGGTCCAAGAGGAGCTTTCCATTGACGACGCCGGCGTTGTTGATCACAATAGTAGGCTCGCCAACCTGGTGTGAGCGTCCTCCTGAGGAAGGTTTACGTGCTGACTGCGACGACGTTTCCAGCACACACTCACCTCCTCCCGTATGGTCTTGGCGACTCGGGCCACGGTTTCCCGGTTCGAGACGTCGCACACGTAGTACCGCACGCCGCCGACCCCTTCTTCAGGAACATGATGGGTAAGCACCACGACAGTCGCCCCGCGCTGGAGCACCTTCCTCGACAGTTCCAGTCCGAGGCCCGTCGCACCTATCGTCAGCCCCATGCGCCAGGCCCATGCACCGCCAGACTACAAACCTCCGGTGATAAGGACGATGTCCTCGCTCAAATCGACGCGGGATGCAGGTGAGAGGTAAACCGCCCATGCGAGGGCCGCCGCTGCTGTGAGCTGGGTCGTGTGGGAAGGGGGGGCAGCTCACCCAGTGTCAGACAGGGCCCAACGAGACGATAGAAAAGGGGGTGGGTATATCCGAGAGATATAGCGACAAAGCTTAAAACTGGGATGCCGAGGAGGACAATCCACATCAGCCATACCGCTGGCGTTAGCTCGTTCTTCGCAGCCGCCAGCTAACCGTTGTCAACGGTGTACAGGCGCCATAGCGGAGGGACCTTGACGGGCCCGACATCGCTACACTTGGAGCTCTGGTTGTCTCCAGAGTCCCCGTCGTTCGAGGCTGTGCCGCTCATTGAGAGTGATGAGGAGAAGAGCGAAGCGAGGATGAAGGAAGGAAGGCAACTGTGATTTTATGGCAGATGTTGTTGGACTGAAGTGGTGGAGGTTGACCGAAATGTCTACTCACGTGGCTGACGGAACCTTTTTGAGTTCTCCGTGACTGATTCGAACCGCGTACAGTGGCGTACAGTGGTGACGAACCCATGCAAACATTGGAATCAGATCCCTGTCCGTCCCTTTCCGTCCCTTTCCGTCCCTTTCGGTCCCTGAACTGATATCAATTACCCAGGCACGAGATTCTGGGTGCTAGCTCTGATAAAAGTCTCGACAGCCGTCGAACACGACGACAACGGCGACAACGCCGACGCGCGACCTCATCTTCACATCATCTCTCATCTCCCTCGTCCCAAAATGCGCTTTCTCGCCCCCTTGGCTGCACTGGCTTTCTTGAGCCAGGCAGCGGCCATGGCAGGCAGCTGCCTCCAGTACGCCGACCACAGGACCATCAACGCGCGCTTCAGCGACGGGGGGCCCGGCACCAAGGTCCTCCTTTGCCCCGGCATCGAGTACAAGCTAAGCGGCACAATCGTGTTTACCGCCGCAGACCAGGAACTCGCAACGCAAGGGTATCCATCCGGCAACCGCCGGGCGACGCTGCGTATCGACTCTGAGCGCGTGGCCACAGCTATCCAAGGCGACTGCAGGCGCTGCGCGCGCGTCGCGGTACGTAACCTCATCATCGACGGGAACCGGCGTGTCCTCGGCCGAGTACGCGATCCAAATACGTCTCCCGGCCTCGTGATTATTGGCGGGAACACGGGGCAGGCAGTCAAGGAGTGCCAGATTACCGATGCACGGGGATTTACCGCTATCCACGTGCGCGAGGGGGCGAAGCTCAACTGCCGCGAGGCCGTGATTGAGCGCAACAACATCGAGCGTGTGGGCGAGGAGTACGATAAACGTGTCGACGGGCCCGACCCGGAGACAAGCCCATGGGGCCGGCCGCTGGCTGATGGGATCTCCATTGCGTGCCGAGACTCGGTGGTTCGCGATAACGTCATCACCGACTGCACGGACGCGGGGATCGTGGTGTACTGCTCTCCTGGGACCAAGATCACGAACAACCATGTATCGACACAGCGGCGGAGTGGGATTGGGGGGATCCTCCTGGTCGACGCGACGCCGTTTGGCGGGGACTACTCCGGCGTCGAGGTGCGGGATAATGTGCTGGACGCGGCTGGGCGGGCGATGCGCGTCGGCATCGGGATCGGGCTGAGCGTGCTGTCCGACGACATTGAGACCCTCCTCAGGGGTGGAAGTGTCGTAGGGAACCAGCTGAAAGGAAACTACATGGGGTACGGAATCGCCGCGTCAGGCCTGGTCGACTGGACGATCAAGGATAACTACGACGAGGCGCGGTACGAGGGCGAGCCCTCTGAGCGGTGTTTTGACGAGCCCGTCAACCCAACCCCGCAGCCATTCATCTACAACGGCGCGACACTGGACAACTCCCACGTCCAGGATGGTTTCTACGACACGGATTTTGCATACAGTGTGTTCCTTTGTGTGACTTGTGCTGATGACAGTCGTGTGCATCGACGGCCTGGCGAACGTGCCAATGCACTATGAGACACGAGCCCAAGCGGAAGAAGAACCAGCGGACAGTTCCGAGCAACAGTTGACACCGGATCAGACGACATTGTCATCTGAGTTTCAAGTCGACGCTGGTGCCGACCAGGCCGCTGAACCAGTCTCGGGCGATGTCGCAGAGAACGGAGGACCGACTGACCCTAATTCCCTGTTGACTGGCAGCCCAGTGCTCGACGGCATTCTCCAGCACTCGCAACAACGCCTCCTAGCCCGCATCCAGGAGATCGCCACGTCTCTGCAGTCATCCCCCCCGGTGCAAGGTGGCAACCAACGCGACACGAGCGACAGTGCTGCAAGTCTCAATGCCCGCCTGGCACAGCTCGAAACTTCTCAAGCCTCTCTGCTCACTGCCACGCGCGAAGCACACACAGCTCTAAGGAACCTGAGGGTCAAACTACACGACGTCGGGTTGTGGGAGGGTGACGTGCTCCTCTCGATCCAGCAGGAGGTGGAGCAGTCCGTGGCGAAGGAGTATGAAGACGGCGACATTGAGGACAACGATGAGGAGGAGGAGGCGCCGGCGACTTGGATCCGATTGGTTTTCCTTGGCGGGTTCTGCGCAGCCGTCGCACTGGTCGTGAGACGCTACCGTAGCAGCCGGCTCAAGATTTTGTAGCTGTATGAGTGTATGAGCGTATGGTGTACGTGGCCCTAGATGCATGGATCGTGATATGGTCTTCCTGTGGTTGGTGAGTATTTTTGGGAAAGTGGCACGGCCCTCCCATCGGGGCGTGACTCGGTGTTAGAGGACATTGTCGGACATGGCCATATGAGGACTGCGAGATGTGACGCCGCAACATGATGCCAACATGCCAACATGGCAATGCGGTGCGAGCATGGACGTCAACCTGGATTGTGATAATGGGTATGTGACATGCGGCGCAGCATCGTTCAAATCTGGACAAGGAGAGTGGACGTGAGACATGACGTTGGGAAACAGTGGGAACGAGCATTCCACGGCGTTCGCTCACGGCTCGTTCAACGGAGCAAGTCGCCGGTTGTGTCCATCACCCCATCACCCCATCACCCAACCATAACCCAACATCATCCCATCATCATCAATCGTAGATATAATAAACCATTTTTATTGTCCTCCATTCGATCGATTCGCTCCACCGTCACAACCGTCACAACAACATTGACTCTTCACCAGAGACATCATTGCCACAGAGCTCACCTCACGCCACCACCCCGACTACCCGACGCCACACCGGGCGCCAACATGTCCATACGCGACGCCATGCACTTCAACCCTTTCTCCAAACCTCTGCCCCGTCCACCCTCACCGCCGAACAGGTCCCCGCGCCGGTTCAGCCTGCAGCTCCATAACCCCCTTCCACCAAACTACCGGCCCAAGCAGTCTACCTCGGATCCCGAACCTGAGCACGAGGCGACGCTGAGCGAGCGAATGCTTGCCCTCCCCGCCGTTTATGCACCCGTGCCGCCCAGCCGCCAAGCCCGGCTTTCCCGAGCCGAGTCCGAGCGGGCGCACAGGCCGCTACCTAAGCCGTCATCACGCCCCCTGCCTAGTCCCCCGTCCTCCACTCCATCGTCGCGCTCCGATACTCGCTCAGATGAGGACGCGTGTATGTGCTCAATTTGCAAGCGAGCAGGTGAGTGGGATCTTGCGAAAGGCAGGAACAGCTGCTCATACACAGCCTCCGCAGATAGAGGCTCGTTGTCCTCTCGCAACTCGAATGACCATTAATCCTTAATGCGATGCGGAATCTCCACAGCCCGTTGTATCCTGTACTTTAGATGCCCAATACGAATACATAGTAATAATGTTAGTCGGTTCCCTCCTTGCGGTTCATCGCATTGAAACGCTCCTGGGTCTGCCGTCAGCACGGCCTTTCACCGGATTCATGACCAACCATATCCTGTGCGCGGCGCTGCCAGCCGCCGGGACCGGACCAGCGACCGGCCTCACGTCCCTGTCCCGCGCCCAGACCAGCTCGTTCCTCGAACTGCTGTACCTTGACCGGCTCAGCACGGCCATCCTCCTTTACTCCCAGACCTGAACCGCTCCACCCCATCTTAGCCAGCAGCTTGTTGCCGACGTTAGGCTCAGCGGACGCGGGAGGAGGGGGCACGGCAGGCGCAGAGGGAGGAGGTGCGCCAGGGGCAGCCTGGGTTGGGTTGCGGCGCGGGTCGGGGTCCAGTGCTGGCCGATCGGGCTGGTGGTGCACCTCACGCCGCTCGGCGGCTCGGTCACGGTACTGCATGTTGGTGCCCTTCTGGGCCGCCAGAGCGTTGTTCTTACGCCGCTTGCCCGCCTCTCTGATTGCAGGGTCCGTGAGGTTAGTCTGTATTCCCAAGGGTGTACATTAGGTGTCCAATTGCAGACACAGGTACGATACAGTTTTGTTGGGTTTTGGTGTGTTTGAATTAATATCACATTGGATAGTGTTGATAGAGTTGAGGAGCAGATTGATCATGTAGAGCAATGCAATGTTCGTTAAATTGAAGCACACGGTCAGTTCCCCGCTCTGTCCTGAACCTACGCGGTTCAGGAAATGGGAAATGCGAGCCTTGTGTAGATCTGATTGCACATTGTGCTTGCGCAGCATTTCCTCGGACTTGAACTGGCGCTGGCACAGCAGGCACGCGACTTTGCCTGTCGTCGCAAAGTTGTGAGTGTCGCCATAGTCGAACTCGCCGTCTCCCGCTGCGGAGGCGGAAGGCTGCTGTGCCGGTGGTGATGTTGACGGAGCAGGTGCTGGCGCGACTGGTGCTGCGTTGGCAGCTGACACACCGGCGGGCGGGGCATTGGGATCCTTGGCCTTGGGGACTTTAGGCTTTGAGAGCTCGCCCTGCTTCGTATTCCACTTGTTGATGAAGCCCGCAACCTGGAGTAACGCGTGTGAGCATACGCAGGGAGGGGACGGCGATGACACTCTTTACCTTCCGGCTTGTTGAGGTTGGGGGAATCATGTGTGCACCCTTGGCTGCGTGTCAGCTACCAGCAGGAAGAGTAGCTCACTCCGTGAGAGAAGAACCGAATCCTTGCCGACGAGGTCGACCTCGTCATTGTCGTCGACGAGGCGGTTGGACATGACCTCAACCATGGCGGCGTCCGCCTTGGCCTTCTTCTTGACGGCGTTCCCGAGGCCAATCTTGATAGGCTGCATGCTGCCGGAAAGGCCAGCAGCCGGCTGGTCCGTGGTCGGTTCCGCCGTGCTAGCGGGTGGAAGCGCGCCGCCAGAAGCAGCCGCGGAGGGTTTCCGCTTCCAATTGCCGGCCAGGTTACCGAGGAAGCGGCGCGTCTCGTCGCTGAGCTCGATAGATGACCCGCGTGCTGGGACAAACGGCGCACCATTTGGAATGGTCTCGACAGCGCCGGCCTGTTGGTGCCAATAAGCGCAGAGCTCGCCATCCGGATGGTCGATCGTAGCCGCGCCGATTCCCCCATCGCCCGCGGCGCGGATAAGATACTGGCCCCCTTGTGGGGCGGGGATGAACGCGGACAGGTTTGCGAAAGACGCAGCCACGGGCACCCCGTTGATGAGGAACCCACTCGGCTGGTGTTGGGGTAGGAAGAGGAAGGGCATGAGCGCGCTCGCCAGCTCGGGGGTCACGAGCTCAACAAATGCAAAGCCCCAGGAAAGACTCGAGACTCGGTCGACGATAATCGCCACACGGGCAATACACGCCTCCGCATCCCGCTGGCTCCCCTTCCCCAGCATGCGGAGGATCTCCTCGCCGACCCGGCGGACGACTTCCCCAGCATACGTCCCCGGATCAAGGCCGCGAAGGAGGAGAACTCTAGACCCGCCCCCGGGCTGCCCAATATCGCGGGTCCCATCATGCCTCGCCCCGCCCACCGGCGCCGGCGGCGCAGGATCGTCCACTCGCGACCCCGCAAAATCAATCTTGACGCGGCGCGGGTCACTGTGCACATGCAGGGCAGGCATATTCATGATCGGGAAATGGTCGTCCATGAACCGCTTGGCCTGGTCAAGAGTGGCGAACTGAGCAAAACCGAAACATTTGCTCTGGCCCGTCGCGCGCTCGCGGACAATCTTGGACGACTCGACAGAATACCCGTGCTCGACGCGCAGGAAGCCCTCGAGCTCTTTCTCGGTGAGCTCGGGGTCGAGGCCGAGGAAGATTAGATCCCGGCTGGGCTCGGAGGGGACCGGTGCCCGCCGGTCGTAGTCGTCCCGGTCACGGCTGCGGGGATCGCGGTCCTCGCGGCGACGGTCCCGCTCGACACGGTCGTGGCGGTCATAGTCTCGCTCCCGCTCGCGGTCGGGTTCGTCGTACCGCCTAGGAGGGGGAATGCGCTCGTATCGATCATCGTAGCGGTCGCGGTCCCGGCTGTAGTCCCGATCATAGGCGCGGTCGCGGTCGCGGTACTCGCGGTCTCTGCGGTCTCGGGATGGCGGCGCGCCGTAAGGCGGGCGATCGTCGTACCGTCGCGGAGGGGGTGGTGGGGAGCGTGAGCGCGAGCGCGAGCCGTGAATCGGCTGTGAGGGTGAGTAGCGCCGTGGTGGGGAGCGCGACCCGTGAAATGACATGGTGGCGACTGGATGGATGGAAAGTGAATGTGGAATTGATGGAACGTGCCAACAGAGATAACAACCGATGTGCGAAAAGGATCAACCTCACCTCCAACGGTTAATAGGGGTTGAAACCTAATACCATTTTGAAGGATTAAAAAACAAAGCTAATGTTTCCACGTGACCTCAGAAATCCCGTTTGTGGCACTTTAACAGGGAGGGTTGGATAAACCTCTTCTCTCCAATCCACCACCGCCGGTTGGACGGAGAACGAACTCAACCTCAACGGCGCCGACAACGACAACTTCATCCACCTCAGGCAACAGATCGCAACCATGGCAGGAGACAAGCGTAGGTCTGGAGGGAGGGAGTGAAGCTGACACGCAGACCATGTTCTTGTGAGTGCGCGGACTCGGCGACGCGGAGGGACGGGTTGGAGATCAAGAGGGATGTGTCGACCAGTTGAGCTTGGCGTCGGCGTCGGCGACCTCAGGCGCAGATGGGACAACGGCTGCGGCGTTGAAACTGGCCGCAGCGTCTTAGGTCGTCGCTAGTCGCCGTGTACATGCCCACCGACCTCTTGAGAAGCGTGTTCGAGGTGTGCTGTTCAACAAATGCGACGATCCTCCGATTGCGACCTTGCGCGCGACTGCCCTTCCGGTACATGCTAACCCCAGTTCGACCCCGCCGTCGACTACTGGGCGGCGATGCGCGAGAACGTGTACCAGCACTTCAAGTTCACGCGCCCTGCCACACAGAGGGTGGTCATGTGGGCCCTGATCTTCCCCGCGGCCATCGCGACTACTGCTGTCGTCTACAACGTGAGCTACCCACATGCGTCAAGCTGACAGCAGAACAAGTTCGACTGGGCCGGCAAGCGCCGCGACCAGAGCCTGCTTGTCAACCCACCAAAGCAGGAGGAGGCGACGGCCGAGGAGTAGACGATTAAATGCATAACTAGGATTACAACAGCGCGTCGGGTCGGCATTAGATTGGCAACGGTGGTGAGGATGGCTACGATGGACTGGATGGGAGGAGGAGGGAACAGAACTGCGAGGGAACATGGGCTTTGTTGAGGGCGAGGCCAGGTGGAGTCTACCAGATCCGCTTGACCATCGTCCACCGTTCTACCTCTTCCAACCGCCACGCCTTCTTCTTCCCCTTGGCTTTCTCATTGTGTTCCCCCTTAGCATGGGAGGGTGCAGCAGGCGAGGCCGTCGGATCAGGCAAATCATCGTCCGGCTGCGAGAGATATCGCGATGTCTCCTTGTTGTATTCCTGCGGTCAGTGCTCTGCAGTTCGTCGACTCACAATCTCCTCTTTGCTAATACCGACTGGTCCTCGCCCAAAGTTGTTCACAACATCCTGCGCCTCCCGCTCGTCCATCCCCGCCTGCCGCAGGGCGGAGTACGAGAGCAGCCCGAGTCCAAGGAGGATCTTGAGCGCGACGAGGCTGGTGTCAGCTGAGCAGCGGTGGATTCGAGTGTCCGTTTCACCAACCATCCCCAGATTGCTGCCGTTATGAGGACGGCCAGAGTCCATTTGAGCGACAGCCAGATCCAGTCCGAGCTCAGACTCTGGCCGTCGATTGCCTGTGCCGACGTCGTAGTGAGCATGCCAACGATCTGAGCTGAGATGCGGATAACCAGCACAGCCAGTGGGATATTCGCTATCCCCAGGCGGCGCGTGATCAGCGGCGACTGGTCGAGGAGAATCGGGTGCTACGTCAGCTCCGGCGTCGTAGATTCTCACCTTGCGTTTCCGTCTCTGTGAGCCGATCGTGCCGGCCAGCAGAACATCTTTTGCGAGTACGTCCGTGAACCGGTCGTAGACAGTTGCGCGGACGTGGTTGAACTTGGCGATGAACGCGTGTTTGAGCCAGTCGACGATCATCTCGGATGCGAGGACGAAGAGGACGGGCTGGAGTCAGTTTTACATGAGGAATGGTGAAACTGACGGAAAGGATGCGCTCTAGTAAGCTTTTGCCTCTCGTGAAGCTCTTGGGGAGGAAGGCGAGGTCGGAGCCTGCCATCTCCATGAGGTTGCGCATGGCGATGACCAGGAGCATCGTGCCCAGCTGGAACCGCTCGACGATATCTGCTGTTAGCTCACTCTGACGGCCGCCAGCTAACCGGCACACATGATCTGAAAGAGGTTCTCCTTCTCGAATTTCTTGAACACGGCTGTCGTCAGCTGGAGTTACAAGACGTTTAAACTGACATCCCTTGATCTCCACAAACTGGTTGGATATGAGGAGCGAAATGAGGGTATAGTCGTACGAGTTTATGGCAACATTGAGAGCAATGAGCATGTAGAAGAAGATGATGGTATGGACGACTAGTGTCAGTTAACCCACAGTCACAGTCTTCAACTCACAGACATAGGCGAGCGAGAGGAAGAAGAAGAACGCTGGGCGGACATGCTCTCTCTTCCGTCGCTTCCCGTGCCGCCCTACACTGTATGTGAGGGTGTCCAGCGTGTCCCGCGCAAAGAGGGTATCGAGCACATCCTGCCCGAAGGCACAGCACAGCCTGTCCCCGATCTATTGTCAGCTCCATCGCATCCCAACCCACCTCAAGAGCGTTGAAGATGACGTAGAGCTTGATCGTGTCCTGTCCCCGCACGGAGTGGTACATTTTGCTCGCGTCCGTGCTCACGAGAAGCACGACGGCGGGAATGACGAGCAGAAGCAGACGGAGTACGCTCTGCACGTGCGCGGGCGGGATGGGCGTGAGGGGTTGCCGCCGGACGAGGCGGGAGATGATCCGCGTCAAGGCGAATGTCGCGCGGATGGGTAGGATGGTGAAGTTGTACAGGAAGCCATCGAGGCACAGGAGAGAACCAAAGAGAGTCACCTTTTCCACGGCAACGGGGACTGCGAGGAAGTTGGCGATACGCTCCCTATGGTCAGCTCAGCTTAAGAGCCGGACGCACCACTTCCCGTCCGCGATCCATCCTTCCCACTGTTCGGCGGCATCCTCGTCTCTCAGCAGGTCCCAGATACTCAGCCCCTCCCTCCCTTCCCCCCTTTTCTTCTCCGTCGCCTCGGTCTCCGGCTCAACGCTGTGCGTTGCGCTCGACGGCGAGATGGGGGGTACCAGCCCACTGTCTAGCGTTTGGCGGCGACTCCGGGCTGGCCAGAACTGCTCTACCTCCTCTAGCTCGCTCTCGTGTGCACTGGCACTGTTGAGGGATAATCGTCGCCTAGACTTCCGCGGAGATGAATCCGGTACAAGTCTCGTGACGACCTCGTCCAAGTCCAGATCGAGCTGGAGCCGATGGGAGTAGTCGTATTCATACTTGCGGGGAGAGGGAGGGAGCGATGAGTACGTTGCGTGGTCTGAGCTGAGGTCGAGCTCGGTCAGCTCGTACTCAGCCGAGTAGGGCGCTGTGGCAAGCCGCTGCGGCGTGATCCGTGGGGAAGAGGTAGGGAGGTCGCTGAGGTCCTCAGGTGCTGGTGCGCCGAGTGTCGTCGTCGTCGAACTGCGAGGCCTCTCCGTCTCCGTCTCGTGTCCCAGCGACTGGTGTCAGCAGGCCAGCGGCAGCAGCGAGACGCTTACGTCGCTGTACTCTGAGCGGACGGACTCCTCAGACCGCCGCGGTTCCTCCATTATGATTTGAGTGGGTGACAAGGTGGAGTTGAGGAGTGTATTTACAGGACGATGACCTCAAAAAGGCGCCGACATCACCGGCCAACTCACCGGTGCCTGAGCGGTCACCATCGACGATAACAAACCGCATCCACACTTCACTTTGAGCATTGACCATCACACCTCATGCCGCCGCCCGCCGACTCTGCGGGCGGGACGCAAGCCCACGACACGGAGTCGGAGTGGGAGAAAGTCCTCTGGAGACGACAGCCTTTCCCTGACAACCATGTGCCGGCCTCCTTCCTGGCCGAGCTCGACGCGCTGCGTATGTTCGTTCCCGAAATGTGCTGACAACAGCTCAGAGGCCACGACCGAAGCTCCTCCCTCTGCTCCTCGCGACGCTGCCAGTGTCCCAACACCTTGCTGTGATCGCGCTCTTTCTTGCCGTATTCTACGGGATGCTAGTCGGAGACTTTGGCGCAGACGAGGTCGGGTGGTCATGTGCCGTCGTAGGCGTCGTCGCGTACGCGCTCTGGCGTATTGGGTGGGAGACAGTCAAGCCCGGCAGTGTTGGGCGTGAGTTGAGCCACGGTGGTCATGCCGCTAACCCCAGCTCTCCTACCCGCGACCTCGGCCATCCGCCCCCTCCTTCTCCCTCCGCTCCTCCTCGGCCTGCTCGCTCCCGTCCTAGGAACACTGACCTCGGCGACGACAAGTGACTCGATCTGGCCGCTCGCCGGCCTCCTGTTTTTCGTACACCTCCTTCTCACTGACTTCCGCACTGGCCCTGACAGGCGGCGGAAACGCCGTCGTCAGCGTCGCAGGGCAGGCAGCGGGCCGCGGACTGACGAGAGTGCGGAAGAGAAGAGGTGCGGCGCGTATTCTATTGCAGCTAACTCCAGTCTAACCTCGGCCCTTTCCCTCACGTCCGCGCTCTCCGCCTCGGTCGTCCTCGCATCTCGTCTTCCCTCAACTGCACACGTCTTTTCTCTTGTTATGCTCTCGGCGGGGCTGTTCGCCGGCTGGCCCAATCTCGCGAAGGGGGTCCGAGTGAGCTTACGTCGTCGACGTTGAGCTGACAGCAGGAAGCGGGCACTCTGTTCTCAATTGCGCTGACGTTCTCCATGATCTGGCTCTCGGCCTCCATGCTACCTCCGTCTCGGCACCCAACGAGCTTGGGGCGGATCCCACTACCGGGCGGTGCAGCGAGGATTTTCTTCGCAGTGCTCCTCCTCGTCAATGTTGGCGGGCCGCTCATGCTCTGGTGGGGCTGGCGCTGGAAAAGGAGGCTGGGAGGAAACTGGGACGTCGCGGTGGTGCGGATACGTAAGCGCAGAGCGAGGTAGTGCGGCGGCGCGGCGGCGTCGCGGAATAGCCCAGATCTAGACCTAATATGAATGGTGCATGCAATCTGTATGTGCTGGTCGACTGTCGCCGAGGTGTCTAATTTCGGTGCGCGCGCGTTAGACCTTGAAGCCGTAACCGCGCATGCACGCCTTGTGCTGGTCTATCAAGTCGGCGCACTTGATCGGGGCCTCGTCCGAGTTGTACTTGATGAAGCAGTCGTCGCGTGCGGACTTGGTCACGGGGCACGCGCAGCAGCTGAGGTCAGCGAGTCTGCGTCGCGGAGGAGCGGGGCAATTGAGCGACTGTGGATAGGGCTGTGTATCGTTAAGAAGCCTGGGTGACGAAGTCTTCGGCTTCGGAGTGACTTCGGAGATATCAGAGCCGGGTCAAAAGTCGGCAATGGTCCCAAAGTGCGCTGTGTCACCGGCGTCGGCGTTTGCCCGTAATCCCTCCATGCCAAGCCTGAGAAGGCTGGAAGAGACCAGGCCCACGGAGACCGAAGACAAGACAAGAGCCACAGTTCACAACCTCCCCTGCCCATCGCTTGACTCACGGCTTGAGACCCTTGGGGTTGAGGGGATTGACCTCCTTTGGCTGCTCGGCGGGCTTCGTTCTGAGTCGTCAATGGCGTCTCGTTGCACTGGCGTTGACTTACGGTGCAGGCATGGTGGATGATGGGGGCAGTTAGAACTATGTACAAATGTTAGGAAGATGGGAAGATGCAAGGTCGGAAGATGCAGGTCGGCGTTTGTTATTTTGTGACGCTCACCGCTCGAGGTTTGTCAGCACGCAGTAAATCGTAATCTCTCTCCAAGGCTCGCGAGTGGAGGTCATGGAACCGCGGCCTGATCCGAGAGGAGCAAAAAGAGGCAAGCCGCGTGACGGGATCGAACTCACTCATACTCACAGTTTACCCACCCACGTGACATCGGAGATGAGGCTCATCTCCTTTGCTTTATTTCATCCTCCTCTTTTCCTTGCCAAGAGAACTCGGTCAACGTCATAGTTGTGTGTTATCCCACACACGGTGCCTGACCCCGCACTGGGAGCCAATCCTTTTACACGTTCGGTCCGAAAAAGCGATTTGCCGGCCCCCGCGAGCGACTTGGGACGACTCCAGTACGACTCAAACCCCTCCGAGGCACCACCCATCCCATTCTCACATCCACCCCCCACCTCTCTCCATCACTTCACCTCTTCACCTCTTCACCTCTCTCAACACCTTCGACCGGACACAGCGACACATCTAACTACAGCGCAGTCGACTTCTTGTGCCATAGCCCCCCCCGTCTCCTACTCCCCACTCATCAAAAACCAAACACCAAACGACAGCAACAATGGCTCTCCGTGCCGCACTCCGCTTCTTCGCCGGCCCAGCCCGCGCACCCTCCGCCACCCCCGTCCTCCGCGCCGCTTCAACCGCAGCTGCGACCAACACTGCCCCAGCCCCCGAGCCCGAGGCCCTTCCATCAATGGACGAGATGCGAACCCGTGCGCGTAGAGTGTACAAGGAGGTATGTTGAATTGAACCTCTGCATCCGCCAGAGCCTAGCAGTGGTGGACCACCTTGATAAACGTGCATCAGACGTGCAAGTGCTGATGGCCAGCTGCACCGTCTCGGCCGTGACTAGTGAGTACCCCGCGACATGTGGCTGTGGCCAGTTCGACTTCAGTTCGGCTCCCCGCCCCACTGACTGCGCTGGAGCGAGGATGACAACGACACGGCCTTGTTGCTAACCTCCAGCCCCGACGAGAGCTACAACTTCAACATGCGCCTGCGCCGCGCGTTTGAGAGTGCGTTTAGCTTGCCGGAAGACAATAAGCTGACAACAGAAAATGCCAAGATCACCGACCCGGCCAAGCTCAAGCAGCAGCTTGACCTCGCCGAGCACATCAAGAAGGGTGAGTGGGCTTTCGTGGTCGTTGTGGGGCGACTGTGGTCGAGCGGATGGGACGAGGGCTCCCGTGGACGCGTGGGGTGTGGAGTGTAGGGGTTCCTCAGCGTGGAGCATGTGGAGCTCGTGCGCAGCTGCTTTGTCTTCTGAAGCGGGCTCTGTCAATGCTTCGAGGAGCGCTGGTTCGCTCGTTGGTGGCGCAGGTTTTCGCCGGCAGTAAACAACCGCTGTACAGAGGGCCGCGTCCACCGCTCGCCCCGATATGCGCGATGTTGGCTACAGCGCTGCACATTTACCGGTCTCAAACGAAGAGGTGCACGGCATATCCAATAATGGTTGCACAGATGCGAACAGGCGCGAATCATGGGACGTCTACCGCCGGATCCTACCGCCGGACAGGCCGCAGACGGCGCAGGGACCACAGCAACGCGCGTCTGTCCGGCGTAGGGTCTTCTGGGTTGTTCCATTGTCAGCTCTGGGCCCAGGCTTCAAAGGCCACCAGTGGCCACTCCGGCCTCAGAGCGCTGAGCATTGAGAGCGGGGAGAGATCAGCATGGCGATGTCGACGGCCCTATCCAATCCACGACAGCGCTAACCCCGCAGAGATCCTCGCGATGTACTCCCTCCGCAAGTACCGCCACCTCCGCCGTGCGTATCAGCCCAACGAGGCGCCGCGAGAGTTCCACGAGGGCTTTTCGCTCCCCGCCGACCGGCAATAGGCCGGCACCGCGCCGCGAGCGAGCGAGCGAATGGTGGCATAGCCAGACCGCGCGACCGCAGCCCTCACCCATGACCAGGCGTCAGGCCGCCGTATCGTATACCCATACCCATACCCCCTCTCTTGATCCCCGTCGCGTTCTGCGCGTCTTAACCGTACAGCTCTGGCTGCGAGTATGCCTCGCTACCGAACTACTTGAACACCGCGCGAAGCGATGAAGTAACCCCGCGAGAGAAGAGTGACCCACTCCAACCAGCAATGCCGCAAAACGCGCTATCGAGACGTCACGAGACGAGACGCACTACAAGACCCACCCAAGACCAAGACCAAGACCAAGACCAAGACCAAGACCAAGACCAAGACCAAGACCAAGACCCCAGCCCGACGGCGCATCTCCGAGCCATCAAGCCGTTCACGCCGATCAAGTCCACATCGTCCTCTCGTAATCAAGCTCAAGACCAAGACCACGCCACGAATGTCTAATGTCTCCAGTCCGGTAATCCCGTAGCATCGCCAATACATTTGCTTGTCCTTTGTCCACCTGTGCACTTGGGTATCGAATGCTGGATATGATCTAATCTATTCTCCCAACCGTGACACACTAACCGTGACACACCACTGACCTCCAACCCTCCGGTTACTTCCGCTGCCGCGCCCGCTTCACGTCCCTGCCGTTAGCTCTATTGAATCAATCGACCCGACGCGACTCACATGTACGCATTGGCCTTGCGCTTCTTGCTTATCTTCTTGTTTACCCCGCGCTTCTCCTGGCGGCGGCCCCACGCCGCCGGGTCGGCCACAGCCATCCGAGCACGCTTCTCCCGCCGATCGGCGCGGCGCTCGCCCACGCGCGAGCGCTGAGCCTCCCAAGCATGCGAGAATGCAGTAGGCCCAACCTTGGCTTGGACGAAGTCGCGCACCTCTGTTGCGAGGGTGCGCAGCTCCTCGATGCCGTTAGACCCATACCCGTCGTTGGTTGACGCGAGACCGGCCAGGTCGCCGCCCTCGTCGAGGATGCGGTAGACCGGGCTGAGGATGTGCGGGAGGAAACTGCGCGCCTGGGCGCGCGACAGCGCATCCGTCGTCCCCGCAAAGAAGCGGAGGATGCACATGACAGGCCCGATCCACGGCAGCTGCTGCCCAGGCAGGGCGGTGTTCGTAGCCGGGCGGCGGACGATGAGGCGCCGCGCGAGGAAGGACATGCGCGACATGAGCCATGCAAGCGGCCGCTGGCCCTCGGAGGGCTCCTCTTCCTCGTCGTCTTCGGCCTCGGCATGCCCGTTGGCGTCGGCGTCGGCGTCGGCGTCGGCCTTGTCGGCCTTGTCGGCCTTGGCCCAGCGCTTGGAGATATTCCAGAGCAACTTGACGAGCTGGTCGGCCAGCTTTGCGTCCACGACCACATCCTCCCCAGTTGGGGACTGGGACCCGCCCAGCAGAATAGAGCTTTTGCGGGCGATATCGAGCATCTCGTCGTCGACGAGGTCAGGCTCGGCAGCGAGGACAAGCGCCAGGGCGCGGGCTGCCCCGAAGCGGACCCATTCGTGCGGGAAGAGGAGGTGCGCGACCACCGCGTCCCACGGCAACGCGCCCGCGACGCCCGGTTGGGCCTTGAGGGCTTTCGCCGCAACAGCGAGGGCTTGGTGCGGCACCGCATGGTCGATGTCGACGAGCTCGAGCTCGTCGTCGGCCTCAGCTTGCGCCAAGGCGGCGGCGCTGCTCTGCAGTACCGGGCCAACGAGGGCGGGTACTGAGGAGAATACAGCCTCGCCCGCATCGTCCGCTTCGCATAGCAGACCGTAGACGGCGAGCGAGGCCGCTGCGAGAGCCGGCACGTCGTCCCGCGCCTCGACCCATCCCTTGAGCACACCCAGCATGCGTGCCTTGTGTTCGTCCTCCAGCGCACTGAAGAGCTGTTGCAGAAGTGCGCCGGCCATGTTACGGCACTTCTCGCTGTCGTCGTTCGCGATCACCGCCACGAGCGCGACAAAGAACAGGTCCGCATATGTCGCCACAAGGTCCGCGGAGAACTTTGCAAACACGGCCGACAGCACCTCCATAACGGAGACGCGGCCGCTCTCGAACACGTAGTCCAGGTTGCGAGCGAGGAAGGTCATCTGGTTCTTGAGCCGGTTCTTGCCCTGCGGGTAGTCGAGGAGGAACTGCATGAGTACGCCGCGGCAGAGCTCCTGCACGTGCGTGCTCTGCGACGTGACCATGATGGAGGAGACGCGTTCCATGAGATCGTAGATCTCCGGCACGACAAATTTGCGCGCCACGACCGCGCGGAGGACCGTGAAGAGGCAGCTCTGGCGCTCGTGGTCTTCGAGATCGGGAGATGCCACTTCGATGAGGTACCGCAGCTGGCTGTCGCTGATCTGCGTGGCCTTGCAGTCGCGGATGAGGACGGCGAGGGTCTTGAGCGCGGTCTGAGCGACGTCCGATTCGGCCGTGCCGCCCGCATTCTTGATAATCCTGAAGATGTTGTTCACGAAAGCGGGGAGCGCGTCGTCGACCTGTGGGACGGGACACTTGGCCACGGCGGCCGTCGCCTTGAGGCCAAGGATGAGAATGCCAGATTCGGGGGAGTAGAGGGTGTTGCCGATGGCATTGACGAGTGGGCCCAGGCGGGCGAGGATATCTACATCCTCAAAGTCGAACTTGCCCCTCCGGAAGGCGGTGACGAAGAGGTCCAGACCGAAGCTGACAAATTTGTGCGCGTTTTGCGGGTACACGTCCTCGTCCTCCTTCATTTCGCGCTTCATCTGGACGGTGAAGCGGTCTCCCTTCTCCTTGGCTGCCTTGCGCTTGGGCCTCAAGTACGCCGAGTTCCCGTTGATGAGCGAGAAGCACAGCGAGAGGATATCCTGTGGCCCGATAAGGGTGTTCGAGTTGAGGCCAAGAGCGACACGGCGAAGAACCTCATCGACCTGCTGCATCGTCTTGACGGCCTGGGAGACGTGCATGATTTCCCGGACTGGGGCGAGGACAGCGGCGATCTTGTTCGGCGAGACCAGGCGCGAGATGAGCTGGAACGTATCGTTGCCGCGGGATAGGGCGCCACGCACCTCGCGCATCTTGGTGCGGAAGCCCTCTGTGGCCACGTCCTTGCCGCTCTCGCCCCAGATGACCTCGGCCGCTACCTCGACCGCGTCCGAGACGGCTTCGTCGAGATTCGCGA
Source organism: Cutaneotrichosporon sp. PL3408A (assembly GCA_023629975.1). NCBI lineage: Eukaryota > Fungi > Basidiomycota > Tremellomycetes > Trichosporonales > Trichosporonaceae > Cutaneotrichosporon > Cutaneotrichosporon sp. PL3408A. The sequence continues at coordinate 2,686,523 of JAMAMB010000002.1, forward strand.
ACCGGTCAGCCGCTTCCGTCGTCGCGTGTACCAGGATCGAGTGGACCGTAACTGCGAGCGTGTGCTTCTGGGGCCCGCGCTGGAGGGCGGTGCGAAGTTCTCTGAGCACGCGCACGAGCCAAGCTGGGCCGAGGAAGACGGCAATCTTGCCCACGGTGTCACGGGCAATATCGCGTGTGTCCTGGTCCTTGCTCCTGAGGATCTGGGCAACGGTGGTGACAGTACGCACGATCTCGTTGGCCGACGACTCTGCCGGCAGCGCCGCAGCGAGCTTGACGATACCGAGGGCGACGGGGATACGCACCGTGTCCTCAGTCTCGCCCTTCTGCGCGACAAACTTGGACAGCGACGGCAGCAGGCGCGTGAGGACGACATTGGTGATTTTCTCAGTCGCCGCAGCCTGCGCCTGCGCCTCCTCACCGTCACCGATCTCCACTTCCACTGCCGCCTCGACCGCGGCCTCCTCGTCGTCCTTCTCCTCCTCCCCGACTTTGGCCCCGCCCTTGAGGTCGAAGCGGAAGTTGTCCAAGCAGGCAGTAACGGCGCGGATGTAGAATTTCTGCTGCGGCGTCTGCGGAGTGCCGAGCTTGAGGAAGCGGTTCACGAGCGCATTGTACCGCGACCATCCCAGCTGGCCGGCCAAGCTCCCAATGGCAGTGATCGCCTCGTTGACTAGATGGTGATCCGTGACATCAGTCGAGCCGGTGAGGATATGTTCGAGCACCGGGAGGAAGATTGTCGAAATTGTCGTCTCCCGGATCCCGCCTTCGGAAACGATATCTTTCAAGCGCCGTATCGCTCGCGCGCGGCGGTGGACCTGGATATGTCCGAGATTGACGAAGATGTTCGTCTCGTCGTCGTCCCCGATAAGAGGGGCCATTTCGGCAAGCACCGGCACGCCCGTGCACTCCTTCACAGCGGCCGAGAAGACGAGGAGGGCCTCGTTGCGCACCAGCTCGACCTTGGAGAGGAGGATGCGCCGCAGGCTCGGCAGGAGGACGGTCTTCAGCTGCTCCACCAGCGGCCCCTCGTCCGCGGCCCCCACGAAGCTGATGTACCGCTGCAGCACGCTGCTCGCGTTCGTGCGGATACTCAGTTCCTCCGGTTCCTGAATGAAGCTGAGCGAGGAGCGGAGGATGGGCAGCCACTCGCGAGCGGTCTGGGGAAGACCGGCCACCGGCGCGTCGTTGAGCTGCGCGAATCCCTCGAGCCGCTTGTCGAAGTCGGGCTCGTCCATCCGTTTCACCTTGTACGCGTTGAGATTGGCCACGAGCGCGACAATCGGCGCTAGGGACGCATCGGTTTCTCCGAACGTCTGCAGGGCGGCGACGAGCGCGCGGCGCGAGGTCGGGAAATGGAGTGTCTGGAACAGGTTGCTGATCATGTTCCAGCTCTGTCCGAAGAACTGCGACTCTGGGTCCTTGAAATCGGGACTGATCGCGTACAGCTTTTCGAGAGTATGCAGGATGTTGACCTTGGCCTTCTCAGGCACTTGGCGTCCGGGCTGTCTCAGCATCGGGGCGAGGAGGGAGGCGAGCTGCTGCGCCTGTACGCCGTCATTGACGATTGACGCTAGGCGAGTCAGGATCGCCAGGAGGCGGCGCATGATCTCTTCGTTGGGTGCGGAGCGGAGGTTCTCAACCAGCCCGATGATGTTGTCCAGCAGCGGGCGGATATGCGGCATGAGCACTGTCTCGATAATGTCGGTCTCCGCGTCGTCGATAAGGAGGCTGTCAATGATGTCGAACACCCGCCCGATGACCGCGGGCTTGACCTTGACGGCCGTCATGCACGCAAACACCTTTGGCAAGGTACGGTCGTCGTACTTGACCAGCGCACCCGCGGTCTCTGGCGACGCGGCGAGCGCAGCAATGAGGTCGAGCGTGCCCGAAGGTGCCTGGGTGTTCTCGACGTCGAGAAGGGCGAGGCGGGGGGCGATGACGGCCGAGAACAGGAAAGGGAGGTACGGCGCAAAGTCGAACTCGACAACACTGCGGAGGAACTGGACGATCCGCTTCAGCCCAGTCGACCGGACAGTGCGGAACGGCACCGCGCCCTTCTCGTCCACCTCTTCCTCATCCTCCTCCTCTTCCGCGCCTGCCTTCTCCGTGTCAATCGCAGCCTGGGCCTGGCTGACGAGCACGACCGTCGCGCCGAACAGGCGGGGCCAGTGCGGCGCAGTCTGCGGCGCCAGGTACCGGAGCACATCATGCAGGAAGGTAAGATAACCCAACTGTTGCCGTCCCGGCGCGACGAGGACCGTCGCCTCGAGGGAGCTGGGGTCCATCTCGCGGACGTCGCCAAACGGCTCAAGCATGAGGTCGACGAGCGTGCCCAGCTCGGTGGACGAACACCCGCTCAGCGCGGTCAGGACGGCTTGCTTCCGCGCGCCCTGGCCCTGGGCGGTGCTGCTCCGCGCCTTGCGCGACATCATGATTCCGTACAGCAGCCTGATGGCCACGTCGATGAATTCGCCGCGGTGGCTCGGCTCCACGACCTCGCTGTCGCCCCCGAGGTCGAGGTGGGTGAGCTCGTCCCTGAACTTGGCGTCTTCGAGCAGCGCGCTCAGCCTCTCGCGATAGGGGAGGAGGTTGGGCGACTTGAACGTCATGAGACACTTCAAGGCCACGGATTGGACCTTGGGCTCGCCCTTGCTCAGGAGGGCGAGGTAGAGGGTGTGCAGTTCGGCGGAGCGGTACGCCGCCTTGGGGTTGACGAACTTGGCACACAGCTCGAGGAAGGTGATTGTCCTCTCCTGGCGTTTGCGGGTGGACAGGTGGGTCGATGCGACGTGCGCCTCGTCCTCTGACGCGCCGGTTACTGCGAGGACGACGGGCACGACGACGCGGGTGTGTTTCTCCGCCAGGCCAGGGTTGGCGATGAGGACCGCGAGGAGCTGGCTCTCGTAGTTGAGCACGTCGAGGCGGTCTTTCGAAATTTGGTACTGATGTCAGCTAAGATTCACAAGCTAGCTCACAGGAATCTCTGCCACGTCGAGTTTGGCAGCGTCGTTCGTCTCGGTCCACGCACGGAGGACGTTGTTGCGCGCCCTCACCAGCCCGTGGCACCTGAACTCGGCGCCCTCGTCCCCCTGGTCCTCCTCGACCTCCTGCACAGCCCTCTGCTTCGTCCACTCCGGATACACGACACCGAGATCAGGCATGACCACGTCCTCGGCCACGATGGTCTTCTGCAGCTCGCCCCAGACATCGGTCCAGATGGAATCGGCGTGCTGTCCAACCAGCGAAGTGAGCGCAGTCACCGTCTCGCCCCACAGGGGCCGGAAGTTGACCTTGAGCTGGGCCACGAGGTACGTGATCGCGGCCGTGACGGGCTCGCCCTTCTCGGCGGCTGCGAGCAGGCGCCCGAGCCGGGCGATCTGGGTAGGCCGGTCGCGAGTGTTCTTGAGCGAGATTTCAGACATCTCAATCTGGATGCATTGGTTCCAAATTGCTGTGGCGTTGGGTGAACCAGATACCGCGAGGATCTTGAGCGACGGAAGGCGGAGGCCGGAGTCGGCGGACATGAGGTTTGGCAGAACGCGGTCGACGTCGTTGGGATCCAAACTGAAATTAGCAGCTGCACGGGGAAGGTTACCGGGTACTCACCTCATCTCTGGCCAGTGTTCCGCAAAGTTGGCTGTTTGCTCCATCACCTCTCGGTTCCAGTGCCACCTCCTCAGAAGGACATTGACGAGGTCGTTGTCGGCAAAGTACACCTTAAACTCGTCCTGCACGGCGCCAGGACCGCGAAGGGTGAGCTGGAACATGGACGCAAGGAGCCGCCCGACGACGTGCGAGTCGTTCCACGCCCCCGCATCGCGCCACTCCTCTACCACCGCTCCCTCGCCCTTCTCAACGAATTGTGCAAGAATGGAAACAAGTGCCGTGGAGAAATGCCTACTTTCGCCAGCGAGGTAAGGGATGAGCTCGAGCACCTGGCCCAGTACGCGCCGCCCCTCCGTGTCGCTCGTGTCGAGAGCCGAGAGCAGTTTAGACAGGGCCTTGACCAGCGCCTGCCGCCACTTCCCGCCCTGCACGTTGCTCAGGCCGCCGGCGAGGAACCCGGCCTTTGCGAGGTTGTTGAGCAGGACTAGTGTGCTCAGTGGATCGGCTTCGAGTCCCGACAGCGCAGTACGGGTGATGTGAGCGAGGAGGAACTGCTCGATGCCGCCCCATTTGAACGCGACGCACATGTTCACGAAGGCGGACTGCTCGTTGACCGGGAGGCGGGACCACAGCGCCTCGATCAGAGTCACGCCGGGCGAGAGCCACTCGGCGAGCTTGCCCGCATTCAGCGCGCCGACGATACATGCGACCAGGGAGCGGCGCCACATGCCGTGCTCTGAGCCGGGGGCGATGTGTGTGACCAGGGACTGCAGCTTGACCATGGTCGGCCTGATCTGGGCAGCGGGGAAGCGCTTGCCCTTCCGCGTGAAGAGGAACGTAGAGAGGATCTCGAGGAAAGCAGTGGAGGTGGGGTAGTTGGCCACCGGCGTCTTCGACGAGGACGCAAGTGCGGGGTCGACAGGGTCGAGGCGGCCGACGACGGCATCGACGAGGGGGCCCGTCTCGTTGGACGTGCAGTGGTGCACGAGGGCCGTGACGACATACCGCATCATCACGACCTCGTCCTCACCGGGATTTTGCCCCAGCTCAGCTAGCAGCACTGTGAAAATCGGGAGCGCGCGCGAGTGGAGATGCCCCGCGGCACCCTTCATCGCGTTGGCCCAGACGGCCTCGATGCCCGGTGTAGGCTGTTCTAGAAGGACGGCCATGAGGCGTACCAGGGCCTCGGAGCGGGCTTTGCGAAGCACACCGGCCCACGCGTCGGCAACGCATTTGCGGACGTAGGCCTTGTTCCCTGGCCCGAGGTACGGTCTGACGGCGTCCCACGCAGCGCGGAGAACGCCCACATTCTCGCGCTTGAGGAGGGACGGAGCGATACTCCTTAACACGAGGGAGAGGGTCGAGTACGTCCGTTCAACCAGTTTCGGCTCCAAGGCCCTCAATGCACCGACACGGACGAGATCGCCAACAGTCTTCGGAAGGTAGGGTGCCGCCTCGCCGAGGACGGTCTCGTACAGCGCCTGGACGAGGAAGAGCGCGCTGTCCAGCCCCGAGTGCTCGTGCGTCTCCCCCTCCTTCAGCCGTCCAAAGAAGGACGAGAACACATCCCCAATCGGCCCGAGGTTGAGCAGCGTCATGGGCAGTGTCCGGGTCAACGGAGCCAGCTGCGCCGCGAGATCCTGGTATCCCGTCGTCAAGTCCTGCAGTTCCAGGCGTGCAAGCTCGACCGTAAATGGTGTTCGCTACAGTCAGATAAGTTAACACAGGACGTACGTTCTGCTCCTCCTCTCCAAACTCCTCCTTCTCCCATGTCAGGCCTCTGCGCTTGCCTACGTCCACGGCGATGTGGGACAGTTTCTGGTTATATGTCTCATACTGTCGTCAGCGGGACGAAGCCGGGGTGAGACGCACTTTGAATCGTTTTGCTGGTGGTTCTGCCATCGTGATTCCCAGCAAGAGCTCGCCTTGAGCTCGATACTGGCGCGATAAGTTACAAGTGTTGAATCGTAGTTGTAGGTGAGGAGGTCGATCGACATGGTCCAAATAATCTTCAACCTCCACCACCTAGAAAGAAGTCACGTGGTCCACTTTCCCACGGTGGCCAACCTCCACCTCCACCAAGACTCGATGTTATGACTGCGCTGTTGAGCTCTCCACATCCACCATAACCTGCGATGGCACCCAAGCGTCCCTCCCCCGTGCTTCCCAATGCACTCCCCTCGCCAATCTTCGAGCGGCTGAAGGACAAGCGCGTCGTCCTCGCCTCGGCAAGTCCCCGCCGGAGAGACATCTTCGAGAACGTCGTACGTATCCACCTTCCCTCGGCGCTGACCACAGGGTTTCAAGCCCGAGATCGTGCCGTCGGTCTTTGAGGAGGATCTGTCCAAATCGGACTTTGAGAGATTGGCAGACTATCCCATCGCGACGGCGGGCGAGAAGGTCAGCTCCTCGTCGTGCTGAGCTGATCACAGGCGATGGAGGTGTACGAGCGCCTGATGCGAGAGGACGAGGCCGACCCCGCCCAGATCGTGATCAGCGGTATGTCAGCTACCGAAATTTGAGGAGCTGACGGCAGCGGATACTGTTGTCATCTTTCCCCCCGAGCAGGATACGCAGGAGGGCGGCGAGGCACAGGGCGAGACCTCGGAGATTCTCGAAAAGCCGCTGAACAAGGAGGAGCAGGTACGGGCGGGTTAGATGTGTGCTGAGGCCAGTTCCGTATTCTCGACCTCATGTCGGGCCGGAGCTGCGAGGTCGTAACTGGTGTCTGCATTGGTTCGTCAGCTAACTGCGGTACGGAGAGCTGACGACAGTATACCCGACCCTCGAGTCTCCGGGGTTCAAGCTCCAGTCCATCTCCTGCTCTACAATCGTGCACTTCTTCGATAACTCCGTTAGCTACTGTGTCGGGTGAACTAGCTGACGTCAGAGGGAGGAGATTGAGGCGTACGTCGAGCACGGGGAGGGACACGACCGCGCGGGCGGGTTCGCGATCCAGGTGAGCTTGCCGGAGGAAGCACGCCTAGCTGACCCCAGGGCCTGGGCGGCCTCCTCATCGACAGGATAGACGGGAGCTACGATAACTGCGTCGGGTACGTTTCTAACCGCTGCTACGCTTACCCAGCTTCCCGTCGTCGCAGTTCTGGAAGTGGATGTCCCGGCTGGACGAGGAAGGCACCTTTGACGATATTTAGAGGATGCACTAGAGTCTACATATCTAAGCTACATGACTATTTGGCGTACCTCCACAGCAAGCTGTTTCTTGCTCCACTGGTACAAAGCCCAAACCTCCTCGCGCTCGATATACTTCTGCCCCTCCTTGATCTTGACGGTGTCGTCGCCCGTGTCCTCTTCCTTGGCTTTGATCGCCCCGTCATCGTCACCATTCACCGTGACGCCGTTCGGAGCCGCCTCAGTCGCCTCGCTCGTTGCGAGGGTGTCATCATCCTCGACCGGCGTGAGGGTGTATATGATCTCCAGGGCACTGATGATCCCGCCGTACGCGTACGAAATACCCGTGTCGATGATGATGACGGACCCATCACATCTAGACACAATCTTCGTAAAGTCTGGCGTGTGGCCCCCAATAACTCGGCGCACATTGAGCTTCTTCTTCAGCTCCTTCGCCCAGCCGCAGACAGTCTTGTCGTCCTGCACATCGGCCAGACCGCGCCACCACAGCGGGCCGCCCGTATCGTACACACTCTCCTCGGCCGGCGTAGTGCCCTTCGGCAACCCCTCATACGGGTTGGGGGGGTACGGCGGCGCCATAGGCGGTGTGATGGCGCGTTTGAGGAGGCTGCGGCCCAGCTCGTTGATCCGGTCAGGGTAGGGTAGGAGCTCGTCATAGCTTGGGCGCAGGGAGCCGTGTGTGAACGACAAGGCCGGCGCGCCCTTGAACGGGGACAGCGCGACCCGCTGCGTGACGGTATAGTTCGCGAGCCACTCCTTGCCCAGCCAGCCCTCGGAGGACATGTCGTGCTGCCGCTTCTCCGCCCCGCCCCAGTTCTCGATGTCCGCCTTGGACACGTACCGCCAGTCGCCAATTGCATTCATGTACTCGTGGTTGCCGAGGATGGAGACGACGCGCCCGCCCGCGTTGGCCGCCTCGCCCCGGAGCCGGGCCATGAGCTCGTATATCTCCTTGGCGTACGTCCCGCGGTCGACGATGTCGCCCGTCTGCACGAGGATGTCCGTCCCGGCCTTCCAGGCTGCGTCGGAGTCGATGATGTTCGTCAGTCTCAGGACTTCCTTTGTCCGCCGGATGTCTGTGCGTGAGCTGAATCCAGGGAGCGGACGCACCTCCGTGCAGGTCGCCAACAGCAATCAGGCGCTGCCTGAACGCATGCTTGCCTGGCGTGGTTGGGTCCGTGGACGTGGACATCTTGCCTGGCGTGGTTGGGTCCGTGGACGTGGACATCTTGGAGAAGAATACCCAGACTAGTATGGCTGCCGCGATGAGCAGCATCCACAGGGACCTGTTGGGCATGTCGCGTGCTGCGGGACGAGGAGGCGAAAGCCAGTTCACTGGAGTTCGGTACCCAAAAACAGTCCGGAGCGATGGAAACGAGAGTTGGGTGGTGACGAGTGGCCGAAGGGGGTGGGCAAATCTCGCATTGGGCAGCCTGGGTAGCTTGGACAGCATGACATAGGGGGCTGGACGGGATCAAATTCTTCGGTGCCCCGCCTCCACACGCTGTCACCCAGTCCTGACCGTCCTCACAGCGTTCTGGGAAGCAGTAGTGAAACGCCGCGTCTCACACCGCCGTTACGTCCGTTGCAACGTTGCTGTTACACTCTCCCCATCCTTCACACGCATCCACCACACCATGAACTGGCTGGTGGTCCTCGCCCTCATCCCCCTCATATGGCGGCTGGCGGCCCAGTTCCTCCCGGCCCAGTGGACAGAGCCCTACGCCTACTGGGACCCCGACACACTCAACGACGGCCTCGCAAGATGGACAAACATGGGTTTCTGGACGGTATGTGGCGCTCCGCGCCACCATCTCAGCCACGTTCCAGCTGACCTCAGACGGACTCTGAGAGCTTTACAGAAGCAAACGAAGCGCTTGCCCGCCGTCTTCTCAAGTTTGCGGATGCCAAGCACAACGATCTCGTCCTCGACATCGCACACGGTGCCGGCGACTCGCTGCGTGCGTGGCCCGCAGATCGGCGCTGACCCTAGTGATCCACCTCGAATCCAACCCCAAACACCTCGTCGCGATCGCCTCCCTCCCGGGCGACACGGAGACCGCCCAGCGAAGGGTAAACCAGTACTTTATCGAGCACTCTGGTGTGCCGACCGAGACGACATGGTATACCGGGTCGGCGAGCTACAGACCGAACAAGGACTTCGACCACCCGCTGTACCCCATGCGGGGGTTCCTGGGCGAGACTGCTGGAGGGGAGGAAGTCGTTGAGGAAGTGGAGGAGCAAGTCGTCTTTGCGGCTGAGGACGAGACCGTCGAAGAGGCGGAGGAGAAGGCTGCGGTCAAGGGAGAGGTGGATAAGACTGCTGACGGGCCCGAACCATACGACCTCGTATACATCCTCGACGCGATTTACCACTTCCCCCCCTCCGTCGGCTCCTTTGTCGCCTCTGTCAAGCCCTCCCTCCGCCGCGGCGGCGTACTCGCTTACACAGACATCATCGCTCCGCCCGCCCTCTCCCGCCTGCCCGGGCGCATCCTCGCCAACCTCCTCGCCACGGCCCTGCGTGTCCCGCCCCGCAACCTCTCTTCGGGGCCCAAGACGGTCGAGGAATACGTGGACGGCCTCAAGGCGATGGGCTACACGAATGTCCGCATCGAGGACTGGACGCAGCACGTCTTCGCCCCGCTCGGGCGGAACCTCCGCCAGAGGGGCGGGGGATGGGCGCTGGCGGGATGGCTGGCCGAGAAGGCTGCGAGCACCGGGTGGAAGTACGTCGCTGTGCGGGCTGAGCGTCCGCTTGTAGAGTAGTCGCTGTAGCGTACATAGGATGTGATCTGTGTCTACGAGTTCGCCCGAGGCCGACGGTCGCTTCGCACCATCGCACGGTTTCTCGTTCGCGGTGGCCAGTGGATCGCGGGGCCGGTTTAGCCGGCGGTCAGCACTGCAACAACAAACGTGGAGGTCTGGGCAGAGCTCGGCGGAGATGGTGCCTGAAAGGCCACGTGAAACGGAACCAAATTATGTTTGCCACTGGACGCGTGACGCGCCCTGAGAGCTCCCAAACCAAATACATGACTGGACTAATGGTTGTTACCGACAACATTTCAACCACCTTCCTTGATCTTCCGCCCCTTCATCCTGTATCTGTCTCTCATTCTCTCTCATCTCATTCTGTCTTATCATTTATCTCTCAATCTCAACTCACTCTCTACGTCAACTCTGTGCAGCACCGAATTCCTGTAGCGCCAGCGCCGACGCCAGCACCGACGCCAGCACCGACGCCAGCACCGACGCGACGCTCGCAATGGACCTCGCCCACCCCCTTCTCCAGACTGACCTGCACGACCCCAAACCCTTTCCCCCGTCCTTCCCCGACCTCATCAGGCTGGACCGCAGTGTCCTCTGTCCCATATGCAAAGAACCATTTGCCGGACCAGTCAGCATCGCCTGCGGCCACTCCTTCTGCTCAGCAGTGCGTCGCCTTCCTCGTCGCTCCTGACACCAGTGTATCCGCTCATCACTCGTACACCAGAAGAAGTGTCCCAGCTGCGGAGAAGCAGCCAGTGAAGGTTCGATCCGGCGAAACCGCGCCCTCGAGGAGATTACCGACGCCTGGGACGGCGCGAGGTGAGTCTGCTTCGCTAGGTGTCTAACTCCAGGCCCCAATTACTCGAGTTCACAAAACCCCAGCGTAAGAGGACCCGCGACGGCCCTAGCGGAATAGGTGCCAACAAGCGCGCACGGCTGTCACCCGCCAAGTCCGCCCCCTCGTCAGCCGGGTCCGAGATTGAGCTGGTCGAATCGAGTGATGTTGAGGAGGTCCAGGAACTGTCTGAGAGCGGTGCGTCGGCACTACCGCGCAGCTGCGAAGTGCCCAAATGCCCCAGCTGACGCCAGACGAGGCCCCGTGTCCCATGTGCGGGGCAAAACTCGAGATCGCGGCTATTCCAGGTCATATTGAGCGGGGATGTCCGCCGCCCAAGGCTAGGACAACGAAGACGACCTGGAAGAAGCTCTTCTCAGGTGCTGCTGGAGGGAAGGGGAAGATGTGAGCTGTCCGTGGCGTCTTCAGCTCACCCCAGGGCGGAGATGAAGCGTATCGTGAAACCAAACTACTCCCTCATTAGCATAGGCGATCTGCGCGGCCTCCTCACAGTCAGCTTCCAAGGCTGTAAAAAGAATTAGCTGACAACAGGAATACGGACTGCCGACCACGGGCGACCGGCCAACGCTGGAAGCGCGTTTCCAGGAATGGACAATCATGTTCAATGCCAACCTCGACACGTCTAATCCCAAATCCCTGCTTGCGCTCCGAGCGAGGTTGGCTGATTCCGAGAGCTCTCGGAAACGGGATAGGGAGAAGGGGCGTGAGGAGCAGGTCGAGCAGCTGGGGAGCAAGGAGGGGTTGGCAAAATATGCCAAAGAGCAGCGAAGCGAGTTTGAGCGGCTCCGGCAAGACATCCTCGAGAGGAAGGCGCGCAAGGAGCGCGGGGATCCTGATGGGCGTGGGACCGATACGGCTATCGAGGTGGAGTAGGGGATATCAGCATATGGCATTGGCAGAGAGCAGCCGAGCAGCAGTTGTACATGATAGATGCATCATCGAGAACCCGATCCGGATTGCGATTATATCTCACCCTCATCAGCGCCCAGCAACCACCCGACACCCTTCACCAGCGCACGCCTTGCGCCCGCTCGGACCCCCGGATCATCCTGATCGAAAGTATCGAACAGCGCTGCAGCATCCCGGTCCTCACGGCCACTCTCGAAGCTCCCCCTCGGCCTATCCATGCTCCCCCGCGTGCGTTCCAAGCTCCCTCGCCCGTGCGACGTGTCGCTCCGTGCGCTGCCAAGCGCCGGCGAGACAGTCATACTTCGCAAAGTGGGGATATTGAGGCTCGCGCCAAGATCCAAAGCCATCCGCGCGGCCTTGGCTGCTCGTCGGGACCCGAGGACTCGCGTCTCGTCCTGGGCCTCAGCCTCGGGGGTCGGCGAGCGAGGGCGCGACGTCGTCGGCGCCAGCGAGGCCGGGTTCGCAGCCACGCGGTCCTCGACAGCGTGGTAGAGGGGCAGGATTGCGGGAACCCCCGAGGCAGGGCAGAGCGCGACGGCCTGCGCGAGCAGCGCCATACGGCCGGCAAGGTCGTAGGACTCCTGGCGACCCAGAGCGAGGCAGGCGCGCCAAGTCACATCCCGGATCTTGGCCTCCTCCGCCTCCTTCTCCGTTTCGGCCGGTGCGGGCTGGTCCTCGTCCCCCCAGCCGTCGGGCTCGCCGATATCCGGGACCGCCATCTCCGTCATCGCGTCCACGTGTTCCCGCGCCAGCTCCCAGTCCTGCGCTTTGATCGCCGCATCGACGAGCATGGCGAGGACCTCTGCCCGGGGTGCGTCGTCTGTGAACCCCAGTTTCTCGGTCAGGTCGAGAATGATGCCTGAGTGGCGGTATGCGTCGTCGCTGGTCGACAGAACGCGGCGGACGAGATTGAGTTTGTTCGGCGTATACCGTATTTCGGCGGGGGTGAGGGATGAGAGCGCTTTGAAGGAAGCCACGCGGGACGTGGCTTGGACAAAGTCCTGCTCGGCTTTGATCGCTGCTGTGGCGGGAGCGACGGTTAGACTGGGATCAGCTGCGCTCCTGCGTGCGCATCGACCTACCACTCGTAGGCCAACTTCATATCACCGGTGTGGATGTTGCCAGTCTCTGCACGCATGTAGAACTCCTTGGACGTAGTCAACACCACGTCCTCGAGATCTTCTGGGGTGAAGTATCCCTCGGGCTCAAGGCGGCGGATGACCTTCTTCGCGACAGCAAAGTCTGGGGTTAGCTCACGTCGCCGCACCAACTCACTTCCTGCAGAGAGGAGGCCGTGGAGGAAAATCCTCGCGAGCTCCTCCTTAGTCAACATGCCAAAAGCACCCCTCAGCAGCTGGTCATCTCCACCCTGGAGTCTCCCCATGTCCTCCCACAATCCCATCCAACGCCGTTCATCCGTGCCTCCGCCCCGCCGCACCATCTTCTCAGCAAGCGTGACCTGTTCATCGTGGTCGCGCGCACTCTGCAGCAGGGTGCGCATGTACACCCGCACCCCGTATCGAGCGAGGATCTCTCCGCTCTCGAGGTGCACGTCGAGGATGTCCAGCGCGCGGGACAGGGAGGAGAACGGAAGCGGCTTGAAGAAGAGGAAGAGGTGGCGCGCATCGTGGGTCTCCCCACTCGTCGTGGGGCGAATAAAAGCGGCCAGCGACTCGAGGGTCGTCTCCATCGCCTCTCTGTCCGAGTCTGGGTCGCGCCCACTCACGTCCCACACTGGAAGACACTCGAAGATGGCGCTCATGGTCGGCCAGGCGCCCACATCGTCCGAGCCGTACAGGCACGCCAGTGCCAATCGGGCGACGGTCTGGTCGTCCTTGATCAGCCGGGCCGACTGGGGCACGGTGGCCTTAGACGCCTCGAAACAAGGCAATGCGAGGTGGAGGTCAAGATCGAGGACTGCGCCATTTAACATCGTCTCGACTTTTGTCGGGTCGGCGTTGCCAGCTCGTTCGGCCCGTGATTCGAGCACGTAGAGGTAGGGCAGGACGAGGCGGCGAATATCACCGACAATGGTAGCTGGACTCGAGTTTGCGAGGTACGACCGCACAATCTCTTCTGGATCTGCTGCGCGCCAGGTCGCCAAAGTCCACTTGCTCAACTCGGCTGGGGTGAGGTTTGAATCGTAGATGAGTCGGGAGAGGAGGGAGAGGTCTTCCCCAATGGCATCAAGCCCGGGGACACCGAGCGCAGCACCGTGCTGCACCCAGGCCAGCTGGGAGTCGAGCAGGCCCAAGCTGTCCAGCCCCTCAACGCGGTCGGCGTACCACTGACTCAGGGCTTCGCCCGACAACGGTTCCGGATGGGCGGTGGGAAGCAGGTAACTTGCACGTGGGTTCAGAGACGTGATACCGAACCGTGTGGCAAGGTGGTCGAGCAGGTTCTTGTCCACCTCAACTCGCCCAGTCGGCCAAGACTCGTGCTCGCTGTCCTCCCATACACCGGGTAGGAGAGCCTGTACGTCGTCTTCGGACGGCGAGACCCACCCCGGAATGGCCTCGACAATGGCCAGCCGGTATGCGTACAGCTCTGACCCGTGCCGCTGGCACAGGATGCGGAGGGGCTTGACGAGTGCCGTGGTTGCGAACCATAGGGCGGAGAGGGTGAGTGGCTGGAGGATGAAGACTGACACGTCTATTGGCGGCTCGGACAGCTCTGGAAGGGGCACGACGACCTTGGGAGGCGTGGCTGGCTCGGACGCCTGATCTGCCCACGGATCGTCCAGCATGGGTGGCACGTCCTCGTCCTCCTCGTAGTCTCCCCACGGGTCGTCGAGCTCGATATCCTCAATCTGGGGAGTCTTGTCCGTAGCCTCCGACTTGGACTTTGGAGGACGGGGAGGGTAGAATGCATCGTACGTGTCCAGCCTGCGCTTGGATTGCTGGAGAATGGCAAGACAGCGCACGACGCTCCGCCGCGCACTGTCCTCCGCGACCGTTTCGGCCTGTTCGCCAACGTGCTCACCCCATCCTTCCCACCCGGTGCCCTGCTTTGCTGTTCCCTCGAGGCGGGACCGGACGTCGCCCTCAAGGAGGAGAGCTTCCTGTTCCCCGGCTGCCAAGCCCACGTCAATCACGCGGCGTAGTAGAGTCTGGTCGAACAGCCGCCCGCTGAGGATGAGGTTGGTGGCTGTGATGAGGCGTTGGACTGGGGCGAGATTGTCGAGGGATGCTGTTACATTCTCGAGGGTGAGAGAGCGGGGTGGGGCTGTGAGGAGAGCCGCGGGGTCGAGGAGATGTGAGGTTGATGTCGAGGCTATGGGCGAGCCCGCCTCGTTGTCCATTGCTAGGTGTTAAGTGTCGACAGAGTGTAGATGGAAGTTGTCGACGATGCTATACTTCCTTCTGGATCGTGTTGGACGTCATTGCTCAATGAGATCTGGTATATTCGAGCCTCCCACTTTAACAAGTATCTCACGGTAGTCTCCGGCCATAGCTCTCCCACGGTGGATCCCGGAGCCCAACCCAACCAGGACTCAAGCTCACCCCTGTCCGCCTCACAACATCGTAAACATGCAAAACATGCATTCACGCAGCAATTCATGCAGCATTTCACACAGGCAGTCAAGCATGCACGCACTCCCCTCGACGTCCTGGACTCCTGCAAGCCAAGACCATATCGCCGAGGCTAGTTCCCCACTCGCCTACTTGACAACGGACATTGCACAACATCGATGCTCACGCGACCAGAGGCCGTCACCGCACCACCACAGGGCGGCCCCAATGACACCTGCGCGCTGATGCACGTCTCGTTCACGTCCGTCTGCCACCAGGGGGAGCTCGTGCTTCATCGGCGCCGCTCATCCATGCAGCACAGGTAAATGGTGGCGTTCGGGACGTTGCGCCAGGGAGTGGCGCCCAAATGGGAGAATGGGAGAGATGAATTCATACTCGGCGTGCGACGCCGCCCAATTGTGCTGCCCTTGAGATCACGCGGTTAGTAGATCAGTAGACTCTGGAGAGCGTCACAGAAGAATGGCCGGTGTGAATTTGCCGTCAGACCTTGGAGCACTGGGGAGTAGGATGCATGACAGTACCGCCCGCCGAAGGAGTTACGCGTGACGCGTCATTCTCCGGTCAGCCGTGGTAGCTGGGGAGTGTTTGTCCAGGCTTGTTCCTCTCCGCGCCGGTTGTCCCCTTCTCAACGCGATGAACAGCGAGACTACGCCGGGATGAGAGTGGATACAGAAAGTAAGTTTACGAGAGTCGTCGAGAATTGTCGAGAATTAGTCGAAGAATTGTCAACTCTAAAGTTCACTTTAGCAAATGGAGTTGTGAGAGCAGCCGTGGAAGGAAGGTGCAGGGTGCAGGATGCAGGGTCCACTCAAAATTCAGGGAAAAGAATACCACGCGTGATGAACCCAACACATACACACAAACACACACACACACACAAACACGGAAATTTTGATGCCGTCTGGGCCGATCGGCACCCCTCAGACTTCTCTCCCTGATCTTCACATCCCTGAAACAAAACCCTGAATACCCTTGCCTCTTGCCCTGTTTGTGGCTGCCGTGAAGGTCGGGTTCGGAGGTTTCACGAGGCGGATGTGCACCCGGATGGTGCCAGTGGGAGAGGTGGGAGTGGTGGGGAGTGGTGGTAATGGCCACGATGGGCAGTTGGCGGGGAGGTATTAGCGACGGAGCAACTGATGTCCACGAGGTGCAGGCAGGACATGGATACTACTGCATGCAGAAGGGTGGAGAACGCGGGCAGGCGGGCGGCGGTGCGGGAGACGCGACACGGGATCGAGGTGAGTCCTGGTTTTCCCATTCGCATTGCACGTCGTCTTGGACGTGGGTCGGGATGTTGATACCAAAGTACTAACTACACTATGCAGAATTTGTCTGAGTTGTGTCTGAGCTTGTCGAGCTTGGAGAGTACGATGAGATCTTGTTATGTTAATTCAGTTTGTGGTTGAAGCAAGACCAGCCCTCGGGTGGTTCCCCTGTACCCCTGTTATGTTTGTTACCGACTTGATGTCAACAAGACTTGCAAGACGGCGAGCTACGGAGCTACGGAGCTACGGAGCCAGGTCGAGAATCGAGAATTGAGAATTGAGAACGACGACGCGCGTGACTGCACGACTGGCACGAGTGCGCGACTACAAGCGCAAAAGGTGGAGCTGACATCTGGATATCCCTGTGGCATTCTCCGCTTCCTCTGCATCTCCCCACCATCCCATCCTCCCCGCCATCATCTCTCCAAAGTCACTGCCGCAGTGTTATCGCCTCGTACCCAGCCCTACCCAAGCCACAGTCATTACCGTTACCAACAGCATCACTGCTACATCACTACCACTACTATCGCTGCCATTACTCCTTCGCTCGGCCATTGTTGTTACCCATCTCATTGTTGTCTCAAACCTTTCCCAACCACTTTGATACCATTCCACATCTAGCTGGCTTGGCCATCAGGCGCCTAGGCTCAACTCATCAGGCGTCGGAACCTTGACTTGATATTAAGGGTGTGAGAGTTGGCACGCGTGTTTGTTTAGGACGCCACTTTGAAATCAAGAAACCTCCTCCCCCCCCCCAGTCAAATCTCCACCCAAATAGCCAAATACAGTCAACTCGACCATACAAAGCCTACCACTTTTGGTTGATTTGGGTGAGCAAACCCGAGCAAACCCCTCGCACTAGGTGGTCCCTCGCCGGGCTCGCCGGCTCTCCCTTCCCCCTCCATCCCGACCCGTGTTTCACACTACACTCTGGCTACACTCTGGCTACACTCTGGCTACTCCTAACACGTCCTACTCCCATTTCTACTCTGTTCACAAGCATTCGCATTCGCATCTCACCTTTGGGTGTCTCTCTTTCAATCCACCCAACTCTATCCCTTCATCCGCACCATCACCTCCTCGTGTGCTGTGCGACAACACTACGGCTTTTCACCGGCGCACACGGCGACGCAGGTCAAGAATTCACCATCACAGGCCGTGTCGACCGACCTGGACCGACTTGGACGCGACAGACGACCAAACGTTCTCCTCGGTCATTTGCATTTTGCATCCTGCATATCCTGCATATCCTGCATATCCTGCATATCCTGCATATCCTGCATCCTGCATCGTGTCCTACGGGATACTACCTCTACTCCAAGTAGTGTAGTCGTTGGTAAGCCAAAGCCAAGGCCCATAAGCCACCCCAGGTCAACCTCCACTCGCGTCTGTGTCACAGACCAAAGAGATCCCTTTGTCCCACTTTTGCCTCCCTGTCTCGAACCTCGAACCTCGAACCTCGAACCTCGAACCTCGAACCTCCTTACCTCCTTACCTTGCCAACGTCCGTTACACCTTCAACAACTGCACCCTCCTCCAACACTCCTGCGAGCCGCGAACCACGAGCCGCCCGCCAACTCATTCCGCCCTGATCCTGATCAGTTCCTTCCCAGTCCTCCTCAGTCCCCTCCTCGGGGCCTCGGTTGGTACCCGACTTTTGCCTTTTACCTTGTACCTATCTCTTTATTCCTCCTCCTACTCCTACTCCTATTCCTATTCCTACTACGCTCAGATCGCGTCCAACGCCCCACCCACCTGGTCAACTTCCCATCCGTTCATCCTCCTTATTGAACGCTGCAAGCTGGCTGGCTAGTGTTGGGTCCGTGCTAGAAGGCGGGACGACTTAGCTACCACCATCACCATCCTCAACGCGCGTACCTACGCTCCTTGGATCTCTTCGCTCTCTCCACCTCGTGAGTTTGATACATCTCATCTCTCTCTCTCATCTCTTGATCTCTTGAGCGACCACACTCCCTCCCTCTCCGCTGCTGGTCTCCCTCCTCACGC
This sequence comes from Cutaneotrichosporon sp. PL3408A, assembly GCA_023629975.1. Taxonomy (NCBI): domain Eukaryota; kingdom Fungi; phylum Basidiomycota; class Tremellomycetes; order Trichosporonales; family Trichosporonaceae; genus Cutaneotrichosporon; species Cutaneotrichosporon sp. PL3408A. The sequence goes on from JAMAMB010000002.1 coordinate 2,704,623, forward strand.
CGCCGACGTCCGCTTCGGCCGGCGCGATTGCCCCCCCCCCGGCACGCATCTGTCACACGCTCACGACCCACCTCGCTTCTCCTTAAGTCCCGGTCTCAGCCGCTAACCGTCGATCAGAGGAAGCACGTCTGTTCCCCAACAACAGCCTGCTGGCGACCACAACATCGGGCGATACAACGTCCCCTTCAACCATCCCTCCTTGCTTCTCCTTGCTTCTTGACAAACAGTATCCCATCAACTCCACCGCCGCTCGCGACCCCGGGTTCTCTTGATGACCTCCGTCCTTTCTTCCTACCCCATGTCTGATCCGTTCGCGCCACCACGAGGGCGCGCCTCGATGGATGTGCCCCCATCCGCACGATACCCCACTCCTCCGTTCTCGCCGCCGACCGGAAACATGATCATGCCTGGCGTTGTCCCGCAGCACTCGCAGCCATCAACAGCCTCGACACGAGCATCCGTCTCCTCCGTGCCACGACCCCAGACAATGCACGGCTCCGCATACCAGGTCATGATGGACGAGTTTGGACAGTACCTCCCTACAAATGCGTCCGGGTCATCCTCAAGGGTCCCCCACCGCGCCAGTCACGCCCCAACCATGCCCCTTCCATCTGTCGAGGCCATGTCACAATCACATTCTCACTCGGGGTACGAGCCCACAGCGGCACAGCGCAAGCGGCAATCACATAATCCCGCTGCTGTGGTGCAGGCGTCACCCCCAAAGTCAGAGTACCTCTCCGACGAGTACGTTCTTCATCCCTCGGTGCACGCGTACAAGCAAGCCCACCCAAATCGCGCAATGATCGCGCTGGGTCACTACATTCTGCTGCAGACACTGGGAGAAGGCGAGTTTGGCAAGGTTAAGCTGGGCGTGCATAGCGAGTACGGCGTTGAGGTCGCCATCAAGCTCATTCGCCGAGGGCAATTGGAAGATGAGACACGCGCCAACAAGGTCGAGAGGGAGATTGAGGTTCTAAGGGTAGGTAACGCAAAGCGCTTTTCGCTGACGACCAGCAACTCAAGCATCCAAACATTGTGCGCATGCTAGATGTCATCGACACGGCCAAGTACATTGGCATCGTGCTCGAGTTTGCAGGAGGTGAGGAGAGCGGCGCGCGATGAAGGCACTTGCTGACATCAGGTGGTGAGCTGTTCGACTACATCCTTGCCAACCGCTTTTTGAAGGAAAAGGATGCGTCACGCCTGTTTGCACAGCTCATCTCTGGCGTCGACTATCTGCACCAGAAACACATTGTGCATCGTGACCTCAAGCTTGAGAACTTGCTGTTGGATCGCCACCGTAACATTATCATCACCGACTTTGGCTTCGCAAACCGCTTCGAGCGCGATGGCGAGGACCTCATGGCAACGAGCTGTGGAAGCCCTTGCTACGCCGCACCAGAGCTCGTCGTGTCCGAGGGTTTGTACGTTGGCACCGCTGTTGACGTGTGGTCATGTGGTGTCATCCTCTACGCCATGCTTTCCGGATATCTGCCCTACGACGACGACCCGGACAACCCGGACGGTGACAACATCAACCTACTCTACAAGTACATCATGAGCACGCCCCTCAACTTCCCCGATCACATGTCGCGAATGGCCATGGACCTCCTACTCATGATGCTGGTGCCCAACCCACAGGACCGCTGCACCATTCCTCAGATTGAGGTGCACCCGTGGCTCGATGCACACCAGTCCATCTTTGACCGGTCTGTCGAGGAGCACGAGCGCGTCTTCACGGAGAACATGCAGCGCAAGAGTCAGCAAGCGAAGCGTGATCTTGCTCAGCGCCGTCGTCTGCAACAGGAGGCCAAGCTCGTCAAGGCTTTGCAGCGGAGCCAGAGCTCAGCCTCGGGTCCTTCTATGGTTGACGCACCCCGGCGCTCCAAGGAGGCTCGTCACCATAGCGCGCTCCCTGGGACGTCGACGATGCCGGACTACCTCTACAACGCGGGACATCAGGACCGCTTCCCGAACCTCGAGGCGCGGCCCGATACATCGTACTACGACGATCCCCCGTCTGCCGTTCCATCGGCCGCGCTGCCACCATTGCCTGCTGAGCCGGTGTTCCAGCCGCTGTCCGAGTCGGTCCCGACGCCGCCTAAGACGCCTCCACGGCCACGTACCACCTCAGCCCAGCCCCTGAACACGCCAGACCAAGTGATGGCGGAGCCTACCACGCCGAAGCGACGCGCATCGCACGACCCCAGGACGCCGATGTCGGCCAACAAGAACCGCCACACAATTCAGGTCGAGTACGACAGCGACAAGGGGTGGGAGCGGTTCAAGAATCTGCAGCCGACCGACACCAAGCCTCAGGATATTGTTGACCCGCCTCCTCAGACCGCCCTCGACGTCCCGCAGATTGGGGACATGGAGGTCGAGTCGTCGTCTGTCGAGTCGCGTAACTCGACACCACAGTACGCCGAGGGCGGTCTCGCCGAAGCGCCTGTGCTCGTGTCCGAGCCTCACGTCGAGACCAGTAGCCAGCCCATCGCTGTGGAGGAGAAGGAGCCAGAGCAGGAGGAGCTGGCGACGCCGCCATCGGAGGTTGCCCCTCCTCCGCCCCGGCCGCCACGTCGCACTCCTTCCATGCCCAAGACGCCTCCTTCGAAGCGGGCGCGGGAGGTCGAGGAGGCTCCACTCCCGCCTCTCCCTACCACGCCGAAGGCCGCCGCTGTTCCGGAGAGCCAGCTGGCCACTCCCAAGGCGGACCCCCGGAATGGTTCTCTCCCGCCTGGTGCTGCCACGCCCAAGCAGCAGGCCTCGGGAACGCTACCCGAGATCTCAGAAAGCCCATCTGTTCCCGCTCCGCCTCGCCCGCCAAAGCGCGACAGACACTCGCGCCGCACAATGGGCATGTCGTTAGACAAGTTTGGCCTTGCCAAGCTCTTAGGCCAAGCTCCTGTGCCTACCACGAACTCGCGCCCGTCCTACGTTCCTACCTCGCAGCACAGCAAGAGCCACTCTGTCGCGCTCACGTCGAAGGAAGCTGCAGCCGCGGCTCACCCCACCGCTCCCGATCACAAGAAGGCGAGACGCAAGACCGTTCAGCTCATGCATGGCAGCCGCACGTCTACTCCAGACCCCATGTCGTCGCGTGCTTCGGCGACGTCAAGCGTGTCCAACAAGGACGGTGTGTCGCCTGTCATCGGTCCGCAGGGTATCCAGCCCCGTCCGTCCCACGACCACCAGAGCAACGCATCCGTTGTCACGGTCGACGCGTTCGGCGACTCGCACCACCAGCGCACGGCGTCGAGCAGTGCCGCCAAGCGCGTCATGGACTGGTTCAGGCGCAAGTCGATGGCCAAGGACACGCTGGCCACTATCAAGACTGGCAACGCCCTGCGGGCCGAGTCGCTCGGTTCCAGACCCTCCATGAGCGCCGACCGCCCCGACCGCGGCTATGTGCACGTCTCCGGACCCAAGGACGCCAACGATGTCCCGCACACCATCGTGCGTGACGAAAGTCTTGGCTCGACCACCGAGGGCCCATCCATTGTCGTCAGTGACTCGCCTCCCCGGAAGCAGAGCAAGGACACCAAGGAGACCGAGTCAAAGCGCAAGCCCTCGGTGCCGCCCAAGACTGCGGACGTCGCCCCGGTCCCCGTGGAGAAGCGTCAGCCGCTCGCGCCGGCGAACAGCAAGGCGAATATCGAGAAGCAGCTCCTCTCGCCTGAGCGCGCCAACGTCCCCACGCGCTCCAAGAGCGTCCGCACGCCGCACGGTATGCACCAGTCCGCAGGCTCGTCTATTGCCCTCGTCAACCCGCAAGCAGTCGCTGGCCGCGGCGGCGCCCCATCGACAGAGGACAGCAAGATGCGCGTGCACACGGGCCTGGTGGACCAGTCGGCGCTCACCTCGCGCCCGCCACCCGAGGTCATGGCCGAGGTCATCCGCGTCCTTCACAGCATGGGCATCGATGTGAAGCAGGAGGCAGACTACCGCCTCCGCTGCACCCGCGTTCGGCGGCGCAAGGCCGGCCCCACGACGGGCCTGTCGACCGGCGCAGCGGGCTTGGGCCACATGACGCTCCAGAAGGACCGGCCGCTGCCCAGCTCAGGCTCCAGCGGCCTCTCCGGCCTCAAGGGCATGCTCCTGCGCCGCGGATCGAGCTACTCGTCCCACATGGCGCGCTCGGAAAGCGACCTCCTAGCCACCGTGTCCAACGCCACCACCCCGTCCGCCGCCTCGCCAAAGCTCGGCCCAACCCCAGAGCCACTGTACGGAGAACACTCGATCGATAACGGCGACGAGGTCAAGTTTGTCGTCGAGCTCTGCCGCATCAAGAACCTCCAGGGCCTGTACCTGTTGAACATTAAGCGTCTGCGCGGCTCGGTCTGGTCCTTCAAGTTCATGTACCAGACCATTGTGGAGCGGTGCGAGACGCTCACCCACTAGTCCAGCTAGTCCCCCTAGTCCCCTATACCCCGCATGATTCTTGCCACATTGTCATTCAACAATCCAAATCAGCAAACCCAGCACTTCATTCTTCATCATGTAATGCGCCCAGCGCTCCGTCCGTTGCACCACTTGTACATGCGCCAATTCCCGTTCCTCTTCATTCCCCAGCTGCCGTAGCGCTGCAGGTAGCCTTTGATGTCCATGTCATGCCAGTTATTTGGTCAGCTGGTGCGAGTTGGTGTAGCGTGGTGCAGAATACGCGCACGATAGACTCATACCAGCTTTCGATATAGAGTGTGAACTGCGCCGTGAGGCTCAGCCATAGCAGGGCATTTCACCGCACGCGCAGCACATCCGTCAAGACCATGCCATGCCACGAAGTTAGTTTTGCGGCAACCGTTTGCAAGCCACACTGGAAACCCCTCAAGAACGGCCACCCGTCACCCAGCACTGTTCAAACCTTAGTGGGAACTTACGCCGTCAGCAGAGGGCGGCCGCGACTCTGCCGCTGTAATGACTCCGCCCCCAGAGCTCTATCCACGACGGTCTCCAGCAACCCCTCATTAATTGGCTCATATGTTGCATAATGGAACAGGCCACAGGGTATCGAGATACAAAGGGTGGTCGAGTTGATAACGTCGGGTCTACTTCCTGGACTTCTTTGATGCTGTTGTCAGCTACAACTTATACACTCACGCTAGCTGACTTACCCCGCTTCTCCACGGCACTTGGTGTCGTGTCGCGACTGGCAGCGTTCGACTTGATGTCGTCCAACGCACGCTTCTTGCCGCCCTTGGGCTTCTCGTCGTCCTTGGCATCCTTCATGAGACACAGCAGCAGCGTCGCGCCGCGCCGCCGCAGTTCCTCCGGCGTGCGGGACTTGAAGAACCAGTCGAAACGGAATAACGGCCATTCGCCAATATCGCGCTTGATGAGCTCGTAGCAGTCGTCGCGGTCAATGCCGTGGTGGTGCATCCGCACCAGCAGGAAGCGGTCCTCCTCGTCCGAGTAGCTCTTGCCCTTGTTCTGCCCGTACTGCACCTTGAGCTCCTGCATCGGGTACGCGTACCCCTTGACCTTCTTGTGCAGGGCCTGGATCTTGTCGAGCTGCTCGCGCAGCTTCTCCTCGCCGGCGCGGATGCGGTCCATGTACTTCTCGGCATCCTTGAGTTCCGAGTACCGCTCAAAGAAGACTTCGGCGTACTCGCGCACCTCCTCCTCGCTCTTGTCCTGCATGTCAAACGCCACCTTGTCCAGTGCCTCCCGTCCGTGCCTCTCCAGTCCTTTGATGAAGGCGAGGAAATGGCGGCGCTGCCAGTCGGCAAAGCCGTCCCCTGCGAGCTCCTCCTTCTCCTCTTTCTCCTCCTCGGTCAATGGCTCAGCGTTGTTGATCCGCTCCTGCTCTTCTTCACGCTCGGCCTCGACCTCCTCGGCGGTCTCGCCTTCCTCCGGCGCGCGTGTGGGCACGACGTAGTTCTGCGACTTGAGGTGCGCGTCGTACTCGCGGTTCTGGAGCTCGACCAGGCGCGGGGGGAAGAACTGGAAGTCGTTGATGTGGACCTGCTTCGGTGGGCGCGGCACCTTTGGCTTGTCAGGCTTGGACGGGCCGACCTTCATGTTGTCGCGGTAGTACTGGTCGATCGAGTAGTTGCCCTTACGCTCACGCTTTGCTGGCTCGATCCAGATCATGCTCTTGCGCTTGGCGGCAAAGTCCTCGCCCTCCCACTGGTTGATCAGGCTTTCGGAGCGGAAGTTATTGAGCGCGTCGAGGTCAAGGCCCTGGTATTTCTTGTTGAGCTCCTGTGTCTTCTCCTCACCGCGCCTGATGATCGCCTCAATGTCGTCATCGACCATCATATCCGTCGACGAGTTGATGATCTTCTCAGCGCCGTGCTGGATCATGTCCAACAGCTCATCCTTGTTCGAGCCGACCTTCTGCGCCTGCTGCGCTCGGCCCTCCTGGATGACAAGCTGATCGAGCTTTAACTTTTGTGTCGCACGCTCGAGGATGCGCTCCTCGACAGCGTCTTGCGTGATGAAGCGGAATACATAGACCTGCTTGGTCTGACCGATACGGTGTGCACGGTCCATAGCTTGCAGGTCGGCCTGCGGGTTCCAGTCCGAGTCGAAGAGCACAACGATGTCGGCGGTGACGAGGTTGATACCAAGACCACCCGCACGGGTCGTGAGAAGGAAAATGAACTTCTCGCTGTCTGGTGCGTTGTAGGAGTCAATAGCACTGATACGGTCGTCGTGGGCAGTGTTGCCATCGATACGACAGTACTCTGAGATGGGTCAGTACGGTGCTGGGACATTGTACGTACTGAAGCCGCGGAATTGGCAGTAGTCCTCCAAAATGTCCAGAACACGGCTCATCTGGGAAAAGATGAGGACACGAGAGCCCTTAGCCTGCATCGCCTTGAGGAGCTTGTCGAGGATGACCATCTTACCGGCGTTGTCGATGAGGTGCTCGTCGGTGGTGTAGGGAGGTCCAGGCTCTGCGCCATCGAACACTACGTGTGAGCAAGTACTAAACTCGGCCACTCACGGTAAGGGTGGTTGCAGCACTTCCTGAGCTGCATGACAATGTTGAGCAGACGCGTCTTGCCCTCCTTCTTGCCTGATGCGCCGTTGACGGCATCAATGTCCTTCTCAAGGAGCATGCGGTACCACTTGCGCTGCATCTCGGTCATGCCGACGTAGAGGTTGATCTCCTTCTTGGGAAGGAGCGAGTGCTCGACATCCGACTTGACACGGCGCAACAAAAACGGCCGAAGGACCTTGTGCAGCTGCTTGACGATCGCGTCAGGCTCGTCACCCTCCTTGGACTTGAACCACTCGTCAAAGTCCTCGCTGGAGGAGAAGACATCGGGAAGAATAAAGTTGAGCAGGGCCCACAGTTCCTGGAGGTTGTTCTGCAACGGAGTACCGGTGATAAGGAGGCGGCCGCGACTGGTAAATGTACGGATGATTTGGCTCAGTAACGAGTCCACGTTCTTGATACGGTGCGCCTCGTCGATGATGATGTATTCCCAGCTAAACTTGCGCAGCGTCGACTTCTCACGTAGACACATCTCATACGACGTGATAAGAATGTCGAATTTTTGAGTGAGGATCTGCTCGTTGATGAGAACGGCCTGGCGCGGGTTAGCAACTATTGCGGACTTGACCCGGCAATGTACGTACTCGCTCCTCCTTGGTGCCCTGCAGTACGAGAACGCGAAATCCAGGAACCCATTTGTTCACTTCACGTTGCCAGTTGTCAAGTGTGGACTTGGGCACGACGATGAGATGAGGTCCGCTGATCCCCCGGTGGAACTTGAGGTATCCCAAGAACGAAATGGTTTGGAGCGTCTTTCCCAGACCCTGAGGGTTAACCAAATCCACCAGCCAAACCGCGCAACTTACCATTTCGTCAGCTAAAATACCGTTGATGCCATTGTGATGCAACGAGATCATCCAGTTGAGGCCCTGCACCTGGTAGTCGCGCATCTTGCCGTTCTTGACATCTGAGTGTCAGCTGAGTTTCTCATCCCGTCAGCTCACAAGGAGGGCTATCCTCGAAGACGAACGCATCGTCCTCGGCATCCTCGTCTTTGAGAAGCTCCTCGTCCTCCTCCTTCTCAGATTTACGATGGCGATTATCGCTGCTGTCAGTGGGTGCGCAGTGTCTGGGTCACCCACGTAGCCTTCTTCTTCCCTTTGGACGACTGAGCGAGCTGGGCGTCGAGCATGGCCGCGAACTCGGGCTCGCGCTGGCGCTGGATGTCAGCTGACACGACGCGTTGTGCCTCACCTTGAGGTCGACAAAGTGCTGGAACAGCTCAGTCTGGCCCAAGAGGTAGTTGAAGCGCTTCATCGAGTCCGCCAGCTGATCGAGTTAGCAAACGGTGCACGACCACTCGAGACTCACTTTTGCCTTCTCCATCGCACTCCTCTTCTGGCTGATATCCTGGATATGCGCCCGACGTTGCAACGCCGCAGCCTTGCGTGCCGCGCTCTGCTCCAGGCGCCGCTTCGCCGCTGGCGTCACATTCTGTCGTCAGCTGTGATTCTTCGAGGGAGTAGCTCACAGAGTCACCGCCCGCGATCGCGTCCTCGTCGAGCTCGTCGTCGTCGTCCGACTCTGCCAGCTCATCCTCCCCGTCGTCGGCTTCCGGCGTAACGGGCCCCGTGTTAATGTGGTGCCGGTCTGATCCTGATGTCGACGCCTAATGTCAGCTGGCGCGCATTGCAATCCTCGGAACGCGCCGAAGTGTCGGATAGTGGACACCTACGGCTCGGGACATAGACAGGTCGCGCGAGTCGGGGACATAGTCTGAGAGCTTGTCGTCGTCGACGTTGGATTGGTTGGCCTGGTTGGCCGCCGCGAGGAGCGGGTTCTGTTCTCGTTAGCTCGGCCGCTCCGAGAAATATCGCAGGCCGCATCGAGCGGTAGGCAAGGCTCACCATGGCTGGGGGTATGTTTTACGAGAGAAAGAGAGAGTGTGTGGATGAATGAAGATACGGTTAGAGGACAAAGAGATGAGAAAGAGAAAGAGGATGATTGGGAGATGTTGCCGAGGTGGCCTCGAGGAATAGGAGTAAGGATGACCTTGTACGAGCAGTTCGAGCCAGTTCGAGCCCGATCGATACAACCCAACGCCCAAAAGTGGAGGCAAAACAACGCGTAGACGGAAGTAAAATCACAGCGCGCCTACCTTAAACTTAGGTCTCCCACGAGATATAGGCGTGCCAGTTCCTCGGTCTTTGGGTGGCGAGGCGTTACCGTACTACCGTCTTGTTGCCATGTCTCAGCTCGAACGCTCGAACACCTCGCCGCATGCATTCATGCATTTCCATCACTCTCACATCCACCCTCACAACACCAACATTCACATCCATCAAGTCGCAGCACCCACTCCGCACTCGCGACCGACCCCCGCCCAATCATGAGTGCACAGTGGTCCGGCACAGCCACCCAGACGCCAGCAGTCCCCACCCTCCCTCCAGGCGCGATAGCCCAGGCAAATGCACTCTCCCTCCCGGCCAAAGCACCACCCGTCGCGCAGCAAGACGACGTCAAGCCCGTCATGTCCAATGGGTCAATAACGCCCGCCGCGCTCGCCCCGCACCCGCCCCCGCCGAAGACTGTTGCGGCGGTAAACCAAAACGGTCCGTCGATGCGGCGCGCAGCTGGATGTATCACGAGGAGCTGACATGCAGGCAAGCGCGAGCTGTCGCCAGATAGGTCTGGGCCGCCGCAAAAGACGATCAAGTCGTCGCACGGCGACGAGGCGAAGGGTAAATGTGAGCTTGGGCTGGTCCTTGTTTGTTGTTGTCTAACCACCAGCCGCTGCGCCTGCGTCATCAGCACCTCCGGCCAAGCCCGTCGTAGTTCCACCCATGGGGAAGGGGCATGGCATCGACCTGCGCGCCGAGGAAGAAGCGGCGCGGCGAGTCGCCCGCTCGGCAGTCGGCGGCGCCAAGTTCGCCGGCGGTGGTTCCCGCGCTCGACAAACAGACCTCTTTGGCGAGCAGGCGCTAAGGACCCGTCTAGGCCGTATCGGTTCGTTATGGCCCCGCTTTCCCCACTGACAACTAGCCCAGGAACACGGCATGGTCGTCGACGACGACGCGATGCGCTACCTCGCCATGGCGGCCGAGGTGCGCGTACGGTCCTTGCTTAGCTCGGCGATCCGCGCCCAACAGCACCGCGTGCACTCTACACACCAGCACAAGCCGCCCATGTCGAAGAGTGGCAAGGCGGCAAAGCCGTTGTGGAGCCAGAAAATCACGAGCGACACAAACGCGGTGATGGTGGCGCTGATGAATGCGAACAAGGAGGCAAACAAGGCGCACCGCGTTGCGCGGACTGAGCGGAACGCGCGCGAGACGGAGCTCGCCCGCGCCCAGGCTGCGGCCAAGGAACGGGAACGGGAGCGCGAGGGCGGCTCCGCGCCCGAGACAAATGCCGGGTCGCCAGCTGGGCAGGGGAGCGAGGCGGACGACGCAGCACCAGGACCGTCGAGGGAGCGGCCGAAGGAGCCGGTATTCCAGGCGTCGCCGACGTTCGGGGGGCCGCCGCCGAAGTCCAAGAAGTCGGGCAAGAACAAGAAGGGCGGAAGCGACATGTCGGCTAGGGTCGAGGCCAAGTTGACCAACGACGTGGCGCTGGGGTGGGCCGGCCGCAAGCGGTACGCATGGGAGATGGGTGGCTCGCAGGGGGCCTTCCGACCGCAGAAGCCGAGTTTGCTGTCAGGCAAGCGGAAGAAGGGAGCTGCCGAGGACGAGGGGGACAAGGAGGAGAAGGACGCAGAATCGGCCAAAGGTGTGCCACCCCCACCAAAGAAGAAGAAGACCGTGTCTGCGCCGCATCGGCGGCCGATCGATGTCGAGACGCGTGGCGACAGGCACGCACGCGACGACACAGCGCTCACGATCGTCGACGTCATGTTCGCACTTGAGCGTGAGGGATCGGGCCGCGGAATGGGCACGGCAGACGAGATCGTGCGCAAGGTGTGGGCCAAGCCTGGTGGACCTTATGGCAGGTGGTAAGGAGTTGTCGGGGAGGGACGCGGAGGGAAACGGGCGAACCTTGGCCAGCGCGAGCAGCAGAAGTTGCAGAGATCCTTGACGCCAGCTGGGCGCATCATATCGATGTTTCGTGTAGCCACACCACTTGTACAGCTAGATGCATAGTGGCTGCCAAAGCGGGGATGTAAAATGAGACGCAACGATCACCCTCGACTGCAACTGAGCGAGAATCACTCCGCGCCACGAGAACCTGCATCCAGACGTGTCTCGAAATACCAATGCATAATGCTAATGATGCGCCCTACTCCCGCGACCAGACACGCTCACCCGCAACCCAAGTTTCCGCAACCCCCTGCTGCGCCTTCCGGAGCGAGTCGAGCCCCTTCTCAAATGGATCAATGTTCAACACCGCAAAGTCGGCGGATTTCCCAGGTTCCAACGTCCCAATCTCCTTATCCGCGCGCATCGAGTACGCCCCGCCGGCAGTGTAGTACCGCACGGCAGTCTCGAGCGAGACACAGAGCTTGGCGAGCGCCCTGGTCCGCTCGTCCGCCGGATCAGGAAGGGAGGGGTTGATAGCGCTGAGCCGCGTCGTGGCGGTGTACAGGTTCGGCAGGGGGTGGTAGGGCGCGGTGGGAGCGTCCGACCCGAACGCGACCTCGGACTTGGCGTCCTCGAACTCCTTCCAGGGGAACTTGCGATCGCACCTGCAGTCGTGGGCAAGCTGGATGTCCCAGTTGACGACCTTGACCGGGTCGGCGTGGACGGGTTGGAGGGACGCCACGACGCCGAGGCGGGTCAGGCGCTCGATGGCGTCCGGCGCCACGACTTCCATGTGCTCGATGCGGTGTCGGCGCCGGGGCCGCGGCCCGTTGGCCGCGATGGCCGCCTCGAAGGCGTCGAGCGCCTGGTCCGTCGCCGCGTCCCCGATAGCATGGCATGCGACCTGCAGGTCGAGGCTGTCGGCAAGCGTGACGACCTTGGACAGTTCCTCTCCGGGCCAGATGGGGCCGGGGGTAGCGCCGTTGGGGTACGGGTCGCGGAGGAAGGCGGTGCACGAGTCGACGACGCCGTCGGAGATGATCTTGATGCCGGCGACGGAGAGCCATGGCGCGAGGTGCGCCAGGCGGTCGCGGTGCGCCGCGGCCTGCAGGACCTGCGCGGCGCGCTCCTCGTCCGTCCCGTTCGGCCGCACGAGCCAGTGGCACGCGACGCGGATGGGCAGCCCGCCATGTTTCGCGGCGTAGGCCTCGAGCGCCTCGAGGTCGTCGGGCACCGTCGCGAGGTCCACGGCACCCGTGACCCCCGTGGCGAGGTACGCGTCAAAGACGGACTGGAGCATGTCGACACGCTGGGAGATGGATGTCTGCGCCGCGACCCACGGCCACGAGTATTCCACTACGGCCGTCTCGCGCCAGTATCCCGTCAGCTCGCCGTCGGCGTCGCGCACAAACTCCCCGCCCTTGGGGTTTGGCGTGTCCCTCGTCACGCCCATGGCGGCCATGGCCGCCGAGTTGAGCCATGCAGAGTGGAGGGAGGAGTTGTCGATGATGCACGGCTTATCGGGACACACCTCGTCGAGGTACTTCTTGTGCGGGAGCTCCCCGATAGCGTCGTACTGAAACTGGCATCCCAGGACGAGGGCGGCTGAAGGGTCTGAGTCGTACCGCTCCTTGATGGCGGCCTGGATCTCGGGGATGTTCTTTCCCAGGCAGTCGACCTTGGTAAGCGATCCTCCGAGAAGCATGAGGTGGCTGTGTGCGTCGATGATGCCTGGGAGAACGACCTGGCCATTGAGGTCGACGGCATGGGCGTCGGCGCCAGCACGCTCGGCAGCCTTCGGCCTAGAGCCGACGAAGGCGACCTTGTCGCCCTCGACTACCATGGCCTCCTGCAGCGTCCCATCGCGTGCAGACGTGAAGATGCGCGCGTTTGTGAACAGTGTGGTTTTTGACTTGGTCATGTTGGTGTGGGATCAATGTGGGAAGGAGGACAAGAGCGAAGCAGGTGGGCTCTTGATATAGAAGTGCAGACAAAGAATCCGCCGGCAAACATCGCTCCTGATGCGAGCGGATGTTCGGATGTACGGAGAGACGATCGGAGATACCCAGTTGACAAGCCGAGCGATTTCGGCGTTCCAGGGGCCGATGTCTGAGGTAGATGAACATGCATGCTAATACTGAGGTGAATGCGATGCGATATGCAAGTGCGTAGAGTGTTGCTGATGCTCGATGCTTCAAGTGCAAATTGTAGTGAGTGCTGCTGCAGTGCCAACAGATGCTGGGGGTTGTTAGTGAGTTACGGACGCGGCAGCGGCCGTCTGTTGCTTCCTGCTAAATGGCTGTTGATCGCAGCCCGGACGTTAGTTGTGGGCGGACCGCCGCCGCCTGGAGGCCTGACTGGCGGTTTCTGGGGTCAGCAACCACCCAGAGAGTGGTACCAACCTTCTTCTTCATGAACAATGAGTCCTCGCCAGCTGGGCGCTTTGGCGGCGGGCGAGGACGAGGCGGCAATGGATGAGCCATGGGAGGTCGAACTGAGGGCCCTGAGTGCCCAGAGGAAGGCTCAGAGGATGTCGCTGGGGGAGGTGGAGGTGGGGAGCCCGGCGGTGGCTCTGGCCGCTCACCCTCCTCAGGTGAGGAGCGCCGCGAGTTCGCGGCGGAATTGGTGGCTGACGCTCGAGCGGACCCGGCATCCGAGTTGTGTTTTGAACTGTTCTTCGAGGTGGTCTTGGAGCCATTCTTCGAGTGAGTATCGATCTTGGGGCGCTTCTTTCCAGCCTCGGGAGGCAGGCTGCCGCGTTGTTTCTTGCTCGGGTGTGTGTCGTCGGTGGACATCTTGCGCTTGGACGGAGGAAGCGTGCCAACCTTGGGAATGATGGACTCGGGTTCGGGCGACTTCCTGCCCTTAGCGGCGCCGTTCCCATTGACGGCTTTGGCGGTGGTGAAGAGCGTCGGCTCGTACTGTTGTCAGCATCCAAGCTCTCATGGTGCCACTTACGTCGACGAGGAGTCTGCGCTCCCGCGCGTCCTTCACGATGGTGTTCCAGCGCACGTCGCTGCGCTCCAGTGTGGGCGCGTTGCCAATGACGAACAGTGACGACTTGGCACGAGTCAAGGCGACGTTCATGCGGCGGAAATCCTTCAGGAATCCAATCGTCATGAGGTTGGGTCCGGAACGCACACAGGAGAGAATAATAATGTCCTTCTCCTGTCCTTGGAACCCGTCTACAGTGTTGAAACTGCACGTGTCAGCAGCATGCGGCCCAGTGACACTCACTCAATGCGCTCCACGATGTCCTCGCCAAATGCGTTGCGGAACTGCCGCTTCAGCTCGTTCAACTGCTCCTTGTACATCGTAATCACGCCGATACGCATAGTGAAGTTGACAGTGTCGCCGTATTGTCTCTCGAGGTTGCGGTACAGGTCGACTGCGACACGCGCTTCGTCGGCGTTGCGCGTAGACGTTCCCGCCTTGGTCTCGGTACCGTGAACGTTGATAAAGTGGTACGGCCCGTAAATTGGCGTTTTGTGCCATATCACAGCGGTTTTCTCCGCCATTCCAGGACCGTCCTTGAGTCGACTGTCGTAGAACACCTTGGACGGAAGCTCGGAGATCTCTGGGTGCATACGGTACTGGATGCTGGGCGTGAGACTGCGCACCCATCGGCCTCACTCACCTCAAGAGGTTCATATGGGAGCCGCGGTTTTGCGCCATGCGGACGAACAAGCTCTGGTTGAACTTGTTCTTCTCCGCCTCGATGCTGAACGTTGTAGGCGGCAGCTGGTTAGGGTCTGAGTGTCAGCTTGGTACCTGATGGCCAGCTGTCGAAGCTGCAGGACAGCTCACCTCCTACCATGATACACCGTTTGGCGCCATACTTGAGCGGAATGAGGCAGCTCATCTCGATCGCCTGAGCAGCTTCGTCGACAATAACCGTCTCGAACGTGTACGGCGATAGGACTTCTTGGCCGGAACCCGATAGCGTGGCGCAAATGATATCCGCCTCCTTGAGCACGGCGTCGCGGGCTGCACGACGAGCACCATCAAGATGTCGGGTAGCGTCACGCGCCGCGTCCTTGGCACGAGACTGCTGCTGGCCGAGCTTGGTACGCCGAGTATTAAGGGTATGCAGTTCAGCCTCGACAGCCTTGCGTTTCTGGTCGTTACCCTGCACGCGTGCCAGCTCCTCCTGCTTATCCTTGATCTGGCCCTTGACAGCGTCAAGCTCAGTCTGAACGCGTGCAAGCTCGGATCCCCCGCCGTCGCGGCGCTGCGACTCGTCATTGACGCGGCCCTCGACAATGTTGTCAAGTGATACGTCCTTGACCGCCACGTTGACTGACGATTCGATACCGATACGCACGATCTTGGGGTAGATGCGGCCACCACCCGTCGACGGCACGCCGTCCATCAGACGCTTACACACTTCGTCAATGGCGGCGTTGGACGGTGCGCAGACGAGGATCTTGGGCTTGTTCGGCGTCTCACCGTGCGTCGAGATAGGCAAGTTCCGCTCAGAGAGGAACTTGCCCACCAAACCGCTGATTGTCTTGGTCTTACCGGTTCCCGGAGGTCTACATGTTAGCTGTCGCGACGACATCGAACCCACCCCTGGATAAGCGCAAAGCCCTTGACGGCAAAGGCGCCAAGAATGGCCTTCGCCTGTGGCTCGTTGACCTGAAACTGTGTCATCGCGTCACTGACAGCGCCCGGGGAGAGGGTCGGCGCGGGCGCGCTGCGCGCGGCAAGTACGTCGCCCAGGATACCAGGTTCGTAGTATGGCAAACCTCGCAGTGCACCGAACTCGCGCATAGCAGTGCTAAGCCTATATGATCAGCAAATGGTGTCCAAGTGTACGCACGGAGAACGCTTCTGCAATTGCAGCTTGCCCTTGACGCCCACGTTGGGGTCCATCTCGCGGAGTATCCGCAGTTTCATGGCCGATTCCTTGAACTTGCGCCGGAAGAGCATGACCTTGGCGAACGCTTGGCGCCCACCTCCGCCCTGCGGCTGGATGGTCACGACGTCCGAGTCGGTGATAGATAAGCCCATAGGAAGAGCACCTGGCACGACGACGTGAAGGTCGATAAAGTCATCCTCGTAGTCCTTCTGCATAACCTCGACAGTGACAGCAGCAGAGGTCTGGTCGTCCTTGATGAACTGTGCCCAGAGCTCCTGAAGGAACAGTGGCAACATGACCTTGTCGTAATGTTGCGAGCTGGCGAAGGACGTTGGAACTGGCTGCAGAGGACCCACCTCGGTCGCGGTGCGCGGCAGGTACGGCGGAGTGGGCTCTGTGTGGGCTGGGTTCCAGCCCAGGACGAAGCGGAAGAGCGGCATCATGTCTGGGTGCAGACGCATCTTCATCATGTGTGCGCGTTTACGCTTCTCCTCACGTTCACGGACGATGTCGGCCACATTCGCGCCAAGGATCTTGATGGGTCGCCTCTCGTTGATGGTGAAGCGCTGCGGCGCAGCAGGCTTGGGAGCGACCTTGGTGCCCTTCTGACGGGCGAGCAGGGCTGTGAGACCCTTGTTCTCCTCGTCAGAGGACGATGACTCTGAGTCACTCGACTCGACCGGAGCGGCCTTCGGAGCAGGCTTGCTTGGGCCGGTGTACGCGCCGATACCAGTGCCAATGGCAGCCGCATTAGGCAGCCGTGGAGGAGCTGTTGGAACATTGCGACGCTCCGCCATCGCCTTGTGCTCGCGTTTCAGCTCGCGCATCCACGCCGAGGAGGACGATGACGATGATGACGCCTTCTTCTCGGGATACATCCTGGGCACAAGGTTGAGGACCAGCTTCTCCGACGGTTTCTTGGGCGGTTGGGTTCGTTTCAGATTGCTGGTAACCTGCGCACGACGCTCGAGGATGTCGAGGTCGTTGGCTGAAAGACTGTCGAGAAGGTCATCGGCCTCCTCAAACTCGTCTAACGTCATTTGGCGCGGTTTCACAGGCTTTGCGGGTTTCGGCCGGCTTGAACCTTCAGACGGCATGTACGTGCCACCCGCCTTCTTCATCATCATCGCGAAAGCGTTCTTCTGCGGTGACGATTGTGCCGAAGGCTTCACCTCTGGCGTGCCCGCCTTGTCTTTGTCTTTGATCGCTACTGCCTTGAGCCTGGATGTCACCGTATCCCCATCCGAAACAATGGGCGACGTGGCCTTGACTTCCTTGACGAACTGAATCTCGTCATCAATGGGCAGGTCAAACTGGTCGACTAGATCAGATAACTCGGAGAGCATGTCATCGGAAATGCGACTCCTGTACGCCGAGGAGACGCGCCGACAAAACTTGTCCAGTTCGAGAAGGGTTCTCTCCAGCTGCGGCTCTTTTGAGAGGTCCGGCTTCGACTTGCTGACACGACCAAGAATCGTCTTGAGGAGCTCAAACGCTTGGTGGAGTGTTTCGGCGCTGGCGTCAGGTTTACACAATTCACCTCGGCCACCTGAGCACAGCACTTACTCAGTAAGACGCAGCCACCCGACAAGGTCGTTTAAGACCACTTGCAGCTTCTGCACCAAGTTCTTTCCGACCTGGGACATTCGGGCAGGAGACTCTCCAGGATAGCTGAACGGGGCATTTGCACGACTCAAGATTGCCGACTCGAATATGCGAATGTTGTCCGTAATCATTCGACCGAAGATCAAGGCGTCGCGCATCCAATCGACCATGACTTCATTGTCATAGAATAGCGCCCAGTCCGCCGTACGGCGGAAGATAAGAGCCAGAGAGTCCGTCATGAGCTGCCAAAGATCGCTGACTCGGCGCGTCATCCATCGATTATCGGCATACTGCGATAAAAATGTGTCGGTCTGTAGTAGCGGCGGCGACGATCCGGAGCTTTCGCACAGCCCATCCATGACGTCTGTAAAGCATCGCACAAGCCATTTAGCCAACCCGACTGCCTCTGGGACGACGCGGGCTGTCTGAATGAAGGCCGAGAGAAAGGCGTAGAGGCCGTCCATGGCCTGGACTGAGAACTTTTCCAACAATGTTCTGAGACAGTCTCCTCGATCGTCGACGTCACGAAAGGATTGCTGGATAAGATGGATCGTTGGCTCGTGGATTGACTCGACCGGTGAGAGGAGGAGGATGATAGCTGATTTCGCGACGCCTTGGATATCCCAGAGCGAGCCGAGGATCAGGGGATCTAGCTGCGCAGCAGTTGATTCGAGTACTCGAGCGAAGTCGTTGCGGACGGTAGACAGGGAGGAGTTGATTGCTCGCACACTTGCGAGCCAGTCCTGCGATTGGACTACTTGGCCCAAGTCGGCTGGGCTCCAGGCTTCACTGTAGTTGAGCTTCTCCAGGTGGGCGAAAGGCGCGACGGCGGCCATGATAAGCGCGAGGCCTGATGCGTCTGTCGGCTGGAAAGCGTCATAAACCGCTTTCCAAAGTTCGCGGCGCACCGATGCCCGATGGAGTTTATCAACACGGACAGCTTGCGGAACCTCCTGTCCGGGCTTGGCGCGCTTCACCTGCTTTAGCCGTTTGCGCTCATTGCTGGCGATTAGTGCCAGTCCCAAGACGCTTTCCATCACGTCGCGTCCGTCCGCCTTGAAGACCGCGCCGATGAGTGTGCGAGCAGCCTCGCGCGCCGAAGTCCAGCTGGGATCGGCGTTCACGTGGAAGCCGATGCGTGCGATGAAGGTCGCGTGAACATCCAGCACTGAGGCCAGAGCAGCCACTCCGGCATCGTTGCCTGTAGTCTTTGCTTGCAGAACACTAAGTGCCTTCAAGCCTGCCTCGGCAACAGCGGCCCGTACGGCTGCATCGAGCCGGTCGTGCTGCATTTCGGCGAAGCACCAGTTCATGGTCTTTGCAAGGGTCTCCGAGAAGCCTGCGTCCTTGGTCTTCTGCGCGTCCAGCACCGAGACCAGGAATGGCGTGATGAACGAGAGCGGGCCCGTCTCATCAGCCCCGTCCCGGCCTTTTCCCTTTGGGTTCGACGGTTGCGCAGTGGCAACAAGGGCCTCGAAGGACGAGTTGTGCTTAATATCGGAAAACAGGGTGTGAGGCAGTTCTGGCGAGCTGTCAAATGCCCACACGTGGTGTGTTGGCGAGAGGCAGATGATGCAGCAGAAGAGCTTGAGAACGGCCGGGAAGGAGTCGGACGGAGTGCCGAGCTGTCTTGCGATTACGGCCATGACAGACTTGTCTGATCTGGCCATTTCGTGCGTATATCTCCCCTCAAGGAGACCGCGCTGGATTGCGTCCACCGAGAGACGGTCAGTCGAGATGAGGAGCTCGAGTGATGATAGTAGTTCGGTCTGGGAGCCAGGAAATGTGGAGGACTGGAGGTTGAGCACTTCGGCACCCACGCCGCTATCGCGGAAGTCGTCGTACGAGAGTGCTTTGTGTGAAATGTACGCCATCTGAGTGCGCGCCCATTCTCGCTGTGTCGCTTTGCGTGAGGATAGCAGGTTGACTAACCCGGGGCTGGGGTAGAGATCTGCGACTGAGGTGCATTTCGTCCCTGACGCAACGAGTGCCATCTCCAGCGCGTCCGAGATCTCCGGGGACGCAAGCACGGCGGGCTCGTTAAAAGCCAGCTGAAGAAGTGCGATAGGGAGGTCGAACATGCCGCCGAGCTCGAGGTGAGGGGCGACGAGCCCTGCTTGCCACTTATCAACCACCTTGGCAAAGTTCGCACGAGTCGTGGCGGGATATGATGAGAAGTAGCTACTGTCAGTCATGTGTCGCGAATCTGATGGCAATTTCGACTCCGGCAGCACACGCGGGGCACACCACGTCGCCCCATCGGCGAGCACAGCTCACGCGACCACTTCAGTCCGCATCCTAGAATCAGCTACTCACAGCCGCTCCCAAGTTCGCCTCGCGCTCCCAAAGCCCCGCGCACAGCCCCAGCATCCTTTCACAACCTTCCCGAGCGTGTCCAGCCAGACCTTGCTTGTCCCCTGCTGCTTGAACGCAAAGAGGATGATGAGAAACGTCGCAGCACGGCGTTCGAGCTCCGGAGCATCGGGACAGAACCAGTGCGCGGGCACAGTAGGAGCTTTGGGCGGCACTGCGTTAGGGTTCGCGTCGGGGAGGAGGTATGCGAAGACGGGGGCCAGGTCCCCATCTTTGGGAGGATCTTGGCGGCCGACTCTGCGTTCGAGGATTTCCTCGACCGCGGCGGCGCCAGGGTTAGATGGGTATGAGCTGGACATGGCGGTGCGGGGCCGTCATGCCCGGCTGGAGTAGTTGGGGACGAGTGATTCGTAGACAGGGAGGCGTTGAGGAGAGTGTATATGTGAATGGGATAGAAGAACAGATGAGAGATGATGAGGAGAGAGATGTAGTAGGTGTTGATGTTCGAGCTGATTTATCTTCGCTCTGCTTGATTCCGCATGGCTTCATTTACCCTGGATTACGCGTCCAAGATTAGATGACGTGTGACGATTAACAAAAACAATAACATTCATTTTAATTCCGCGACGCGTGGGTCTAATGACGAATTATAATAAGGTTAGGGAGACATGCGAATGAGAACGGGACGGGATTAGGCATATATCTTGAGGTTTTGCAGACAACGCTCTAGTTTGCCACCCCAGCTTTTCTCATGCCTCGAGCTTATCTGCCTGTATGCAGCTCCTTGTCGCGAGCTCCTTATCGCCAAAGCACCTCGAGAATGTTCTTGAGTAGAAGCATTTGTCGTGTCTGGCGACTGTTTGTGAAACGTGACAAGTGCGAATCCGGATGATCCCGACATGGGCAGCAGTGGATGTCTACTGCCGAGTGGCAAATGTGCCAGCTGTGACGTGCAGTGCACACGTGCCCGTCCTGATAGCGGTGAGAAGCAGGCGTCGAGGCATGATACATGCCGAGCCCCTGTTCTCCATTCAGTGAGCACGTACAGCAGACATGTGGACATTATTAAACAGAACGTCACAGTGCATGTGGTATATGGCGGTACACAACTGTCGAAATGGTATATGGAGGTATACAACTGTCGAAATGTCGAAAACCCTACAACTAGCGCTCCAGAGCGCTTCGAGACGCAGACTACGAACAGCACACCTCAGGCGGCAATGTCCTTGAACTTGACAACCCGCACGTCGACGGCCACAACAAGCTTCTCCCCCACGGGATTCCCCGAGGCGTCCCTCCCCTCCGCGCGCACGGCATTACTCTTCTCATCCGTGTGCCGCCATCCGACAGCCTTCTCCTCAAGGCACACGTTCTTCTCGGCCGGCGTGGCCGGACGCTGGGTGCCGTTCTGTTCCGGACTCGACCCGGGTATACTAATAACGGCGGCAGGCTTCTTCTTCGCTCGGGCTTGAGGCGAGTCCTGGAGTCAGTGCCATTGTTCCCAAACAAAGACATGTGTGTCCCCGTCCGGCTCCGTCAGGCCCGGGCGGCAGTCACCAAATCGTACCTCTTTCACAACCCGTCGCGCACCTTCGCCACCCAGACGCTGTCGCCACCCCGTCTCGCGCCAGTCGTACTCACGGTATCCAGGCTCGCCACACTCCCCTCCATGGAACTTGTCTCGCCACCCTCGCCCGCCTCCTGGGCGGCACGCACGGCGTTCCGCCACTCCCGCGCAAGCTCCCATGTGTCGGGGTGGGTGCTCTCGGAGCTAGTGATGCTCTGGACCAGCTCGTGCACCGACCGGAGGAGCGAGGGAGGGGTTGGTGTGGGTATCCCGCCAGTCTCCTCGGCCTCGGCAAGGTCGAAGAAGGTGTCGAAGAGCGGGAGGGCGCTAAGAGCGCGCGGTATGGGTATTGATTTTCCGACAGACTCCACGTCGACAGTCGAGGCTGTAGAGGTTGGGGAAGGGGCGCGGCTGGGAGCGGGGGTGGGAGGGACGGCGAGGCGTTGTTCGATGTCGGCGACAGCAGCCTCAGTCTGGACTTGCACGTCGCGACTCCACATACCGCGTAGATGGAGTCTGGGGAGAATGGTCACAGGAACCGGGGTGGGAATGGTGACACCGTCGAGCGTCACGGCTGTGTCACTCATTGGCGCAGCCTTGTTGTGAATGGCTGTTGGGACGTAGGGGACGGAATTGGAGGGGCCCGGCGCCGCGCCCGGGCCCAGCGTTATTGGGCGCATGCGCGCGAGCGCGCCGGCAAGTTGTGCGAGGAGTGGAATGGTGCTGAGCAGGCAGCTGAGCCTGCAGAGAAGGGAGGTGGATGTAGATAAGAGGTTGAGAGTTAGAGGTTGTAGTGTTGATGGTTGAGACGTTGTCGAAGGGTAATGTTGTGTCGCCGGTGCTCAGTGCGAATAGAGGAGTGGTGGTTGGTTGCATTGAAGACGGGGGGCGGGGTAGTCGACGACGGGCGGACAAATAAGCATCGACGCGGGGCCATCAGCTGGGATGAGGGGTCGGAACGGGTTGCGGCCTGGAGCCGGTCTAGGTGACGAATGCAAAGGGCAGGGAGGTGCGGGCGAGACGCGAGATCAGGACGTCAGGAGGGACATGAGGACAGACCATGACGGGTGGGTACGCCGGAAGCGTCGGTTTGTCGCAGACGAATCGGAACTCGACGCCACCGCCGAACAGATCGTGAGAACTGGACACATAACAGCATTGAATACAGAGTCTGGGTCCGCATTGAATGCAGAGTCTCGCCCCTGGCTAAACGGAGAAACGGGCGAGAACAGACACAACAGACGCCTTTCGTCGACGACCCACCCCCGTCCTCGCCGGCGCTGTCGGGTAGCTCGGCGTTACAGGGCCGACGAGGACAACAAAAGGGAGAGGGGCGTCTGTGCAGACTCTTCAGGCTTCCCTCTTCGCTCTGCCTTCGCACTCGTGGGATGCGAGCTCGGACCCACGCGTCGCGCACAGAGCGGGGGCCACGGGCCGCTTTACTGTTCGAGAGGTCACAGGAGCAAGGACAGACGTCATGTTAATACCAAAACTAGGCTTTGGGACGGTTCATGAGTTGCTTCTCAACACGAAAGTTATTGTCTAGGGATGTCGCCGGCATGCGCCTGGACTCATGAGATCGCCAGCGGTATCGCCGGACCTGGCCCAAGCGCAAACTCCGTCCCGTTGCTCCTCGGTCCACGAACGTCAGACTTGTAAATACACAAGTGCCGGAACGACGGTGGCGGTCAGTTTGGCCAGCTTGGCAGTATGTGCGGAGCTCCGTTTCGCAAACAAAACATAGTGGCGAAGGCATGGAAATACTCACATGATCACAATTGCATTCACAGCCTGTATCGCCACAACATGCAGCCATGCAGCTGTTCATACCTCGCAACCGCCAAGCGGTCTGACAGTCCGCTCCGTCATTGGAGCCGTTCGGATCCAGACCAGATCGTGCTCGCCTATCAGGCAGGACCGGATCTCGCAGAGCTGCGCAGGTAAATACGAAAGAGGAAAGGGGCGCGTACAGCGGCCTCACCAATGCCTCACCGCACGGCCGTGCAGCGACGCCGAGTTTGGTATTGGAACCACACGTGCGTGGTGTAAATCGAATGGAGAAGCGCAGCTTGTGAATTGTGTAAGAGCGGCCTGTGCGCTGGGCCGCGATCTCGCAGGCCAATTTTTGCAAGGACCAGATCGCGGGGCCTGCAGGGCTGAAGGGCCAGGCAAGGAGGGTGGTGAGAGCGTGAGAGCAGTCAGAGTGGTAACGGTGAGTGCCAAAAGCCAAATGAAGAAACGTCGGCAAGTGAGCAACAACGAGAATTGAATGGGTTGCTGGCGCAGAAGGCATACAACGCCTCAGGGAGATGGCGGGTTCAATTAATGAACAGAGTGCTCGCGTGCCGACTTGATCCATTTGGCCACTTGATCCATCAACTCATACCGACTGATGCACTACATTCCATATCGTCAAGCATCCAACTCCCCTCTATTCGTCATGACGCTCCATCTCGACGCGTTGGAACAAACCAATCCTGCAGGACGCGGGGGGACCCGCAACCGAGGATGTCCGGTGCGGTCCGAGTGTCCGAGGTCCTATAGGACGCGGCCACGGCCCAAGCTCGGAGACAGATAAGGGATTGCCTTTGCTTGGTCTGCTTACAGCTGCTTGCAGTTACTTACAAATGCTTAAGTTTCTTACAGTTGCTTACAACAGTCTGCGCTTGCTTGAGCCTACTTGCCGCTGCATGCTCGCCAATCGACTCGCTTACTCGACTATTCAATGACGCACTGTTCGCAGCTGACCACAACACTAAATTGTAACGCGCTGTCGGACATGTGGCGTGTTCTAGTGTCGATTTAGCAGTCCTTCTTACTCTTACGACCCAGCGTCTGCCAACGCCGCCATCAGCTGCTCACTGTTGGTTCTTCCGGCGCTCGGCGTCGGCGCGCCGCTGGGGGGCTTGCCTTAATTGGGTTTGCATCGCTTCACCTTGCTTCACGACGTACCATCTCAGCGATCTCAGCTCGCCCCTGTGGCCCAGGTCGGGCGGGAAGAGTGAGCATTCATTATTGGAAGAATGCAAAACGCGAAATCGCTGCCAAAAGACAACCGCCCTCCAGGCGGCTGTTACGCGTATTTGGTTTTGGCTCCACAGGAAGGCGCGACAGGGAGTCGAGCGCGGGCCCTCGCCCTTTGCCCCATCCAGCAACCTAAAGCGACTTCGTATCTGTACCGTGTTTTTTTACAGCTGTGGTTTCCGCAGGCGGGAGCCATTCAAGCCGACTTGTCTCTCGTGCTCACTACTTTCCGCATGACAGCATCCATTCCGCCGTTTCTTCAATTTGACGATTCCGCAATCTTCGTACCGTGACCCGGGATATCCGTCCGTGAGACGATGCCGTACCCGCCGGCTAGCTGCACACAGCATTCCCAGCCACAAGGCCGTGCTGGCCATCGCTCGGCATGACGTGGTGATAGAATTCAGTACAGAGACAGGGGGAGGCGTACTTGTGAAGGCGGTGAGATGGACATGCCAGGTCGTATCGAGGCAGCTGGCTGATGCGGGAGTCTGGTGTTTCAGAACATGAGTGGGTCAGAACATGAGATCTTGGCTCATCGCCTCTGTGAGATCCGAACTACTGGCGACATTCGGCTCGGATCTGAGTGACTTCTGAAAAGGACGACCTCTGTTGTCGACTTCGGCAGACTTCGGCTGACGACATCCGTGCGAGTGCTAGACTCTGGCGAAGCGATAAATGTCTGCCAAGCAAATGGTCTGGGACGTAATGAGCCGCAAGGCGGTTCTGGATGAACGAAGCAGTCCGTCAGACCACGGGCGTAACGCAACAGCCAGCCCGGTAGTACTTATGAGACACTGTTCATGCAGATATCAAAGTCCATCAAGGAGTGACGGTGACCAGCGCCGTGGGGCTGCAAGTTGGAGTGGCAGTGACAATGTTCTATGTCACGTTACAGATGCGTACGGGTACAGGTGCGGGATACCGGCAAAGGCTACAGAAGGGCGGCGAGGCCAGCGAGGGCGGCAGCGACAGCGCCGGCCCCGACGACTGCGGACGAGGAGGCTCCGGACGCGGCTGCGAGAGCGGCGTTTCCGTTGCTGCTGTTCACGGCACCCGAGGAGCCGCTGCCGCCACCATCGGCGAGCTGGGCGAAGCCGACAGCAGGGGGGTTGGTGCGGTGCACGGTGTACACGGAGCGCATGAAGGCGGAGCCAATGATCCACGAAGGGGCGAGGAACTCGCTGGACGGGGGCTCGAAGATATCGATAGCTGCGCGGCAGTAGTAGTCGGTGTCGGCGCCGGTGAGGTTGACGCCGAACTGCTGGCGGATGTACGCCACGGTCGAGGCGCCGAGGATGACGTCGTCGGGGTGCATGGGGTACTCGACGCCGCCGAAGGTGAGGGAGATGACGGGCTCTTGGCCATCCTTGCAGGGGAAGACGTAGAGGTTGGTGGAGATCTCGGTCGCGTTCAGCTTGCGGTACATCTCAAGGAGAGGCCCCCTGGGCCCGTTGACGAGGGTAGTGCCAGAGTCGATGACAGCGGCGGGGTAGTCACCAATGTGCGAGAACTCGCCGACGTCGTGGGTGAGGTCAGTTGCCTCGCCGTTGACTTTGAGTCCCTCAAGAGGGATCGTCCACCACGCAGTCGTGTTGGCGTCGATGTAGTGAATGTCGCCGGTGAACTTGGACGAGTCGACACCGCTGCATGTCAGCTCACGTCCGCTGCGGTGTTGAAGGCACTTACCCAAGAGTCAGCACGCCGCTGTCGGGAACAGGGTTGGCGGGGCTTGCACGGGGAGCACGACCGAGGAAGAGCCCGAACATGGGCTGAGACCAAGTACCCGCCACACGCTGGTACCACGACGACGGGCGGGGGGCGAAACCGATCAGCGACGAGAGAGAGATGGGCATCTCCTTGAGCTGCTCGACGAGGACTGGTGTGAGCGAGGAAATCAGTCATGTGGCTGCACTGCCATAAATGAAATCAGTCTTATGGCTGCACCGCCATAAGTTGAATCAGTCGTGCGGCTGCACCGCCGACTTACGGAAAGCAGCCTGAGCAGTCTGTCCGCCGACCTGGACTTTGTCATAGGCGATGTGACCGGAAGCTTCGCCGCGACCGTAGTTGATGGTGAACGGCTGGTCGGTGGCGAGGAGGGACGAGGAATCGGAGGCGTTGAAGATCGGGCTGTTGCCGCATTGTTGCTGGTCCGTGCAGTTGGAGACGACCCACATGACCGTCGAGCCCGTGTCGAAGATCGCATCGAACTTCTGAGGCGGGGTACTGCTGTTAGCGGGCGGAGTCGATGCGCGCCGAGCGGCATGACATAACAAATGTGCGGGATGTGCGGAGCGGAAGGGGTGTGGCCGGGGTGTGGCCGGGGTGTTTGCACAGACTGGACGGAATGTGTCGCAGATCGGCACGCAACACCAACCCACCACGCTGCCGATCTCCAAACAGTGTGCACAGAGCGCCGACGACACTTACCCAATCTCCATGGAGACGGTGTACGATACACCAATGTTGGACAGGCTGGCGGAACCGACTTGGTCGCCTTGCTCGCCGTCTGCCTGGCGCTCGACCATGCCGCGGCGCTCGATGCCCGGGCCGACGGAGCCGTACTTGGCAGAGAGGTAGGCACTCTCAGAGCCCCATGTGTTGAAGAAGCCAGTGGTGTGGATGGGGAGACCGATGGGGGAGTCGGAGGGCGCGTCGGCGGGTGCCGGGGCGGCATTGGCGAGCACCGCGAGGAGGAGCGCAGCAGTTGCGGTCAGCATGGTGGTGAGGCGGGGCGGGGGGTGGGCAGGTGTCGG
This sequence comes from Cutaneotrichosporon sp. PL3408A, assembly GCA_023629975.1. Lineage (NCBI taxonomy): Eukaryota > Fungi > Basidiomycota > Tremellomycetes > Trichosporonales > Trichosporonaceae > Cutaneotrichosporon > Cutaneotrichosporon sp. PL3408A. The sequence continues at coordinate 2,731,714 of JAMAMB010000002.1, forward strand.
AGGGGGTGTCGAGGGAGTTTATAGCGTCGACGAGGGGGCTGTCGTCGACTTGGAGTAGAGTTGTACAAGAAGAGTAAGAGGACGAGGAGAAAGCAAGAACAAGAACGAGCAAGACCTGTGTAATGTACCTGTGCAGTACTCTCCCGAGTTGAGACCAGTGAAATGAGTTGTTGGGGGGCGAGTTGGAGAGTCGTCGGCATTACTGGCATTACTCCTCCTGGCCAACTGACTGTCTGCTATCCTGAGCTCGAGGTGCTAGTGCCGTGACAGTTGCCATGTCCGACAGTCCGACTGCTTCCAGCTGCGTTCATACTGTTGTGCCTCGCATGTTGCAAGTACGAACGGACGCGCTCTCCTTCGGGTGCACAATTGTCCAGAGATCTCTGGCGGCCGTTAAACTACAGTCCAGGGGTGGACAAAGTGGGGCTAAGGTGTGGCACAGTAGGCACAATGGGCAAAGACTACGGCAAGGACTACGGACCTCGATGACCTCGATCCCTCGAAGAACGCTACGGACATGACGCGCACTGTGGCTTTGTGGCTGGTGGGCACAGACGTCGCGAACCTAGTCGAGAGTAGGTCAGGCGAACAAGTCAAGAGGAGGGTCAGGTGCAAGCAATACAGCATCCAACTCTATGTCGCAAGTCTCGATCCCCTTAGACCGATTAGGCATATGGATGCCAATTGCCAAGAACGAGGCACCCAAAGACACATTATTTGCAGCCAGTTTGGGGTGCAAAAGAGTGCGACGAGGACAACAAGGATGTTGGGATGCTGGGATATTTGGGATACTTAGGATCCCAAGGTTCTTGAAACGTGAGGAACAAGACCAACAGGGAAATCGATCAACTGCGGCCAGGGGGAGGACTCATGAATGGTCGCATTGGATGGACAGGGCTCTCGTAAGCTGCATCCTATCAAAGTGGAGCGAGGCAAGAGTAAGGGATGAGGTCGATGAGAGCGGTCATGAGACTGGCATCATGCCCCATCCCCATCTCGATGTGCGTTTCCAACCTTGCTTGACGACTTCCGCGGCCACGAGTCCCGAGCCAGAAATGGTGAGTTTGTCAACGGCTTGTTGGCAGCTGCCCGACCACTGCCCATCGGCCGCCTTCGCGGCACCGTGACCCGGGTGTCGAGGCGCCGGATGTGCCGGATGCCGGTAGGCATTATTACTAGAGAATAGGAACCCTTGGGGCACATGACGCACCGTGTGAGGCAAAGTGGCATGACGCGTGGGTTGAAGCGATTCATGTGGGCCAAGGGTGGATAGACGAGGCGGACCATGTTAATGCAATTACAACCTGCGATGTACATGCAGCTCAACATCACAGCTCGATCCGCTCAGTAGATGCCGAGGTAGTCAATTGGTCAATTGGTTAAGCTAATAGATTACATCTCCGCAGGCTTCATACTCGGCCTCGAAACCCAAACCCAAACTACTGCCCGCTCCCTAACCATAACCCTTCTACTAGTGAGACAACAAATATGATACGCGCAAGCTGGGACTAAATTGATATTTGACGGCGTCAGAGGCTGAGACAGGAGGCACCGGCACCGGCACTTGACTGGCACCATCGCCCACGTTACCAGGCCCAGGCTGCACTAACCAGCGCCAACGACGCGCTTCTCCTTACGCTCAAGCTTCGCATCACGCGTCGGCACGCAGACGCGTCCGAAGGAGACTGAGCAGCCAGTTCGGATCCCAGTGCGCCACGCCGGGACCGCCCGGCGTGAGGGGGTCCATGTCGAACCGCGTATTTTTGCTCAGCGACGAGCGGCGCGGCGGCTGCCGTTCCCGGCTCGCCGCGAGGGGCGTGAGGGTGCCCGGAGGCGAGTGCGAGCCCTCCTTGGGCGGGAAGGCATAGTTCCCGAACATGCTCGCGTCGGGCACTTCGAACTGGACCTTGCTGGGCCGGCGCGCGTAGATCGCGTCAGAGGGCAGTGCGGGGCTCGGGGCGCGTGGTGTGCGTGGGGTGCTCTCGGCCGCCCTTGTGATCCTGTCAATCGCGCCTGCCATCATGCACTCGTTCTGTGCGCGGAAGAGGGAGAAGGGCAGCCACTTGTCCGCGAACGATGTGACTGTTACGTCGTAGTTGGCGTAAAAGACGATGATGTGCGGCGCGGCCCAGCCGGGGTTGCCGGGACGCGGGGGCGAGGCCGGAGTGAGCGGGACGAGGACGGGGTGCAGTGTGAGCCGGGGGAGGATGTACGCCATGTCGAGCTGGGTGAGGAGCTCGTCGAGGAGTGGCACGACGGCCTTCTCGAGGGCGGCAAGGAGGCGGCCTACGCGGGGGCCGCCCACCGTCGTGCCCTCCGGAGACATGTTCCGCGTGATCACGGACAGGAGGGACATGCCACTGAGCCATGTCACGGCCTCGCCGATCTCCTGCAGCGTGCCCGCCAGCCCCTCGGCCACGTCTACAGGCAGGCCTGGCAGCGTGGAGAATGTGCACACTTCCCGCATGGGCAGCTGCGACCGGTCCTTTTGGTTGAGGAGGATCCGTAGCCCGTCGCACGGCGTCGCCTGGACCACTGCGACGCCCCCGTACAAAGTGTTGGAGCGGAGAGACATGCGCATGCTGCGGTCACAGAAGCCTCTCATGTCCTCGAGGAAGGGGAGGACATGGTCGAACGGCGTCGACAGCGTCTTGTGCAGAGATGTCGCGACCGACGTCGTGTCCGCGAAGATGAAGTGCCGGGAGAGCAGGTCTGCGCGCTCCTCGTCCGACGTCACTCGGCGGACAAGAAAGATGAGCTGGCCCTTCGAGACTGTGTCCTTGCCGTTGCGCAGGCGTACCCAGCCGGTGGTGAGGATTCGGTCGTAGAGCACACCGAGGCGGCTCAGGCCATCCTGATTGCCCGTAAGCCGGACGCTCAGCTGCGTCGCGGACACGGCGAACTTTTCCAAAAACCGCGCAATGTTGATCTGCGTGGGTACGGTCGTATGGGATGTGAAGGAAGCCGTACCGGTGCCAGCTGTCGCGACCGAGCCGCGGGACTGCGGCGTCTGCGCAGGGACAGAGTGGGGAGGCGGTGAGACGGGTGGCGGTGAACCGCCTGGAGGCGGGCTCGGAACTAGGGCGTGACTGCTACCCACAACATCCGCGGCTGAAGCAAAGGGGTTGAGGGCGGACCAGAACGGATTCCGCCACGACCACGACATCTTCATGGCGTGCAGGAATGCCTCGTTGCCGGTTGTGAGGTCGACGCCGAGCCCCGAAGTCTCGCGGGAGGATGCGGGGTCGCTCCGCTTCTTCGCGGCATCCATCGCGCTGAGTGAGGCAATGTCGCACATGGGCAGCAAGCCGTCGATGGCACTGACAAGCATGCGGTCCTGATCGTCTAGAAGCACGGACGCGACAACGACCCGGCGGCGGCGAGCCCGCTCGTTGCGATCGCGAACCGAGTTGATCACGATGAACGTCGATACGCCGAGGCAGGCGATAAAGGCCAGGGCGGATACGATACCCGTGATAGCGCGCTTGGTGCCGCTCATCGCGGTCGAGGCGCTTGGACGACGGTCCGCCTCCCAGCCATAGATCGTTCCCTTCATTCCAGTGTAATGCATCCCGCAGACGGCACCGGCCAGAATAATCGCGACGGCAATTTTTGACAGCCACGAGTGCTTGAGTTTGGGCCGCAGCATAATGAACATGATGTAGAGGGCGATAATGACCGCGCCAGACGCGATGATGACCGATCCGACAACATAGTCGACCTTGTACGCGATGTACGGAATGTCATTGATCGAGACCTGCCCGATGTAATCTGGGGTCAGCAGTGGTGCCATACACGACCTACGCATTGCAGCCACCCCCCAGCCAGCGACCATGCCCGTGACGAAGATCTTGAACACCTCTGACCATGTCACAACATCGAGGCCGAGGAAGCGCTGGGCAAGCTCGCGACGGGTGAGCGGTACCCCCGCTTGAACCTTGAAGCGCAGGCGCTGTCGCCAGCCGATAGCTTTTATGGGTGCGGCATCGTCGTCGTCGTCGTACATAAGCGCCCGCCCGCTGCGGTGCTCGTGGTAGAAGTCCTCGCCGCTGGTTGATTCCGAACTAGAGCCCGAGCTCGCCACAAGTCCCTTGGCATCTTTGCTCGGCTCCATAAGCTGGTGCACATTGCCATTCGTCTGTTGACTTGGCAGCTCAGGATCTGGTTCCGGCAAACTCTGTATTCTCGAGAGGGTATGTGTAGGTCGAGGAGCAAGGACGCGGCCGATGAGGGGCAGCGACGCACGACGGCCGCTCTGAATAACAGGGTCGGGGCCGCCAATGCTAGGTGGAACAGGCAGTGGCTCGTTGTTAGGCAGAAGATGTGTAGTCGAATTGAATAGATTGGGCGTTGAATTAATCTCCATGTTTCTGGGCGGGAACGAGTATCCTGGGTCATAGTGTGGCGACGGCGCGCGGTAATCCGGCGGAGGTGGCAGTGGCGTTCCGGCGGGATAGTATGACGCCAGTGGCGACAGCGGGAGCTGCTGCACCGGCGTCAATTGCATCCGCTGCACACTGCGGAGCGAGTCCGGCGGCGTGTCGGGCGTTGCGCGGCGGTCGAGCACGTCGCGGACAGCAGTGCGGCCGTACCGGAAGTCGAGCTCGCTGAGCTCCTTGTCGTGGCGGATGACGGTCTCCTCGTCGTGTTCGTCTGTGGGGTATTCGTTGAGCCCTAGTGCAGATATCCTCCGTGGTGGCAGCCACGGTACCCAGTCCCGCCATCCGTGCGCCGGCTGCCGCCGGGTCGGCACATCCGCAAGGGACCAGGACGGCATCATGCCAGCCTGCTGGAATATCGCAGTAATGTTGGCCGATTTGCGGAGTTTCGCCTTGTTCAACTTCCACGGGTTGTCGTCCCTGTGCGACTGGGTGCGGGGCAGCTTGCGGTCGCTGGGCTGGCACCACGAGCCCCAGTCCCCGACGCGGATATCTGTGCCCATGACGAAGAAAGCAAATGTCATGGCGAGGCAGGACACGGCGAGCGACAGCACGGTGTAGCCCCCCTGGTAGGAGAGGTAGATATTTGGGAAGTCTGGGTCGGAGAATTGACCCGGGTGGTGCAGCGCTAGCGACTGGTTGCCTACAAAGTGCATGGCAAAGGTGGAGACTGCACCAAAGCAGATGCCCGCCGAGGCTAAGAGGATGATGTTGGAGATGCCGCGGTTGGATGTGCGCCGGATCAGCAGCTCGAGCGTACACAACGAGCCGACGAGGGATATGAGGTAGGAGAGGACGATGAAGCCCGGGTTCATGGTCTGGGTGAGGAGGACATAGCCCTCCGGCATGCGATAGTACGCGTTCGAGGCGGCGCGGACGACGTCGAGCTGGGCCCATCTTCGATCTGGCGGTTGGGTGTGTCGTGGATTTAAGCTCGGGTTGGAATGTTCCGACCCTGTTCTGAGCGACTCTAATAGCGCCAGCGCAGCAGCGGTCGACTGCGTCAACGCCGACGTCCAGGAGCGTGGTTCATTGTCGTGCCGGGATGAGGGGTCGCGGGCGATGGGGAGGGGGGATGCGGCAGCGAGGTATGGCGCAGTGAGAGCGAGCACGAACGCTATCGTCGTCGCGCGGATGTAGCGTCTTCGTGGCGGTCGCGGAGGTGGCAGAACAGGCAGCCGCGACGACGACGCGACGGGCTGCTCGTGCATCGCTCGACTGTGAGTGAGTATGTGGCCGGGGTTGTCAATGTGGATAAGGTGTAGATGGGTGGTGTAATTGTCGCCTGCACACTTTTTTGCATGCATGCATTGGATGGTGACAGCCTCTGGTATGATGTCTCTCCTGCTCTTCATGGCATCCTCTCGCCGTGCACCACAGATTCCAGCGCGGTTGAGGACTTTACGAGACGGCATTGAGAGGCATTGCGGAGGCACCGAGGACGGGAGGCAGCCAGGGTTGCGAACAATCTGGAGATTGGGGACTTACGGCTGAGTCTGGTGACTCTTGAGGCTCTTAAGGGAGGCTCTTGAGGCTTTCGAGGTTCCCGTGGATTGTCTGACTTTGTTGATCTGGCTTAACTGGCTATAGCCGGAAAGAAACGGCACGCGCCGCCATACGGCACTAGTTGGGGGTACCGAGGACGAAGAGTGGTGATGCCTAGATTGAGATGGGACGATGTGATGGAGATGAGAGCGATGGAGATGTGGACTGCAGCGTCCACCAGGCCACCAGCGAGAAGAGCAGCAACGAGCAGCGAGTTACACCCCGGGCGACGAGAGCGTGGAGAGCGTGGTCACTGGGTGTCGGGCCACAGGCGAGTGACGGGAGTGACTGAGCGGGCAACAGTGATCGAGGATTGGATCGGGGCTTTGGAATGCCTGGACTGCCTGGATGCCTGTATTGCCTGGATGTCTTGGGATGGATGGATGGGACGCCGCTCTGACGCCGCTGAGACGCGCAATTCAACGAGAGCCGCAGAACAAAGGGAGCTCAATGGAGGATCCAATGATCCAATGATCCAAATGATCCAAATGATCCCAATGCCAATGCAAATACGATCGAGACTGCGCTGGAACAGAATGAATGGCGGCAAGACGCAACGGCGCCGTAATGAAAGTCTCGGCGAGCACTCCGATCCCACTTCCGTGAGCGGCGTGAGCGGAGATCTCCTCGGTGCACGACAGCTGCGCCCTACGTGCTGGGCGGAGCGGCGCACGAGACACTGGAACACTGGAACGCGACACTTGTAGACGTGGATGGAAATCGTGGGGCCAAATGGCTAAATGGGGGCCCGGCTGTGGCGGTGGCTTGCGATTTACCGCGTCGGTGAGGGTCTGGAAAGTCCCTGCGAGCCAAAGCTGGCCGTGGTCGCCGTCACTATCGTCGTCGTCGTCGAGGTGTAGGTGTTTGGCGCTGGGAGGGGGACGCGCAGGGGTAGATCGGCGAAGTCGACCGCCGTGCTGTGTTAGATGGGAGTTGGGATTCGCGCGATGGAGGGATGAAGAGACGAGAGCTTTAGCTTTACTGCAACCCGAACCCGACGCCCGACCTGCATCTGACGACTCTGCTGTTTGCTCGTTTGCTCGGTGTTGCACCACCACCTCGCGTAATCTCGGCCTCCAACCAGGCGATTGGGCCGCCGCGTGAGAAAGTTGGAACTAGTGAGTCGGCCAGACATGCCTGGCGTTTAATTGCCAAGTTTCCATCCCGGAGGAGGCACGACGAACGGTGCGGAGTGCGTGGTGGGGAGCGGCCCTGACATAATGAACAAGGCACTTGCGGTTTCTACGGAGCGCTCGACCAAATTGCTCGCTGTCCTCGGCGTATTGCATGCATGTGTGCATGTGTATGTCCGCGTGCAGAGCACGGAGCAGCGACGCCGACGCCGACACGGCTGCCTGTTATGGCCGACGCCGCGGCCACTTATGCTGACGTACGACTGGACCACGATCGCCCCTGAGGTACCGGCAATCGAATCGCAAGATCGAATGGAATCTCGATCAAGGCTCGCCCGCCTGGCGGTGCCAAACAAGGTTTGGATCACGTTCTGGGCGTTACGGCATAGCGCCCAGTGCCTCCGAAAAAGGTGGAGCGGCCTCCGGAGACGGAGAGGACCCATGCGGCGGCATGTGAACGTGGCACGAGCCAGCATCATAGATCGAAGATTGCATGCAGAGACGGACCGACAACCAACTACGGAACGGGACTGGGGGGACGGTCGACAAAAGTCTTCCGATGTACAACAGTCGTTGTGGGTGGTACTGGGGTGCTTCTATTGCTTCTTGACAACACGGACGTACTCGGAGACGATGGGTTGGATGTTTGGGGACGTTTGTGGGAATGGGAACCAGATCGTGCGTAACGTTCGGCCTGATCGATTCCTGTCGAGCGAGTGGGACGCTCGTTTGGAATGTGATTCGAACACCTTGGAGCACCCGCGCCTAGTTGCACAGGAACCGGCGGTTCAGGCAGTGCTAAGCTGTCAGCCACAATCACACAAGAGTCACGGAGAAGAGCGTCCAGACTTCACAGACCAAGGCGCTTGGCCCGGTCCGCTTATGTGCTCATTTCGTTCCAGCTTACTCACCACGTCGCGGCAGAACGTTGGCCACGTGTATAGGATCCTGCGCGGTGGGGGCTCGCGGTCGAGCAGGGCCAGAGCGGACGGGTCGCGCACGCCAGCCAGCATGGCTTCACGTTTCCGCGCCTCGCGCTCCTCGGCCTCGGCGCGCGCCAGCTCGACCTCCCACCCGAACAGCTCGTGGAAGAACCTCAAGTTGGGCTGGATGAGGACTGGGGTTAGTGTCGGCGTTGCAAGTAAAGGAGCAGTTGGCCCAGTCCTTTGCGGCATGCTCTTGCCGCTCTACTCACCATTCAGTCGCCTTGCACGGGTCATCAGGTATGCGTCCATGAGTCCCATGCCGCGGTACTTCATAAGATAGGCCATCTGGTGTCAGACTGAACTGAGATTGCGGAATGCTGGGCCGCATCCCTGGTTTCCATGTCGGAACCGAGATGAGGTGACTCACCACAATACTGGCGCTGCGTGACACGCCCACCCTGCAGTGCACGAGCACGCTTCCGCCGGCGGCTCGAGCTCCCTCCATCCATTCGCATGCTCGCGCAATGACCGGACGCAGGGGGTCGTTGCCGTCGTCACGCACGTCCGCGAGGTCAAGCCTGCCGTCAGTACCCAGGCACTATCAGGCGTCAAACGCCTCGACTTCTGGTCGCTCACACGACCCGAATGACACTTACACTTGGATTCTGCCGGCTCTCGCCTCAGCTGCGAGCGTGTTGCTCCCAACATATCCGTGGAGAGGGTCGTGGTCCACCGCGACGTCGAGCAGGCTCTCGCCTACGGACACGACGTGGGTAATGTTTAACGCCTTGAGCATGGCAGCGTTACCCGCATGCTCGAGATTACCGAGATACAGGAACGGGAGGATGCGTGACGGGAACCCATCGAAGCGCTTATCCTCGAACCAAATCCGGCAGTCCTGCGCGGCCTGGCTGCCGCCCTGCCCTTCGTCGACGAGCACGCGCCGCGCCGCATCGACGTTGCGCTGTGGTGTCGACACCTTCTCCTCCGGGGGCGGCGCGGCCGGTGCAGCAGACACGCCGCCGCGCATAAAGCCCCACGGCTTCCAGCGTGATGCGGAGGCCGGGGACGCAGGGGCAGACGGAGCCGGCGAGCCGGGGGACGCGGTGCCATTCCCATTCGTGCTGCGCATGCACTTGATTGCGCGGTCCCGGCGCTCCTGCGCGAGACGGGCCTCAATGCGATGCAATAGCGGCTTGTCGGTCGGGTACAGGAAGAAGGAGCGCTTAGAGACGAGCTGGAGGTGGACGTACGCCTCGGGCAGGGACACGCCGAGGCTAGCCATGATGTACGACAGGGCCAGTATGCTCGATTCGGTGTAGCCGTCCTGACAGTGGATAAGGACGGTGCGTTTGATGCCCGTCTTGTCGCGGCCTTCAATGACCTTGCGCAGGAATGTGACGAGCTCAATGACCTTCTCAGTCATGGTAGCGAGGTTGCGCATCTGGCCCGTAATGGTTCTGCAGGACCCCGCACACTCGATGGCGACATAGTGGTTCTCGGCGGCATGCTGCTGCGCGTAGATGTGCGACTCGTCCGGTGACGTGCCGAACGCCGAGGCACGGGGGCGCTGGGGAGGCACTTCGGCTGCCGCCGGCGTCGGAGGGCCAGGAGGGGAGAGAAGGTTGCGTAACGCCATTGTCGCGGGCGAGGCAGTCCAGGTCGGAGGCACCTCCTGCGCCTGTCCGCCGCGCATGCGGTCCAGCGCCAGGAGCTGGCGGTACGCAACAGCAATCGCCGCGCTGGTCGGCATGTCAGAGTACTCTGACGCCTTGACGCAGAGGTCGAAGGGTATTCTGGCGCCTGCGCCGTCGTCCGCGCCGCCGGGCACGTCTGTGTCGTTGCCGACCCAGAAGCCCTCGACGACCTCAGTTGCGCGCGTCATGGCGCGACTCTCGTACGCTTCCCGCTCGAACAAGTCGACGAGACGCGAGTTGGAAGTCTGGTTGCCCATGCTATCAATGTTGACGAGGTGCGGGCAGAATTTTTCCACCTTGGTGAACGGTTCGACTAGGACCCACACACCATACTTGACCGGCCGGTCTATACCTTCACCTTCGCCGCGGTGGGCGACGTGCTGGTAGAACTCATCCATGCGCTGGCGGTAGAGTTCCTCCTGCGCAACAGCGATGGCCTCGGCGACCTCTAGGACACCGGGGCCGACGCCGTTGCGCGTGTACACGATGATATCGGAGACAGTCGCATACTTGACCTGCTGGATGTTGAGGTTACGCAGGTTTATCTGGTTGGGCAAGCGCGGCGCCCGGAAACGGCCAAAGGGGCGGCCCCCGCCATTGGCAGCAGGGACATAGCTGTGCCGCCTGCCTGGAGGAGGGTACATGGGCAGCTCAAAGACGTCCTGTGCATGCACGGCATTCATGAGAATGCAGTTTGGGCCAGGATCGTCGTCGGAGATGTACGAGTCGTCGCTGTCACTGTCACTTTCCGAGCTGTTGCCCGCCGGGACAATCTCGGGCATAGGGGTGGGCGCAGCCTCAGAGCGGGGGTTCGCGGCGGTGCGCTTATCGGCACAAGGATGCATCTGCACATCGTGCTCGCCGTCAGAGGTATCGGAGCCGACCTCGTTGATGGACACCTGGCCGGAGAGCTTGGACTGTGTCTGGGGCGGGGAGGACGGTTCAAGAGGCTCGGCAGTAGTTGTCGGCGAAGTGATGGCGGTGCTCCCCGACGATCTGTACGACCCGGACGAGTTGGAACCGGAGCCCGAGCCTGAGCCAGCGTCAGCTGCCGGTGGGGGCAGGTCGAGACGGTTGGGAGACGGGGGGCGACCGCCGAGAGGCTCATGAGCCTGTGCAACGGGCGACGTTGTGGCTACAGCCACGGGCGAGGTGGCTAGACGCTGCTTGTCGAGTGGATGAGGTGGTGCAAGGACGACGGTGAGACCACGGAAGGGAGGTGGCTCAAACGGCGGAGCATACCCAAAGAAGGCCCCCATTTCGCGACCCTTCATTCCGTCGTCGGCAATACCATGGAACCATGGGAAGACGACCTGGCTAGGGGTGTCTAGGAGCGAGTGACGCTCGATCAGCGTCGGCAACTCTTCCATACCGACGAGACGCACGCCCGGGCGCACTTCGGGACGTTCGTCTTCGAGGCCCCACTTGGGCATACCCCACACGCCCGAGTCGTCGCTTGTCGGCACACCGAGCTCGGGTACGGGAACCTCGACCTCGTCAATGTCCATACGCTCATCGTCGGGAACTGGGCTATGCTCGTGCTCGGCCGTCTCGGGACGGGGCGCAACCTGGCGGATCTCTTCGTGCTGGATGGGCGGGACGGCGTCGTCCGCGACGCCATTGCCCATCTGGGGCGAGCCCAGAGGCGAGACCTCGGCGCTGGAGGGCAAGTCGACGGGGCAACTCGCCGCGTTGGCTGGCGGGATGGCGCCGAGAGGGTGGGGTTTGCGAGGAGTAGTCTCTGCGCTGGCGCTGCCTTTGGCATGGGAGTGGTGGTTATCGGGAGCACGGACATGCGAGTGTGAGTGGGACAGCACGGCCTCGGATGAGCGACAGCGTTCCATACCCAGTGCGCTCAGGCCGGGGAGCCCCGTGGGACCAACATTGGGCAAGGGGATGGGGACGAGGTGGGTGGTGTTAACGGGTGTCGGCGGGGCGGAGATTGGATGGTGGTCCAGGGGGTTCTTGTTTGACGCCGACGAGCCAGGCGGCGGGGTGCCCGGCCGGGAGTGGATACGGGCCGAGGTGGGCGGTGTGGGGCTGCCACCTCGGGACACGCCTGGGGTGGATGAGCGCGAGACTGCGCGCGAGTACCGCGCCGCGGGGGGCGGGAGGGGCATGACTAGCGACATGGCCCCTACGTTGACTACGCTGGTGCGTGGGGGAGCGGGTGCGACGGTCGAGATGCGAGAGGGCGAGGAGGAGCGGCGGCGTCGGAGGGCGGTTGAGCGCCGAGACGGGGTGCGTGCAGTGCCGATGTTGGGCGGCGGCCTGCTTGGCTAGATGGAGGGAGGGTGCGACTAGAGCGAGCTTGGGTTGGTGGGAGTGGGCTCTGGAGGCACTCGATAGCTTGCGGCCGTGTTCAGCCGTTGTTGTGTGGTGCTTGTAGTTGCAATTGGGGGTACTCGGTGCTCAACTGCTCAACTGGCCACTGCTCACTGATCTCTGTTCGTTGATCGTTGCTTGTTGGGAGGAGTGGAGATAAGTGTGGCCGTGAGTGTAGCAGGTGAACTTGAAGAGTTGAGCCAAGTACAAACGAGCTGCGGAGGTTCCGGGAGAGGAGGAGATGAGGAGAGAGGGACAGTGTTGGGGTTGTGGATCAGAAGTTGCGTATGGCGCACAGAGGTGATTGAGGTTGTCGTTGTGGTCGCGAGACGAAGCCTCGAAGCCCTCGTAGGCTCGTAGCCGGGAGACCCAGAGACAAGCACCAGAGCACCGAGCACCAAAGCACGGGCCTCTGAATAGGCTCAATTCCTCAAGCCTCAGCCGTGCAAGCCGCAACAGCCCCTGTGTCGTGTGAGGTCACCGAGATCGGCACGCACAGGCAAGCGAGGGGGGAGGAGAGGGTTGAAGGACAGGGAGGTGGTGACGGAGGCGGCTGAGACAGTGGCAGTTGGCAGTGATGGGGTGGTGAATAGGGAGGAGGGAGCAGGTGTAGGGGTGTAGGGAGGTGGTCAAGCGAGGTAGTGGAAGTGACGATTGTGTGGTGCTTAACTCTGAAGCGAGGGAGTGAGTTGTACGACGAGGGATGAGAGAGAGAGAGATAGGAGAGAGGGAGAGTCGAAGCGAGGGTTGGAGTGGGGCTGGAGTTGTGGTTGTGGCTTGCTACGAGGAGGGGGAGAGAGAGATAGAGAGTTGATAGTTGATGGTTGATAGTTGATAGTTGATAGGTGGGCGGCGGAGATGTGGTGAGCACGAGAGAGAGTAGTGGTGTGTAGAGAAGTGCTGACCAGCGGCGGTGAGAGCTGGGGTGGGGTGGGCTTTGGTCTTGCTGGTCTTGCTGGTCTTGCTGGTCTTGCCGGTCTTGCTGGCTCCGTCTTGCTAAGATTGGCTCAAGACTCAAAGCCGAACACGGCGGAGACCTCCTCTGACACCTCTGACATCTGATCATGGCTGCATGGCTGGCTGCATGCATGCATCCCATCGTCGTCGTACTCCTCGTCCTCCTCGGCGATTCCAGAGCAGCAGCAAGGGAGCAGAACCATAACAAGGGGAGGGGCTTGGATAGGATAATTGATCGATCTGGACTCACCAGGGATGTTGAGAGTCTGCGGGTCCTCGAGCTCGAGTCCAGTCCTCTCCTCCTCCTCGTCGTGATCCCCCTTGCTCCCATCCCATTCGTGGCAGAGCCACACCCAGATCAGATCGGCTGCCGTTGCCTCCCATTGCGTCCCATTGCCCAATTGCCCACTCGTACTTGTCATTACCCCCCACTTTGACGTTTGACTCCCGCACCAGCACGATCCTGCAAACAGGGCTACCAGCAGGCCTAGAAGGGCTTACGAAGGAGTCCCCGCGGGGTTTAACGTGGACCTAACCTTCCATAGCCCCTGTGCTCTGACAGCTTGACAGCTTGACAGCTTGACAGCTTGACAGCTCTCATCCTCTGACGTTTCTCACCTCTCTGACGTCTCTAACACCTCGCATGGCGAATAGCTCGAACAGCCCAAATGGAAATGGAAATGACATGCCGGGCATGCGGCCACCTCCACGGTCATGTGCTCACTTGACATCCTCCTTCCGCCACTTACCCAGCCAATCACATCACACATCACACCTCGCCACAACAATAATGACTTGATCACTCCGATGACCGACCCGACCGAACCGACCGTGGCCTCGTCGCCTGCGACTCAGGTCGACAGGGCGACATCCCAGGGAGCTGGGCAAAACAAGGTTCAACAAGGTTCGCAGATCGTACAAACAATTGCCATTATCCATCCATTTCCATTTTCATCATCCTCTCGGTCATATCCGAGACCCTTACCTCCCCCGTCGCCCGTCGCGATGCATAAACCGGTATGCCTTGGTGCCGTTCTCGTCGCCCAACACCCGCTTCAGCTCCTCAATAGGCATGTCCACGAACTCCGCAATCGTCCCCACGCTCGCCATGACATGCCGGACGTTGTGTCCACTCACGCCCGGGATGGCGCGGAGCATCTCCACAGCCCCCGCGTTCTCGACGTGTGGTGCAAGCCCGCCTGGGTCGTCCGCAGCGCTTCCCTTCAGGATGGCGGTCTCTTCGTCTGGCTCGTCGTGGTTCAGCTTCAGATCCGAGAGGATCTTGACAGACTCGTGCGGGGACGAGGACCAGATGATGCGCAGTCTTGGAAAGTGCAGGGCGAGGAGGACGAGCTTGGACTGCAGGTAGAACGTGTCCTGCCACTCGTCTTCGGTGCCGCGTCCTGCGGCCTCGCGGCGCGCATCTTCCTTGGTCTGCAGGTTTTAGTATCACCCACTGACGCTGCACTTACGCGCATGCCGAACTTGCCCTCCTCGAACTCGATGAGCAGGATGCAAATCTCGTAGTGGGCACTCATCGCCTCGCACTGCGTGTGTCTGCCGTCAGCGCAAAGTCACTCTCCGTTACTCACAGTCGGCCATTGGCCAGACTCTGTTCCAGGTCGGGAAGCGCCTTGCGCTCAACACACATCTTCGGCGAGAGAATGTAGTCTCCGACCGTAAGCGTGGCGGGTACGACGATGATACCGGCAGCGTCAATCAGAGACGGCAGCAGAGCGCCCAGTTCACGGATATCGACGATGATCCGCGCCTCATGCGCGTCCTCCCCACCTCCGGCATTGCGCGTCGAGTACGTCGTCCGACTCCGCACGACATTATCCCGCATCGGCGCGCGAGGGTTATTGTTGAAGATGGGAATGACCATACCCTGATGTCAGCGGAGCAAACGCATGGCACGTACACCGCGATCCTCGATAAGCTTTTTAAACGCCTCGGCCTCGCGCTGCATCGTTGCCAGATACCGATCCTCCTCGAACGAGTTGGTATACGTCATCTGGTACACCCGCAACGCGAGGCCCGGGTTACAGTTCTTGTACACCTGGTGTCAGCTCCTTTCTCGGGGTGACCCACCTCAAGGCGCCGAATGAAAGGCAGATTCGGCTCGTACAGGACGACAAAGCGCGGACGCAGCTCCTGCAGGAGGATATCGTCGTCCTCCCCTCCATACGGCCGAATGATGATACTGTCCTCCGGCGCCAGGAGGCCGTAATCCTCTTCCCAGTCCTCCAGTACTCCCTGCTGGTCCAGCCAGTCGCGCCAGCGCGGTTCCAGGTCCTCCTCCTCCAGCACACCGGCAGAGGCTAACAGGGAGGTCGACGCGCTCGCAGCCAGGGGCGGCGGGCGCGCATGTCGGCCATGTCGGCCATGTCGCCCATGTCGGCCATGTCGGCCATGTCGATGCGGGGGCCTTGATGGTCCAGCCTCAGGCTCCAGTTCGACAATCCCGTCGTCCCCGTCACGCTCTCGTAGGCTCCTGCTGTCAGACGCGCCAAAACCTACAACGCACTCCGAAATCGCCCATTGCAACTGCTGGGCTTCCATGTCCGGCCCGCCCTCGAATGCGGACAACTCGCGCATCGTCGACTCCTTGATCGTCTCCCGTCCTGAGCGGGCCGGGGCCCCTGCGCGCATCCGCCGCCGTTTGAAGGATGGCGCCCCGCGACGGCGATTCTCAGCCATCTGCCGCTCCAGCCCGCTCTTGGGCGTAGGGACCTGGTCGGCCGTCGCCCCGTTCGTATACCGCGCCGGATTGGCGAGGCGCTGCCCATTCTTCTCGTGCTGCCAATTACTGAGGAAGAGGGTCTGCATCATCCGCCGGCCTGCTCCTTCGGAGAAGGGAGGGTCTGTGGGTTCCATAGTTGTGAGATACTGCCGGAGCTGGAGACACGTCCGGTCAGACGAGCACATGACAAGCACGGTATTCGTCCCCGGTTGGTCTTGCGTCAGGTGGCTCCAGCCGCCGCGACTTACCTGCATGCGAGTCGGAGACGCGCGCGATCGTGTCCTCAATCTCCTTGAGGACCCGTGCCAGGAGGACCCACTTGGGCTGCTCTTCCAGCACCGGCTCGTGGCCTTTGCGTAACCTGTTCTGCACGCGGGACTCGAGATCCGCGTTGACGCTGAGCACAATGGGGCGGAAAACGGGCGGGAAGCTCGGGTCGGCTTCTCGCAGCTCGTCCTCGTCGTCATCAGCCGCCGCGGCTCCCGCCGCATTCTGGGGCACAGTCTCGACTTGGGTCGCAAAGTCCGTCATGACGGCGTCGCCGTCTTCCTCCGTCACCGGGTGGCCGCCCATCGGATTGTCCCGTCGCTCCTCCAGCTCCCGGACAGCCTCCATGTCGTCCTCGAACTCGTCCCGCGACTCCTGTCCATTCGTCATCGTGTCCGAGTCGGCGTGATGCTGCTCCCCGTCCGGTGTGACGGAGCTATGCGTCCCCTCCATTGTCACACGGTGGCGGGACACGCGGAGCTGGGACGCCTGGACAAGCTGCGCGGCGGCCTTGGCATTAAACCAGTCATGGAGGTACTGCCCCGGCCCCGAGGTCATCTTCTGAGCGAGAAAGTGCTGCCGCTGTAGTGTGTTGATGTACGCCGCGAACGTGGCCGAGTCGTACTCGAGAAGCCATCTGCGGTCAGCTCGGTGGACCACGGACAGCTGGAACTCACGTATGTAGATCACGCAGTTCGGCGAGAGCCTGAACGTGGATCTTGGTCTTCATCCCAACCTTGTGCCACACTGGCCGCAGGCGCATGAACACGATGGTATCGAAATTCTTAAACTGGGCATTGCGGACGGTCAAATCCTCGAGGTCGAGGTTGAGCGAGTGGTCGCGCTTCAACTCAACAAGCATCGCCTCCATACACTCGGTAATCGCGTCCTGGCACTGCCGCATCAGATCCGTCATGGGCTGGTACATCTCCACCACCTCCGCCTGGCGCGTTTTCAGCGCGTCCTGGACCGCTTCGGTGTATCTGCTGTCAGCTGAGTAGAGGATGAGTAGCTCACCGGGGCCAGATCATGACGTGGTTCATGTTCAGGTTGACCAGCATGTCTTTCATAGGCGAGAGGCCGTGTGCGAAGAGCTCGGGTTCGTCAGAGAATGCCTTGCAGAAGCCTGTCTGCATTGTCAGCTAAACACCGTAAACAAAATATAGCTGACCTGGTTCTTCCTTCGATACAGGCGTACGGCGAACTCCTCCAGGCTCCCATGCCTGACCCTGTCGTGAGCTTTCTACCAATGTATGCCAGCTCACGTTTCAGCATGGAGCACCACAAGCCCCGTAATCAGCTCAACCGGCACTGTTCCCTCTGTCGTCAGCTGCCTAAACTATCGCCAGCTCACTGAGGAAGTCCGTCACGAGGATCTTGCTGGTGACGCTGAACAGTCCGCCTTTGCGATACATCTCCTCGCTGCAATTAGGTCAATAGCGTAAATCCACTCACCGCTCCTTAACGCCCATCTCGTAGGTGAGGATCCGCAGGCCCGGCTCCCTAACACCCATGATACTCAGTTCATCGCCGATTCCCGCTTCGTCCTCGGGCCGCGCGTTGATCTGGAGTCAGCTGTGGGGGGGGGGGAGTGCTAGCTGACTAACCACAATGACTAGATCCTCCTTCCGATCATAGGTCTTAAGCAGGGCCGTGACAATCTGCCATTAGTATATCGGCGGAGGTCGCGGTGGAGGTCGATGCACTCACGCGACGGAGGCCCAGCCCTTTGGCGAGGATGAGGAGGTCGTCTTTCTGCGGACGGCATACCTCACGTATGATAGATTTATGGAAGGGGAGATAGGGAATATGTCGCCTCCGGTCTGACATTGTGGTGGCGAGCGAAAGCCAGATGATGAAGATGAGGATGTTGTGAATGTTATGAATGGGAGGCCGACTGAAGGAGTGTGACATTAGGTCCCTCCCTCCGCCTCCACTCGATCACCAGACGTCATCCGATCAACTTTCCCACGGTATCATTGTCACCCTGGGTCACTCACCCCGTCTTATCTCGCGTTATCAGCTGCTTGCTCCGGCCTCAACTCATCACTGTCTCAACCTGATCTGGAACCAGTCGCATCACTCCATCCCTCATGTCACCCGAGTCCGCCCAGCTCGCAGACCCAGACCGCCTCACAGCTCTCCTCCGCCAACTCTTCGAACCCTCCGAAGCGCTCGACACCCACCTCGTCCCCGCCGTCCTCGCGCGCACCGCCTCCTCCCCACCCACATCCTACGCTGCGCTAGTAGACCTGTGCAGTGACATCGGGGCAGGATGGGACTGGGACACCAAAGCGGCGTTCATCGCCGGCCATCCGCTGATTGGGGAGGTCAAGCTCAGCGGACACAGCGCGAACGAGCAGGGCAAAGGGACGAGGGGCGTTGTGTTGGCTCGGTGAGTGCCGCTTCATTGGAGGTGGCGAGACGCGCCCTGACAGCAGGCTCGCTCATCTCAACACGCTGTACAGCCGTGTCTTCCCCGGTCTGCGGTTCATCACGTTCGTGAACGCGCGCCCTCGTGCCGTGATCGTGAATGAGATGGAACGGGTCATTGGGATCCCTGAATCGCCACAGCCCCTGCCGGACGAGTATCCGGTCAACGAGCCGCCCTTGGAGTCGGCGGAGGTCGATGGGCTCGTAAGAGCACGGGGGAGTGGGCCGTGGAAGACGGAGTGTGAGCGGTGTATCGGGGACGTGTGGAAGATCGGCCACGCAAGGCTGCGTGCCATGGGGTTGGAGTAGGTCTGGATCGTTGTTAGTGGAGAGTTGGGCCAGTGGGATGTCATTGTTGTTGTCATGCTGCAACGTGTTGGTCACGCCGCATCCAGTTCCTAAGGTGTGCTTCTTTATGTGCGCTGTGGAACTGTCAGAGGCTGCTGTGGGTAGAAAAACCACGCTCGCCACTTCACTGACTCCAACCGCGATCCGTCGGCTGTCGGAATCAACTTTGCATTACAGGGATATCGAGGGATACATAAGGAGTGTCACACATATCAAGTGATGCGGTTGTGAGATGTGCCAGTCATGCAAGGGTTGCAAGGGCTGCACACTGATCAAGGTTCGTGTCCGCACCAGAAATGGTTCGGGTGAGGACAAAGAGGTGGCATGCAGCCATTCACTCCCCGCCTCGAAACCCCAGCTCACAAAATCAAGCATATCACTTCAAGAACAACGCAGCCGCACAATGAATGAGTTGCGCTTAGGTTACGGAACGAACTTACCGACCCTCCATGTGGTTGTTGCCCAGATCATCCGCTGGGCCAAGGCACACACTTTAAGCATAGGGCCTGAAAGCTTGTCAGGCGTCGCAAGCCGACACCGTCGCCGCAGCAACTCCGCCGCGCTCCGCTCTCAGACACGAGCGCTTTCAGCAATGCTCGGCGGTACCGTGCACCGGGATCTCTAGACTTTGCAGCCCTCCCCCGGACACCCCGCCGCCACTGGGCGCGAGCAGCACTCCCCACACGCACCCCAGCGGCGGAGTCACGAGCACGTAGCTCTAGGAGACATCCTCTCCGCAGCTGAGGGACGCGCAGATCGGCGCTCGGCGGTCCAGCGGCTGGGCGGGGCAACACGGCCACACCGGCGCATTCTTCTCCCGTTACACACTACACGGATCGCGACCGGCGACAACACGCCGACAGGGCGGCCGACCCCTCAGCGGAGAGACTGAGAAACATGGCAGCGCGGTCCTCCCGCCTCCGCTGTACCGAGTCAGACTCGGAGCACGGCGACAGTTTCTGGTCCCACGGTCGTGGCCAGCGGTGCGGAGTACGCTCATGGGCTTACACCGGAGAATTGGGGGTTTAAAGAACTTGACGTCAGCGGGAGGGGCGGTAGAGTGGAGTGGGAGCAGGAGTGCGTAGGGGGCGGAAGGGGGCACGGGAGTAGTTATTGCAGCTGCGATCGCAGCAAGCGACCCGGATGGCAGATTACGGGCCGAGGGTGAGCGTGACATCGAGTCACGGATACGAGAGGGGATGCATTGTTGCACTGCGGTCGCAACTCACCTTAGGGTTAGGAGCCCTCGACTTGCGCCGAGGGCGTGGGGGCCGTTTCCCAGTCTCTCGCTACGATGCTTCTCTGGGGCCAGCCGTGATGCACAAGCCGGTGATGAGCTGCCGTTCGATCGCGGTGGGCCATGCAGTGGAGATGAGGGATGAAGAAGTGATAGCGACGAATGTGAGAGTGATGGAGAGAAAGAGAAAGAGAAAGAGAAAGAGAAAGAGAGATACAAACAAGGTTGACTGGACTGGTGCGAGCGAGCGTGCCTAGGAAGAGATAGATCCCTGGAAGAAACCTGATTGACCTGAACCAGGATTTCGTTCATCCACCCTTCCCTGTCTGTACACATGGACACTATCGCAGTCGTCGTTATCGTCGTCGTCGTCGTTGTCGTCGTCGTCGTCGCCGTAGGATACATCGATGAACAGAAGAATGCAGAGCATGAGAAGGGGGGGGGGTGGAGGCTGTTAAGGACTAGCTTGATCCGCCTCCCCGCTTAGTTCGACTACGACCCGGAACGAGGTCCTACTCTCCCGTTAACGTATTTGTTGACACAGCTCACACGCCCGACGAGTTGCGCCAAACTACACTGTACATAACTTTAGGCGGACGTGTGGCGCCACTTCCGTTCTTTACGGCCCCTTTACGGCCTTGACAACGTTTGTTTTCATGTTCCTGCGAAACCCAACGTCTATCCCGATGGACTGCAGGTTGGATTTTCGTGCCCAGGAACAGCGCGGTATAGGAGTGAACAGAACACTAAATAGAGAACAGGTGAATGGCCAAGCAGCCCTGGCACGCGTCAGCAACGAGGCGAGGCGGCGAGGCGGGGACGGGGCGACGAGGCAACCAAGGCCCAGGTGTAAACAGCAACAGCAACAGCGACAGCGACAGAGTACAAACAAACAGAAGCGGAGTGGACAGACATGCAGACGAGGCAGGTTGAGTTTGCATTCGCTGCGCCGCTGCTTGGCTTTGCGATGGAACGTTTGGTCGGAGATTTTGACATGTTCTATGAAGATGAAATGGCGAACTGAACTACGGCAGCTAAGTGAGTCACAAGGCCGACTAAACGTAACAGAGGGTATCGATGAGGGACATGGATGCATGCATCGAGGGCTTTGGTTGCTTGAATGCATGAATAGCTACCCGGGAGGTTCGTCCCATTGACCTCATGCGAGCCATTCGAGCCATTCGAGCGGGGAGCGGTGGAAGCGGCAAGAGCAGGTAAAATGGACGAGCTTTTGTTACGACGAGCTTCGACAATTCGACAACCACTACTATCTCCTTTTGCTCTTCGCTCCTCGTTCCTCATCTCTCTCTCTCTCATCGTTATTCCTGTTCTCTTTGCTACCTCGTCTCATCTCGTCGCCATTAATACCCCCCGTCTCTCGACATCGATATCGCCTGTGGTACCGCGTGCAGTCAGATAGAAGTTTTGGTACACTTTTGAACCATCTCGGCATTCCGCCCAGGGCGCCCTGGAACCAACGAGCCAACGAACCAACCCACGCTTGGCCACCCGGCAAGCACGACGTTGGACCCACGATCCAAACTACCTCACACCGAACCCGACCGACCGACGAACACCTCCCGCGGACACCTCCCCGACACCTCCCTCGCCGCCACCGCCGACCCGCGACCCGCTCCTCTCCTCCTCACTTCCTCAACTTGCATTCATCTGATCGTTCCCGCATGGTCGACGCTGCCACAACGACTTCTTTCCCCTCCCCTCCAACTCATATCCCCCCTGCCCCTCCATCTCTCCCTCTCTTGCAACAGCAGCGTCCCCGTACACGCCCTCGCCAGCGACCACGAGACAAGATCCACTCCCCTTCATCTCCCTCATCCTCCATCGACTCTCCAGCCTGCTTTGGTTGCTCGCCCATGTCTCCTTCGCCACAAACCACAGCAGGCAAATCTCCACCACCACCTCCATCAGTGTCTTCCACATCTACTTCCCCAAACGCATCGACGCTCTCGCTCCCGCAGCAAGGTCGCCGCTCCACTTTGCTCCCTAGAGCTCCCTCTTCCCTGCGTCGCCGATTAGTTGTGGCGTCCGCTAACGCTGGGACCGCCAGCAAGAAACCTCCGTCTCCAAACCCAGTCTCAATCACTTTGTCTCTCGATCATCCCCAAGTCGTCTCTCCATCGCTCATCTCTGATCCTCCCTCTCCACGTACTTCCTCTCCTCCTCCCCCTTCTGCCTACCGCTCGCGCTTTCGCAGCACCCGCCGTCGCTCCGCACCCCCCACTGCCGCGCACGACGAAAAGGACGAGAACCACTACGGCTCTGTCCCCCGCAAGGGCTCGCTCCATAAGGCCGCTGCCGAACGTATCCTAAAGGGTCACCGCAAACCTCCCCATCCCCCCACCACTCCCCTCCCCTTGCTCGCTACCCTCATGGCCACTGTGGACGGCGAGGGCAACGGCGGTGCTGCCGGTGCGTCGCTGGCACCTCCACCGCCCTTCGCTCCACAGACAAAGGACCCAGATGAAGCGGTTGCGAGTCAGAGGCCCGAGCACAATGCTCCGAGCAACGACTTTCTCGCGCCAATTGACATCCGTGAAGCCCTCAGCAAGTGTGCCGATCCATCCATGAGTTGGAGCTTGCAGTTCTGGGTCACCATTGCCGACCCACTCGTAAGCATCACGCGTCATACCTTTCGCGAATGTTAGCAGACTGACGGCATCCCAGACCCACGACGTCTTCTTCGCTTGCCCGGCGTCAGGTACGTTCTGGTCACGTTGGAAGAGCGTGTTCGCTGATTTTGCGTAGGCCAATGCAGCTGGGAACCTCCCGTGGGCGCCTTTGTGTGAGTGTTCTTGTCCTCGCGCCATGCATCCACTGCATCCCACGCGTCGCGCGTCACGCACTGACTTTTTTTCAGTGTTCCGCGTTCGCCGGATGGGGAATGGTGGGAGCTCGCAGACCCGACACGCGGTAACCAGAGCTACTATTATAGTAAGTTCTCGAACCAAGATACCGGCGCGTGTTCTGTCGCTCATTGCTTTTTTTTTCTAGACACCTTAACTGGCGAAACTCAATGGAATCGGCCGGATGGCGACGCTTTTGTCATCCCACTCGGGTTGATACAGGTAAGTTACGCTCCGTTGGGCTCCGTTGCGCCGTTGCGCTGCCCCCACGCCCGAGGTCCGCGCCGTTGCTACGGTGCGATCGATCACCCTCGGTCCACTCGGAACCGAATCAATCAATCCACGGGAATCGCTAACGTGTCAGCGCAACGCACTCTCCTCACGACCAGTTTCACCCCACGGCGATTCCACTGAAAACGGTACACTCGAATCTCATTCCAGCTCGGTACATCCTCCCACCTCGTCGTCAGGCCATCGTGAACAGCTGTCTCTTCCCGTGGCCACCTCGACCGCCAGCTCGAGTGGGCCTTTGACCCCTATCCCAGACGAATCGCCCATGTCTGATACCCCCCCCGAACAAGTGCATGATCAGCAGGGATCCTGGTGGGGCAGGCGTCGCGGGAAGCGTCTCCTCAGTCGTCTGAGCAAGACGAACCTCAAGACGCCGCCAGAGCCGGAGCGCAGCCCGTCCTTGAGAAACGGTACCCTCACACTCCAAAACGGACACTCCCCAGCACTCTCCAGCAACGGCAATGGTGTCGTCGCGTCCCCTCCTCACTCTCCATCCATCGACCATGGGCTGTTCAACGTCGAGCAGTCGGCCGTCAACCTCGTCCTCCAGCCTGCATCCCCCACATCCGCGACGTACAACCTCGAAAACTTCTCCACGGATAACTTTGCCGACCGCTACTTTGCAAGCAGGCGTTCCGGTGTGCTGCGCCAGCGCATGTCCCTTGAGCAGATCATGGAGTGGCAGCGCACACCTATCACGTCGCCGCTGCTGGTGCTGTCCAAGACATCGGTTCACGACGCGATTACCACATTCAAGGTCATCCAGCACGTCATGGGCGACCGCGACCGCTCAGTCTCGGACGCGAGACCCTCGGCAGTTCCCGCCGCGTCTGTCCTTTCCCTACGCTCGACTGTGCGCGGTTCCCACGAGCCAAGCGAGGGCAAGGACGAGAAGACTCTCATCCTCGAGGAGATCCGCTGGGTTATCCAGCTCGGCGTGGGCAGGATTGAGATGCGCGACGAGCTCTACTGCCAGCTCATGAAGCAGCTCACGCGCAACCCCGACAACGACAGCACCGTGCTCGGATTCCAGCTGTTCTGCGTCTTCGTATCCGCGTTCGGGCCCTCCAAGTCGTTCGAACCCTTCGTTCGCTCGTTCTTAATTGGCAAGCTCGAGCGCACAGACTTTGGAATCGGCGTCATGTCCAAGTGTAAGTGGATCGAAGCAACTGCCGCTGACAGCAGTCTGTCTCACGCGCCTCGACACATGGACACAGAAGGGCGGGAGAGGGCGCGTGCTCAGCACAGCAGAGATCGAGCACGCGTCCGACGCCGCATTCTACCCCTCCGTCTACGCCCAGACCCTCGAGACGATAATGCAGCGCCAGGAAGGCGCATACCCTGAGCTGCGTATTCCCATCATCCTCCCATTCCTCGCGGACGGCATCCTCGCACTGGGCGGCACGGAGAGCGAGGGCATCTTCCGGGTGCCCGGAGACAACGACGTGATACTGCACCTCAAGTCGCGCATCGACAGAGGGCAGTACCAGCTGAGCGGGATCACGGACCCGCATGTCGTTGCGTCCCTGTTCAAGCTGTGGCTGCGTGAACTCGAGGACCCGCTTATCCCAACATCCCTCTACGAGACCGCGCTGGAAGTGTCCAAGTCGGTCGACCGCACGATTCTCTTCCTCAAGAAACTGCCCAATCATAACCGCAGAGTGCTCTTGTTTGTCATTTCGTTCATCCAGTTATTCCTCGATCCGGATGTGGTCGCGGTCACGAAGATGACCCCGAGGAATCTTGGTAAGTCGGAGCTGAGCATTGTTGGAGGTGAAGAGGGGGGAGGGAGGAAGCATGCTGCATCGGACACTACATCTGGCGGCTCTACGTTCACTTCCTCGCGCGCATGAAAGATCGACGCTCACCCAAGCTCTTGTTCTCGCGCCCAACATCCTGCGCACGCCTGACGAGTCTCTGTCCGCTGCATTCGCAAACTCGGGGTACGAATGCCAGTTCGTGCTCAACCTCCTGCTCCATCTCGACCCTCCAACCGTCGACCCCGACTATGTCCCGTCCCACGGCGGCGTATCACGCCAGTCGATGGAGTCGGAACGCTCGGCTGTGAGCGGCACCGAGGAGGGCGGAGAGACTGAGAAGGCGTAAAAGCCCTAAGCACGAGGTGCGCTGCAACGTGTCCTAAACACGCTCCTGTAGAGTGAGCGGTTCTTGTTTTGGTTCGCTGGTACGACCAGCGTTGGTTAGTCTTGTTCTTTATCGCCCGCTGCTGGGCTGTCGCTGCACGCGTGCGACGAGATACCCTGTAATGTAGCACGGAATGTTATTGTGATTCCGTCGGCACTGGGCGAGGCGCAGCCTGCATTCGCCATGTTGTGCCATGTTGTGGTTAATGAACGTGAGCTTCGACGAGCTGACGACTCCCCGGCACTGTCGGCTCCGCCCATGGAGACTGTCCAGCATCGTTGAAGATCACGTCTCAGCAGTTCCACAGGCCATGCATGACGACAGTCCAGTCCCGCTCATTAATTGAGATTCCGCCCAGGGCTTAAGAAGCAGCGGAAACACGACGAAGAGCACGAAGAGCACGGAGAGGCTATGCGGGAGCCGGGACGTAGGCGACGACGAGCACGCCCAGTCATGTGTCCCGCTCGCCCAGATTCGCCCAGTTGGTTGCTGGGGTTTGGATGGCAATGTGCGGTTGAGCAGTGGACAGGTGACAACGGTAACAGGGCGGACGGGAGCGTGTGGCGTCGAGGGGTAATGTCAGGCGTGTCAGTGTCAGAGCGTTTTAGCGGCACGCGCCAGCCGTGGCGCTGGCATGTGGTAGATAAGGAGCGTGAAGAGAGGCATGAGGAGCCCACCTCGACACTTGGCTTCAACGTGAGACTGGGGAGGCTCACGAGGAACCAGAGGAACCAGAGGAACCAGAAAGGAGGAACCGGAGGGAAATGGAGGGAAGCGGAGAAAGGATAACCTTTCTGCACTTGAAACGCACATTTCCCTGCAGTTGTTCCACCAAACGTGTCCCAAAAGGTGTCCAAGAGGTGTCAGTCAGGTCAGTTTTGCCAGTCTCGTCCGAGGCGTGCATGGCGCGCGTGCCGTTTCAAGCATTTAACCTTTTGCAGCAATGGTCGGGGGATGCGAAAAGGCGCAGAGATGCCAACGAGGACGTTATGATGCCGTACACCTTGCTCCCTGGTCTCCCACCCACCCCTGCGGTTACATGCCATTCTCCGACACACCTCGGGGCGGGGGGGTTAGTTACTAGCTTGGTAGCTTGGAGCTTGTTGAGTTGGGTAACTGAAGTAACTGAAATAGCTGAACTGAGCAACCAAGTCATGCTGAGAGTGAGGAGCGAGAAGCGAGGAGCGAGGAGCGAAGGAGCAAAGAAGGGAGGGAACAATGAAAGAAACCAAGCAAGTCTAAGCCAAAGGCCGCGCTCACTAACTTGTCGCGAAGGTTGTCGCCCTTTGCAACCACCCATCCATCCCGACCCATCTCCATCACATTGAGCACCTCGAGCACCTCGAGAGCAGTGTCGAGCACCGCGACTCGACTCCCCTCCGTCCATTTGTCTGTCTCCGCCATCTCTGCCACTCTGCCAATCTGCCACTCGCCATCCTCCAACTCTCACCACCTCCCTATCTCAATTAACGATTAACCTATCACTCCTGTACCTCCGAACCTCACATAACCGACGAGCAGAGCAACGACTCCCCCTCATCTCCATTAACTCTGTTCATTCTGTTCATCGATCCCATCCTCCCGGCCTAAGCGACATCCGCTACCCGCCGCGTCGCACTCCCCATTGCATCCCACTCCAGCGACACCGATTCCAGCATCCCGCCAACCCCCATCAGTCTTCTGTCCAACATCCCCCAAACACACTTCGACATCACCCATTCTTGACTGCTCGACGCAGGCCGCACCTGCCCCGACCTACTCGTCGCTGGCGGACAGACGCGTTGACGGCGATTCGAATCGTGCAATCAAGATCCAAAAGAACCAGAGAACTCAGCCACGAACCCGAGTTCCCACGCCGGTGTAGACGCTTCTACATCTTCGACAGGCCAGGATGCAGGTGTTTCTCCAAGGCGGGTGGGTATCAGTCGACTGTGCCGTCGAGCACATCGAGCACGAACATGACCTGTAGCTGACGCGATCTCGATCATGCTCATTCATTTTCTCCGTTGGATTCTAACCGATTTCCCACCTATTCCCCGATACCCTCCTCACCCGACCTCGCTCTCATGCAACGATTACAACGAACAGCTCGCCGCTCTTCGCGTACTCGCCATGTCGAGATTGCTCGCCAAACGAGGGCTGGATAAGCGCTGCCGACTTTGCGGGAGATAATACGACCATTGCGACTGGCGGCGATTCAACGAGGACGAACGGTACAGATCCGGGGTTCGCAACAGCAGCCAATGCCAGCGTTGCGCTCAACTTGACCGGTGAGCAGCCTCGTTTGCTCGTCGCAGCGGCATGTACGGGTACAGTGCTGGCTGCGTCGACGCGCTTCCAGGAATTATTTTGAGCTGACACTCGTTTCCGCATCTAACCCCCTGCCACACGTTCTGGCCCCAATCCAACTTCCATCCAACACCCCTGGTGCCTGCAACATCCAAATCCCCGCCAACACCCCATGTTGCACAAAATCAACCCCATCCATCGTGCATTCTCGCCATCTGTCACACTCGTTTCAACGTTGTTCCGCACTCGCCCGATTTAAACTCTGCTGCATCATGGCCGGTCGTCACGCTTACAGGAACCGGAGTTGTGTTTGATGTTGCGTTCGCTCCTCACCCAGGGGCGTCTGGACCTGGGGCCGGCGCCGGAACTGGAGGTGCTAACCCCGACTGGACGACTACGCTGCTTGTCAACGGATCTGCACCACCAGCAACGGCAACATCCGTCCCGAACGGCGTGATAGGTCTTCCTCCTGGGCGGCACCAGTTCTCCTTGCAAGTTGCTCGTAACGACGGCAAGAGCGACAATGCGACGTGGGCGCGTCTCGAGGGCGCGCAGGGGACTATGGATGGTCTTGTTGGTGCCAACACGGCCAACATGACTGTCGACGATACGGCATGGGCCAACGGGTCGATCGCTCTCAGTCCGGACTGGAACATGCTCGAGGACGGAGGGAGCAACTACATCAATCAGGTGAGGTGGAGCCATACAAAGGCCGTGCATTTACAAGTGACTAACCGGGCAGACCCAGTTTGACATTGAGAGGAACAACGCCGGCCGCCACTTCAACCGTTCCATCTCCTGGACTACACAACCAGGGGCCAGCAGCACGATACAGTTCCAGGGCAGCGCTGTCTGGGTGTTTGGCTTGAGTGGTGGCGAAGCAGGGACCTTTGAAGTGCGGCTTGACAACGTGTCGCAGGGTGTCTTCAATGCCGCCGGCGGACCGCGCACGTACAATCAGACCCTTTGGCATGTCTCAGGCATCCAGGATGGGCCCCATACCGTCCAGCTCGTCAACCAGGCCGGGCGACTGTCGTTTGACCGTCTTGTGGCTACGACGGGGATCCAGCCCATGAGCATGGAGGATCTCACCCACAGCACTCTCGGGACCATCACGCACGGCACGGCAGCACCGACTGGGAGCGGAATGGCCACGGCGGCGGCCGCGCACGACAACAACACCAAGGTCGTCATCGGGGCGTCCGTCGGCAGCGTGCTTGGTTTGTTGCTCATCACCCTCGCGGCCTTCTTCATCTGGTCCAGATGTCGCCGCAACAAGAAGCCCAAGCATTCGTTCCAGGAGAAGAAGCCGTGGTACAAGTTTGGTCCGGACAAGGGGTGGAAGTTTGTCAACCTCGTCGACGAGCCACATCGCCAGATGGCGCAGCACCACGGCGTGTGGGACCGGCTATCGCGGAGCGAGACATTCAAGTCGTCCTCCTCGTTCGGCTCGACCGCATCGCATATCCACCAGCCCGCACCAGCTCATACACGGAGATCCCTCCTCCCCTTCGCGAACAACCTCTTCCCCAAGAAGGAGGACGGCCCTGTGCGCATGAACGAGTTCAGGTCGGAGCTGAAACCCCCTTCCCCCGATCCCATGACCTTGGCGCTCGGCGGCGGTGCATCCCCACTCACCCAGCTCCAACGCACCTTCTCCTCGGACCAGACTCCCTCGGCGCATGTCGAGCAGCGCGAGCCAGCGGCAATAGGCACGCGAGAGTGGTACGACTGGTTTGGGCTCAGCACATACTCGGACCGCCGCCAGAGCGCGAAGAGCGGACGCAGCTGGTTCAGCGGCCTCAGCGGGCGAAGTACGGGTAACACGCCACCGCGGCCGACTGCAGCGCACCCACGCGAGCCGAGGGACGGGACGGGGCACCTGGGCTTTGGGCTGCGGTCCCAGCTCGACGAGTATGCGGCGGAGCGGGGCGAACGGGGGCGAGACGGGACACGGCACTACTATAACAGCACTTACAACATGTCTCCGCAGAAGCGGTTCATGTGATTTCCGTGTCTCTCTCGTCCGAGTCCGAGTCGTCCTACTGTAGCTCCCATCGTCGTGGTGTACCTCATTAGTTGCTTGTGACGGATATTGTAGCGAACATTACTGTGGATAGAAGGCGTCGGTTACCTGTAGCGCGGTACGGATGGATACTAGTGTCATATTTGCAGGATCAGGACGTCGGTCTCCAATGCCTCGAGTAACAAGACCAATGCACGAGAAGAGGCGTCGACTGACGTCCTCAGAACGTCGCGAATGTCATTCCAGTCGGGTCCGATCGGGTACACCTGTACGCCACAGCTGGATTCCAGGCACCACCCGCCACTGGGTCCGATCCCGTGCCAAGCAAACATAACCAGCTGCGTAGGTTACGAGCAAGCCTCGGGTCCGCCGAGCCGTTCTCAACTTAGCTCTCGGCTTCACTTGGACATTACTCCATCAGCCATCAGCCAGCTCGACCGGCGATGCTCTCCCGACTCCGAACAGCACGCCGCGTCGTGGCGCGGTACGTCTCCCTCCTAGAACTCTGCTGACTCTAGCCACATGGCCTTCGTCGGCCCCGGGCTCGTCGCGGCCGTCGCGTACGTCGACCCGGGAAACTGGGCGACTGGTGAGTCGGGGGTCCACGACGATTAACGATTCGGACTCGGACTAACGCCAGACCTCGAAGCGGGTGCGCGGTGGGGGTACAAGGTATGCAGTCCGGGGTCGCCGTCCTGACCGCAGCTCCTGTTCATCGTCTTCGTGGCTGGCCTCGCTGCAGTGTGTGAGTGTTACTCGCTGTAGTCACCTGGGCACAGCTCACCCCTCTTGGCACCGCCTCCTGCTCACACCAGGCCTCCAGATCATGTCCGTCCGCCTGGGCGCGGTGACGTCCAAGTCGCTGCCGCGGAACACGCGCGAGCTCTTCCTGCGCTGGGAAGCACAGTGGCCGCAGTACCGCCGCTACTTCCGCGCAGGGCTGTACATGCTCTGGGCGCTCGCCGAGATCGCGATTATCGCCACAGACCTCGCCGAGCTGCTCGGGTCCGCAATCGCCCTCAACCTCCTCTTCCCCAAACTGCCCCTCTTCGCCGGTGTGCTCATCACCGCCGCCGACGTCATGCTCGTGCTCGTCTTCTTCCGCTCCGACTCGGGACGCAGGGGCATGCTCCTCTTCGAGATTGTCATCGTCGCACTCGTGCTCGCCGTGTTCATCAGCTTCATGATCCTCCTCGACCTCATCAAGCCCGTCTGGAAGGACGTCTTCCACGGCCTCGTCCCGTCCAAGGTGAGCGAGCGGGCTGCCAAGCTGACTCCAGACCCTCTTCGCCCCGGGTGCGCTGTACGTCGGAGTCGGTATCATCGGCGCCACTGTTATGCCGCACGCGCTGTTCCTCGGTTCCGCCCTCGCCGGCGTGGACCGGCTCAACATGCTCCCGAAGCCGCCGATACGCCAGCGCGACAGGAACAACATTCTCCCCGCGCTCAATCCGGCCGCCGCGATTCGGCGGCGTATTCGGCGTCGCGGCGAGGACCCAGAACCTGCCCTTGAGCTCGGGGAGGTCGAGCGCCGGACCACCCCCGAACCCTCGACCTCGGCCGTGGGCACCGCGACAGACATCGGCGTTGCCAACCTCGTCAAGACAGAACCCGTCGAGACGGAGCCCGTTGAGACGGTGGACAAGGACGACAAGGACGACGAGTTCGCAGCCAAGCAGAAAGCGTACGAAGTCGCGATCCACGCCTTCGACCGTATCCGCTGGGTCGACCTGCATGTGCGCCACGCGTCCGTGGACACGGCATACTCCCTCCTGGGCTTTGCGCTGACGATCAACTCGTCGATCCTGACGCTGGCCGGCGCGACCTTCTTCTACGGCGACTCGGGGGCGACCGCGGACGACGCCGACCTCGCCGGCGCGCACGCCCTCGTGTCCGACAAGGTCGGCTCTGCGGCCGGCGTCATCTTTGCGCTGGCCCTGCTCTGCGCCGGCCAGAGTGCGAGTATCACAGCGACCCTGGCGGGCCAGATCGTCTCGGAGGGCTTCCTGGAGTGGAAGACAAGCCCCATGCTCCGGCGGCTGATTACTCGGCTGATCGGAGTCGTGCCGGCGGCAGTGGTGGCCAGCGCCGTCGGGAACAAGGGGCTTGACACGATGCTCGTCGCGTCCCAGGTCGTCCTGAGCATCGTGCTCCCGACCGTGACGATCCCGCTCGTATACCTCTGCTCGAAGAAGGACGTGATGTTCGTCGACGGCCCCGTCGTCGAGCCCGAGAGCGAACCTGCCCCCAAGCCCGAGACCGAGGATGCTCCCGCTCCGTCCAGACCGGCGTCCCCGTCGTCGATCCTGCCGTGCCACGTCTCCCACCCGCCCTCCAGAGCCGCCACGCCCCCGCCCTCGCCGCCGGCAGAAGCTACGCGCCGGCGCAAGTCCTACACTTCGCCTAAGTGGTATGCCGGTCTCGGATGGTTGCTCAATGGTGTCATCGTCCTTGCCAACTGCTATGTGATTGTCCAGCTTGGGCTTGGGCACTCCTAGTCATTGTCCAGTCTCCGGTCTCGTGTGTACCTTCACTATAACTGCACTCGTAGCATATGGATATGTATAGTATAGTAGCAGGGCAAGTAGCCGCCTGCTCGGGTCTGCCGCCGTTTTGAGGGACGAGATGCACTACAGCGTGCGATTAAGCCTCCCAGTTCCGCTCTGTGACGGTGTGCTCCTGCAATGGGGAGAAGCCAAGGAAACAAGGAGGGGTTTAAGTTGGCGAGGAGGCGGCCAGTGTCTGGCTTAAGTGCTTGGAGAAGGTAGGCAATGACTGCAGAATGGTGAAGCCAAACCGAGCGCGGCAGAAAGGAACAGAGTGAGTCATTGCCATTGAGGAACGCCGGCTTGTGGCCTCTACTGTCCGGGGGATAAGCAACGCAGCGCTCCTGAGGCCGGCGTACGGCGCGTTAGTCGAGTAACCCGGTCGTGCAAACACCATGTTGGATGTTACGAGGCACCTCTCGCCTCTTTGCACCACTTCCTACCCCAGACGTAGAGATGGCCAGTCAGACGAGCGAGTCAGTTTGCCTAGGTCCCACTCTCTCCCCGCTTCATCGCCATCACCACCCCCGCGCTACTCCCTCCCCTGCTGACACCCCGGCACCACGACACCTCGCCTCCTCACCCATCGCACCGCTTCCCTCCAGACGAATGTACAGGGTGCATACACCGATCCCTCCTGCCCAAATCTATGAAGCGCGCAATTACTTCTTCTTAGGGGCGGCCTTGGAGATCTCGTCGACCTTGAGTCCGGGGGGCAGCGACTGCTTGAGCTTCTCGGCCTTCTCGCCGTCGTGGAGAGTAAGGGTGTAGAGGTACTTGGAGCAGCGGACCTTGAACTTGGTCACGGTGTGGGGCTTGGCAGCCGCCTTCTGCGCCTTGGTGACAGCGGGGCCCTTGTGCTTGGGCTGGACGACCGTCTTCTTGATGCGCGCGGCTGGTGTTAGCGGGAGCGGAGCGGGGCGACATACCGACGGCGTCCTTGCGGCGAGCGATCTCGAGGAAGCGCTTGATGTCGGTGATCTGCTGCGGCTGTGGGATTAGCGTTGCGGTCAGGTTAGGCCGAGCAGCAGGGCCAGATTCGAGCGGCACAACAGGTTGGCGGGGTGGGGGTATCGGGGTTCGAGGGCGGTACCGGTTCGAGCGGTTGAGCGGCCCGGACGAAGACGGCGATGAGGCTCGGCCTGGCTCTCAAGATGTCTGCTGGGCATCGACATAACGCTGGGTGAAGTTACCGACCGCACCCGCCTGAACTCGTCGAGCGAGCGCAGGTTCCGTGTGCCCAGCGACGGCGAACAATTTCGTTCGGCTATGCTAGTCGGTGCACACGGGCGAGCTGGGACGTTCGCAGGCTTCGACACAGCATGGGCCTGGTCGACACCATGGCGCTATGCAGGCCACCGACTCGCAGGAGCGAGCCCGCCGAGACGAGCCCCGCTACTCCCTACGCCGTCGCTGCTCCGAACGTCCCAGCCCTCTCCGTCATGCCACCCGCGTCCGCGTAACCAACGCCATGGCCCCGTTCGTCCCTCCGACTCATCCGCGATTCTGTCCTCGGCGTCGATGCCCTCCCGCAATAGCGATGTCGGTCCGGTGTCGATGCCGTCGCGATGCCTCGAACCCGGTCCTGCAGCTCGGTGCCGACAACTGCGCGCTCACCATTTTTGAGTGTGGGTCGACCTTGAAGGCTGGGGAAAGGAGATCACTCGACTCGTACAACTCGTCTCGCCTTGCGTTGGAACTCGCTGCTCGACGAAACCTCGACGGAAGCAAAAGTTGGACGTCGCAGAACCAACAAAAGCGGGATCAAATTAATTTGGGTGAAGCAGTTGGCCGTGCCTGAAAAACTATCGTACTGTCGGCGTTTAGGAACCTTATGTAATTATTACCCCCACTTTACGGATCCGGATTTGTCCAGTCAAACTCGACTCCCACCGTAGCCACTCGGTTCCGTCTCACCAAAGGCCAGTTGGAGGATATCATCTCGAGGTCATCCCGCCTTTGTCGTCGTTCTTCCATCCATCAAAAGTCTACCGCCAGACAACTAACAAAAATGGTGCGCCTCTCCACTAGCAAACGCTAGCTGCTGGGACATCACACCGCCTTGAACACTGCGTCAAGCCCTCGCCAGAACGACTTCCACCCGCGCCACTCGCGCGAGTGGAGAACAATTGAGAGATGTCTGGTGACCACACCACGGGCTGCGGCCCCGACCCGTGCTAACCGCCTCTCCTGGCGCCCGCGAGCGAGCAGCCCGGCAGCGTGCGCACCTGGTGCGCATGGCAGCAGCTGCGATGACCTCGGAGGGCGGAGCTCTGCCGACTCTGGCTGCCGCCGTGAGCCAATGTGCATCTCCGACGCCGGCTCGAGTTTTCTCGAGCCGAGCTGTGCAGCCTGTCTCCGGACATGGCTTAGAGCGGCGTGATGTCCCGTGTTTCCTGTGAACCGGGCTGACGCTTGTCTCAATGACCCACCATACAGCCCAAGGCCCCTACTACCAAGTCCAAGAAGACCGCCTCGGCGCCTTACGGCACCAAGGTCGCCAAGAAGGCTCCCCAGAACCCCCTCTTCGAGAAGCGCCCCAAGACCTTCGGCATTGGTAAGTTGCGACCATGCCCACGTTGTTCGGCCCCCGACCTGCGACCACCATCCTTGTGCTAACGTTTAGGCGGTGACCTCCCCCCCAAGCGTGACCTCACCCGCTTCGTCAAGTGGCCCGAGTACGTCCGCCTCCAGCGCCAGCGCGTCATCCTCAACCAGCGCCTCAAGGTGCCCCCCGCCATTGCCCAGTTCTCCAACACCCTGGACAAGAACACCGCCACCCAGGTCTTCCAGCTCCTGAACAAGTACAAGCCCGAGTCGACCCAGGAGAAGAAGGCTCGTCTCCGGTCCGAGGCTGAGGCCAAGACCAAGGGCGAGAAGACCGACACCAAGAAGCCCCTTTTCGTCAAGTACGGCCTCAACCACGTCGTCGCCCTTGTCGAGGCCAAGAAGGCCGCCCTCGTCCTCATCGCCGACGACGTCGACCCCATCGAGCTCGTCGTCTTCCTCCCTGCCCTCTGCCGCAAGATGGGTGTTCCCTACGCCGTTGTTAAGGGCAAGGCCCGCCTCGGTCTCACCGTCAACAAGAAGACCTCCGCCGTCGCTGCCCTCACTGAGGTCCGCTCGGAGGACTCGCAGGCCCTCGCCAACGTTGTCTCGGCTGTCAAGTCGTTCAACGAGACCCACAAGGACGCTAACCGCCACTGGGGTGGTGGTCTCCGTGGCCCCAAGTCCAAGGCCAAGCTCATCAAGCGTGCCCGCCGCGCTGGTCAGGACCTCAAGACTGTCCACCTCGAGCTCTAACCGGCTCTCTGAGTCGTGTTTGGCACTGTAGATAGTCTTGGTGATTGGGTTCACGTTGTTCATAGCTCGATGACATGCGGGTATGGCACTATTATGTATGATTAGGCATCTGGCAGGAAGGAGTTGGACGAAGGAGTTGCATTCGCAAAAGTCGAGTTGCTTCGTTTGTAACCTTGCTCCGGTAGCAGCTCGGGGCCGGTGGACGTTGGAGGGCAGTTATTAAATCAAATCAAATCAACAGATCTGGTCAGAGTGGACGGCAGTCTCCGCCGCTCCGGCTATTCCTCATCTATGCAGAGAATGCACACCTCGCCCGATCGCCCGCCTGCACGCAAACACAACCTCCAGTTTGAGCTCAGAGTCCCCCACGCCAAGTAGGCCAGCAGCAGCAGCGCCGCCGCTCTCCGCGGAGACCCAGGCGGAAGCCTCACGTCCGGAATGCACGAAGCCGCTGGGACCAATCCCATTGTCTGGGTTTGGCAATGGTTTATCCGGGGCCGAAGTGTCCGCCTCGTCTTGACCCGCTTATCGACCCGTCTCCATTACGACCTGTGCGTTTTACTTTTCGCATTGCACCTTTCCCACCCGTCAAGTCAAGTCCGTCCTCGTCTACGTACACACCGCGATCGACTAAGATGTCTGCCGTCTACACTCTCGAGGACCTCCAGAAGCACAAGACCCGCAAGGACCTTTGGGTCTCGATCCACCACGATGTGTTCGACGTAACGGGCTTCCTTGACGAGGTGGGTGTTGCATAGAGGAGGTGTGGGCGACGGCGACGTGTTGCGTCTCGAAGCCGTGACTCTGGAGGCGATAGCTCGGGGAGCTCGGGGAGCTCGGGGAGCTCTGGGAGCTCTGCCTGCTGAAGCTGGCCGAGACGCGGCGTGCAACGTCTGCGGTTTGAACGCCACGCCTCGGTGGCTTGAGGCCACCGGCTGCCGTTCAGCCGGTGCTGGCCTCGGAGGCAGCGGGGCGGTCCAGCAAGTCCATGCTCCCAGTCATTCGGCGTCTCGGCACGAATCACATCGTATCGTGGCAGCGTGGCGCCATCGACCAAAAACACGATGCAGGGCCTGGTCCTGCTGGCGCAAATAAAGCGTCCGTGCGCGATGATCAAACGATCAGACGATGTCCAATTGGACGTCGAAACACCAACAGAGCATTCTTGTGTATTAGTGGCTGACAGCAGCACCCGGGCGGCGACGAGGTCCTGCTCGAGGAGGCGGGGCGCGATGCGACAGAGGCGTTCGAGGACGTCGGCCACTCCGACGAGGCTCGTGACATCCTCAAGAAGCTGAAGATCGGGGCTTTGCGCAAGGAGGACACTGTGAGTCGAGATAGTCAATGTGTGGATTGTGTGAAGGGGCTGGAAGTCGGGGGTCGGTCTGGCTACGCACAACGACGCGCCTGGGGGCGTTCAAGGTGCTGCGGATGCGTCCAGAGCCATGCCCGCTCAGACGAGCCCCCGCTCGCTGGGGCAGTGGCATCGGCCCTGGACTGGCGACGCCGCGCAACCCGCTCCGCGATGCAACAGCCACTGACCCCAGGCCAAACTGAAGAAGGCGCCCGGCGTCAACCAAAGTGTCAACAAGGGTTCCTCCTCGAGCAGCATTATCCCCCTTCTCGCCCCCCTCGCCATCTTCGTCGCCTTCCTCGCGTGGCGTGCCGGATACCTTGGCTAAGCTTGGCTAAGCTCATGTACTTCTAGATCCGGTTTATGCAGGCAAGGTGCACGTTGTCGTTTGTCTCGGCAAGGCGATCCAGGTAGAGGTATTTCTGAGTGAGGATTGATATCTTTCACCACAGGTGTTGCGTCCAGCTCACAGCGTCCAGAACAACAGCGTTTTTGTCGCGAGCGATGCGGCAGAGTGCCCTGGGCGGCGCTGAGCAATGTCTTGCTCGGCCTAACGAGCGATGAGCCATGTGCATTACCAGGGCATCCGTCTACGCCGACGTACATGCGGTGGCATCCATGAACGGGCTAGCATGCGACCCACGATATATTATCCCAAGAATCATAATACCCATGTACAACCATCTAAGCAGCGCCAAGCGTCCTTCGCTTTCCAGAGCCCGACTTTTTCAGAACAGGGCCTTGTGTCTTCGCGGGCACAGGGGGTGGCGACGGCGACACATCCTTCTGGGTCGCCGTCTCGCTGACATTCTCCTTTTCCACCCCGGACTCGTCCACAGCCGCGCGGCCCAAGTCTGGCTTGGCCGTTGATCTGGGTAACGCGGATTTGCGCCGCACGCCGACGACGGCGGTATCTAGCGCGGACGAGCCGCGGGGCCTCATGCCGAGCGCTTCCTCGACAGCTATTCCGTCTGGCTTGCGCATCTTGGTGCGCAGGCTCGGCTCCTTGTAGCTTACGGAGGAGCGTGCGCGCCGACTGCGCATGCCGTCCTCGGGTGGATCTGGTGTTGTGGATGCGGAGGCTGTGAGTGCGGGGCTGGGTGTTGGGAGGAGAGAGCGAGTTGGTCGTAGGGCTTGGGGTAGTTTTGTATCGGGCTCGGATTCAGGTGGGGGCGTGAGTGGTGATGAAGCAGACGACCCTGGGGGTCAGAAGAGGAGACGGGGTCGTGTACTGGACATACCTGAACTGGACTTGCGTCTTTTGGGCGTGGACGTTTTAGCTGGAGGCATTGGTCGCGGGGACTCATTCGCTGCATCTGCGAACTGCGATGGGGAACCATGAACCTTGGTGTCGGGTTTCGCGTTCTTAGCAGCCATAGAAGACGCCTTGCGGCCCTTGATCTTTGGCGTAATGGCAGCCTCAACCGTGTCCTCATCCAACCGAAGGTTTTCTTCCTCGGGAGCCAGCCCGACTGGTGCTTGATCCCATACGGTCGGGTCGTTCCCTGCATCCTCAGTCGCCGCGGCCTCAAAGCTGGAATCCGCCTCCGGAGAGGGTGAGGGGGAATCAAGCCATTGCGGCGGAAACAGCCCGCTCTCTCGACGGCGGCGGGCACGACGAGGCGATGAGCGTTTCGGACTGGGCGAAACGAACGGTGAACCGTCGCTCGGCGTCGACGGAGCGCTCAAGCTTGAGCGACCTCGACTTCCCCTGCTCCGCCGGCGGCGACGCGGGGTTTCCTCCTCTTCTTCGCGCAGCGGATCGAGGCTCTGAGCCTGCAGTGCGCACGCGGCAGGTCGCGTCGCTATAGGGTTTACAAGGATACGGTGGCCGCCGGCCAGGTTGAATGCCGATGACGGGGTAGAGGGTTGACTGAGGTTTATCGCGCCCCGCAGCCTCTGTAAAGCGGGCAGGGCAAGGAGGACCATGTCAAGTGCTTGGGTTGTGGCCTCGTCCCAAACCCGCCCCTGGGTCTTCTTCATCGCCGCGAGCTGTCTCGTCAATACAGCGTTGGCGTTTCGCAACTCGAGGTTCTCGGCCTGGAGGGTCTGGACCTGGTCCTGGAGGCCCCGTATAAGGCCTTTGCGGGTTATGTTTTCGCTGATGTCAGTGGGTGGTGGTCAGGCATGGCGTACTTGATAATTTCTCGGTTCTGGCGTGCATGGCGCCGCCGGACTGGGGTTAGCTGCCGCAGCTGAGACCTCGGATGGCGTGTTCACTCACAGTCGTTGAACTCGGCTAACGGGTCTTCGATGCCGTGGTCGGGCACCCCCGTTGACCGCCGCGATCGCCGCTGGGACATGGCGAGCGGGGTTGGGAGAGTGGTCGAGATGGATGATTAGCTGAATGTATGTGTGGATGTGATGATGTTGCGCCGCTGCTGAGCTGCTCGGCTGCTTGAGAGATTGCGATGTTGTTTTGATGTTGAGATGAAAGAAAGCAAGGCGCGTGCGGCGGCGTTTCCCTTTGTTTGCTCACTGTGGCTCGCTCCCTAATGGGCAATTTGGTTCCGCTAATGACTCTGAATTACATTAAGTCGGATTAGGATAGTCCAATATATCGGCCCTCTCCGCCGTATGACACCACGTGGTCCGATGTGCCTCGTTGTCTCGATCGTCTCGAGCTGTCGTCGAGTGTCTTGGCGACCTCAGTCTCCTATTGTCCCTTATATCATCGCTCGTTGCGCGTTCATTGTTCTCATCATCCACTTCCCATCACTTTACCTCAAATCACCATGGACACCCCACTTGTCGGCGAGCGTGTCGCAGAAGAGAAGGCCTTTGCAAAGCGATACATCGAGTCCCTCGCATCCCGCAAGGTCGAGTACCCCGCCGACTACTCCCCGCCCCTCGACTCGCGTCCTCGCAAGGTGCCAGTCCTCCAAACCCCGGTTGCACCGCCTCCCGAGGTCGCCGACGCGGAGTCGGCACAAGGTGAGCTGGGCCCGCATCACCTCATCCCAAGCTCGCGCTCACGCTGACATCAGATGCCAAAGTCTCCATCACCGTCAAGTCCTTCAAGCCGCCCCTGAAGATCCCCATCACCGCCTCGCTCTCCGACAGCGTGGCTGACCTCAAGAAGGCCGTGGCGGCCGCCAACCCCGCAGCCCCTGTTCCCGACGCCCAGCGCCTCCTGCTCGGGGGCAAGGCGTTGTCCGACTCGAAGCTGCTGAAGGAGTACGACCTCGCCGACGGGGCTGTCATCAACCTCGTCGCCAAGCCAGCCCCGCCCGCGCCCGCGCCGTCCCAGGCCGCCCCTGCCCCCGTGACGCCGACGTCCGCGCCCACCCGGCCCAGGCACCTCTCCACGCCCTCGCTCACGATCACGACGACGGATGCGATGGACATCGACCCCAACTTCGCGTCCGACTGCTCGCCCGAGCCCCCATCGCCCGTGTCTGGGGCCAGCTTCCACAAGACACTGTCGTCAGTTGACTTTTGGCACAAGGTCCACGCTCTGTGCCAGGAGGAGTTTTCGACCGAGCCCGAGGCGGATACCGTCTTTGACAGCTTTCTCATGTCTGTCAAGGGCCGCATCACGGCAAGTGACGCGGCCAAGATCCGCGACGCGGTCGGTGTTTCCGGTGAGTGATGGCGATATGGTTGGTGATGGGAACAGATCAACTGACGGCAGGCATGGGCGGTGGTGTATAGTCGTGCCATCGGAATATGCGGCGGCCCGTCATTCTTGTCATATTGGGTCGTTGGAAGGTGGGAACATACACTCTGCAGCCCGTAGAAAGCCTCGATACCCACGTGAGGCTCGTGTAAATTTAGACAATGCATTGAGGCGTGTTAGTTTCTGATGTCTTGTGCATACAGATAGGTGACTACGATTGTATAAGCTCAGTAAGTTCTACAAGGGCATACGCGATGCGGGGTATCGAGGCGCGATCCCGGGTACTCGATATACTGCTACAAACAAGAAGACGCGGAGGCAGGCTTGGATCGATTAGAACCGCAGTGTCCGTTTTCCCCGGGGTCCTAGACCCGCATCAATGGCGCCAGCACCAGTACCGTCGCCGCCGACCTCGACGTCCATGAATTCGTTGCGCTTCTGCACGCCGTCCGACCTGTCCTCGCCAGCCAGTCCGTTATGCGCCTCCTCGTCCCGCTCCTCTTTCTTCCGCTCCTCGCTCTCGAGCAGACCCTGCAGATCTGGCGGGATCTCCTGCATCTGCACGCTCGGCGCGCCGTTGATGTATCGCAGCTTTTCGCGGATCGACATTCGGATGCGTTCGAGATACTGCCGCGAGTTCATGTTCTGGATGTGCCCGCTCAGCGGGGGGTGGAGGGAGTAGTCGGGCCCAAAGAACTCGTAGTAGTTGTTCGTGGGCAGCTCGCTGGGCAGCTCGGTGCCGGTCAGCACGCCGGTCTCGTAGGCCCAGCACCGCGCAACAGAGGACTGGCGGTACCCGCCTCCGCCGAGGGCGATGAGTGGTAATCCGAACGTCTTGATGAAGCGCACGCATTCGCCGTGCGCCGCGATGGAGAGGTTGAACGTCCCCAGCCGGTCGCAGCCAAGGCTGTCCGCTCCGCACTGGAGCACGATGGCGTCTGGGCGGAACGTGGTGATCGTTGGCTCCATGACGGCCTTGAAGAGCGAGATGTAGCTCTCGTCGTCGATGCCGTCGTGCAGCGGCACATTCAACGCAAAGTGCTTGCCGAGATTCGCGCCAACTTCACTCAGGTTGCCCGTGCCGGGGAAGAAGTCGGCAGCGTACTTGTGGAACGAGACCGTGAGGACACGGTTGGAGAGGTAGAACGCTTCCTGCACGCCGTCGCCGTGGTGGATGTCAATGTCGATGTAGAGCACACGCGGGTGGTATCGCAGCAGCTCAAGGATGCCGAGCACGATATCGTTGACGTAGCAGAACCCACTCGCTTCGCCCTTCTTCGCGTGGTGCAGCCCACCGCTCCAGTTGATGGCAATGTCCGTCCCGCCCTGGCTGAGTTTCCGCGCGGCCGCAAGCGTGCCGCCCGCGTACTGCTGGCAAAAGCCAAACAGGTCGTAGAAGACGGGGCAGTCGTCTCCGATATTGTACAATGTATAGTCCTTTGTGAGCTTTTGCGCGTTTTGCGGCGTCACTCTGACGGTTAGCTGGTAAAACTCCCATATATATAGCTACGAACCGTTTCAGAAAGTCAACATAGTCCTCGTCGTGGAATTCGCACAGCTCGTCTTCGGTCGCGCGGCGCGGGTTGTACATCGCCATCTTCTCGTGCAGGCCATACCCCAGCACAAGATTATTCGTTAACTCGAGTCGATGAGGTCGCATCGGATGCCTCTCCTGCCCGTCAGCGTTCGCGTCGGAGGTGCGCGGCCTCGCAACTCACCCCATAGTGGTAGTTGCCGACATCTTTGGGGAAGTAGTACGCAACACGCGGAGCAGAGTGAGCCTGAATGTCAGCTGTGTGGATATGATAATCAACTAGCTGACGAACCTGTAATAAAGATGACTCGGGCTGCGCGATGTGTAGGTTGCGCCGGTCGAAGAAGAACGGGCTGTCCGAGAATGTTGGGTAATCTACGAGCGCACCCATCGCGCTCGTTCTCTCTGGCGGAACGGTGTTGATTCAAGCTCCGAGCTGGAGAGCAATCCAGCGATGTAGGTGCAGTCGATATCGAGCGCGCAACGTCGGATGTGTCGATAAGTTGGATGGATGGATGGATGGATGGCAAGCGGAGCTGACGAGTCGGTAAAAGTTCAAGTGCCCAAGGAAGGAGAAGGACGACCACCAAATTGCCACCCAACGACCACCAACACAGCGGGACCAGATTTTGATTCCGTGGTCAGAGTCCACCGGCTATCCCTTCTCCGCCATGCCGAACTGAACTGTGTCCAACTCGAGGTCCAAGTCTCAATCAGCTTGTCATCTTGACATCTTTCACATCGCCGCACGACGAGTCCGAACTCTGCAATGGACTCAACGCGCTCAGTGTCACATACGATCCAGGGGCAGAGTGTGGCGCAGCCCCTTGCAGCCTCGGGAGCTGGAGGAGCCGTAACTCCGCCTG
Source organism: Cutaneotrichosporon sp. PL3408A (assembly GCA_023629975.1). Taxonomy (NCBI): domain Eukaryota; kingdom Fungi; phylum Basidiomycota; class Tremellomycetes; order Trichosporonales; family Trichosporonaceae; genus Cutaneotrichosporon; species Cutaneotrichosporon sp. PL3408A. Next base: position 2,774,601 of record JAMAMB010000002.1, read on the forward strand.
ATGCTTATGACCGCCTGCAGCCAGAGTCCGCTTCGCAGGCGCAGATTCGTGAGTCGGGATCAGTGGAGCTCACTGACGGCAGTACGGTCGTACCAGCGTGATACGGCGCAAGTGGGGCGGTTGACAGAGCTTGTCTCCGAGCTATTGCGATCTCTAGCTGGTAGGTGTTGACAATACGTCGGCGTCGGCGTTCGGTGCCCAGGCCACCGGTTTCGTCTCGGAGATGGCCACCGGTTTCGCGAGAACTCAGATATTGTCTTTTCGGGCACGAGTTCACTGCGCGTCGGAAGGAAAGCCCATGCCGAACGGTGCCTCCTATTTTCTCTTAGCTGCCCGTCTTGGCTGGTCTTGACGCCGCTATGGCCTGCACACCGGTACGCACTCACTAACCCATAGGCACACGATGGCTCGCGCACAAGCAGACGATGGTCGATCTCGCCGTCCGCGCCGTCTACCTTCTCCTGACCTTTGGACGCGGCCGCCAAACCCTGGGCGAAGAGTACACCGATGTCCTCCCTATCACGGCGAAACGGCTCCCGCCGTCACGAACAGTAAGCTCATTCTTCGGAGCATTTCTGACCACAGCGCCGCCTAACCACGATCCTTCTCCTCCTACTTCCTACCGCCCTCACCTCCCCCTCGATGCTCCACTACCTCCGCCGCGATCCATATGACCACTCAACGTGGGCACAGGCCAAGCGCCGCATAGCCAAGTTCATCGAGTCGCCACTCGGTCAGAGCTTGCCCGAGATCCACCTCGTGCTCTTCATGTTCGGTGGTCGCTTCTACGAGTTTGCGCGCCGCGTAACCGGCTTGTCCTATGTTCGTCCAGCTAGCGTGTCTTTGATCAGCTGACATCAGATCTCGGACATGCCCCCACGGCCGGCCGAGCACCGACCCGCTTCGTATGAACCGCTCGGCTTCCTCATGGCCCTGCCGCTGCTGTACCGCCTCTTCCCCCGCTCCTCGTCGACCCAGTCGGGCGGCCTGCCGTCCCAAGCTGTAGCGGGGGCGATGGAGACGAAGGTCAAGGACCAGGCTCCAGAGGGTGTTGTGGCTGTGCAGGGTCCTGACGACTCCGTTGTGGTTACTTCAGAGGCGCAGTACGACGTGCCGAACACATACCTCGATGAGGAGGCGCTCGAACTCCCCGAGCGGCAGTGTACGCTCTGTCTCGAATCGCGGGGCACAGGGGAGGGGAGTGGCGGCACGACGGCGGTAACTGAGTGCGGACATATCTTCTGCTGGGGCTGTCTGGGTGGACTGGACAAGATGGAGTGTCCGCTGTGCAGGCAAGCGTTGCGAATGGAGCGGCTGGTTGCGGCGTATAACTTGTAGAGTTATGGAACTTGACTGAGATATGCACAGTTGCATTCTACATCGTTGCTACAGTATGGTCACATCTATGCTGTACTGCCTCAAGCCCAATTCACACGCGCGGCACACCGCTGAACATCTGCGTAAAGTCATCCACAAGGTCCCACTGCGCCCAGCCCGCCACGACGGCATGCGCACACAGCCAACAGCGGGCAAGGCACTCGTCCAGTCCCGCAGTATCATGTCCCGCCTCCCCAGTCTCCGGGCGCGGCGTAGCGTCCGAACGCGGCCGCGCATCCCGCACAGCCTTCCACCGCGCTCCAACACAGTAGCCGGACGGAGCCTCGTCTTTCCCACCAACCTCGCCCAGCATCGGTCCTCCATCACCTCCACCAGCACCCGCCTCGCCGCCTTGTCCGTAGAATCCGAGTTTGACAGGGACGACGCGCAGTTCGGCACGTTTGAGAGCGATCTTCCAACGCCACACCGCGACCTGGGCGCACACACGCGCAAACTCGCGTAACACGGCCGTGTCGTCTCCGCTGATATGCCGGTCGATGACGCTGAGGAGGGCGAAAGACCAGCGCGCGTGCGATGGGGGGAACGGATCGGCGTCGGCCTCGACTTCGGCGTCGTCCTCCAGCCGCTCCAGCGCGTTATGCGTGAATCTCGCCAGGTGTTTCAGGACACGCACCATCCCGTCCTTCCGTCAGCGTTGCCTCGACTAATTCTCACGCTGCTCAGCCGCTGCAGGACAGCGACGAGGGGATCGCGCGGGACCAGCGGTTCTGGGGGTTTGGGTGCGCTCGCCTCCGCGGCCTGGGAGGTGCCCGCCACTGGTGCGTTGAATGCCGCCTCCTCGTCCAGATCCATGTCTTCCTCCCCCTTCTCCGCTGTGTTCTCCTGTCCTTTCTTCGCGCGCATAGGCACGCCGTTCACGAACGCAAGCCACCTCGGCGCATCTCCTGCGCTCGGCATCGGGGGATAGTCTGCAGGATAGGGCAGGATGTCGCCCGGCCACCGCCGCTCCAGATCCGCCTTGTACGCGGAGAAGTGGGCCGCGAAGAGCACCTCCCAGCTCTCGCGGGGGAGGGCAGGATGGCGTCCCGTCGGGGCGGCAGTAGGCTGCGGTGTTGGACTGGCCCGGAGGTGCGCGGGCACGTCGACGCGTTTGTAGAATGGGAGAGCCTCGTTTGCGCGACTGTCGTCAGCGAGGTAGGGAGAAGATCGGGCGGAGAGGGAACGTACTTCGCCAGCGCGAGGTACGTCGCGCCGTCTTGTGGTTCTCCTGTAAAGTCATCGGGGAGGATGGCGACGGGTAACACCTGACCTGTCTTGGTTGTAGGTCCTTCCTCCATCTCCTCGCCGTCGCCATGGTCTCCATCGTCGAGGGCTCGGTCGCGCCCGTTCATCTGGGACTCCTCCTCCACCGCTGCAGACGCCATTGCAGACGCAGCTGCTGCTTGGCGCTTGGCCGCCGCCAGCTCCTTCCGTTTCCGGGTCTGGGCCGGTCGCGGCATGTTTAGTTGAGGATGTTGTGATGAGGAGATGACGATGGATGATCGGGGTGGACTAAGTTTCGTGGACTAAGTTTCAACCGGACCGAGTGGAGGCCGTTCGATTCCCGCCACCGACTCCGCTTCCGCTCGACTTTTGCACGTGACGTGGCCGCAATCACGCAATTGCTTCCGCTGTACTGATCGACTCGGCTGAACAAAAGTCGGAAGTCGGAAGTCGGCTGGTCATGAGTCCAAGTCGACCCGGAGCACCCAGTTGTATTGTCAGCAACGCGTCTTGATCTTGACATTGTTCTACACTTTGCATCATGTCGACATTCGGAAAACTCTACCGCGTCACGACGTACGGCGAGAGCCACTGCAAGTCCGTCGGCTGTATTGTGGACGGATGCCCCCCCGGCTTGACTCTTACCAATGAGGACATCCAGGTCCAGCTGAGCCGTCGCAGGCCTGGCCAGAGCGACATTACTACGCCGGTGAGTCATCCTGGGGATCTTAGTGTATTGAAGGACCGTGTACTGATGGTGCGCTCTCTGCTGTCATATGTCCTCGGTATCGGTGCTCCATCTCGACCCCTCTCCCCTCCCTCCTGCTCGACTCTCCTGACCTATCGTCGGACATGCGGTCATGTCCCAACTCGGCCCGAATCCAACCACACTGCTTCATCCTATTCTCACAATGTCATTCAAATCGCTGTCTGCTCGGTTTCCGCACGCCCACTGGCTGCCATGTCATGGCGTACGCGTCATCTTCCTCCCGCCCCTGCGCTACTCGTCTAGCGCTCCGAGTTCGACACCGTTCAGATCCAGAGTGGGACCGAGCACGGAGTCACCCTCGGCACACCCATCGGCATGCACGTCCAGAACAAGGACCAAAGGCCGCACGACTACACCGAGACGGACCTCTACCCGCGCCCCTCTCACGCCGACTACACCTACCTGGCAAAGTACGGCGTCAAGGCCTCTTCTGGAGGTGGCCGCGCATCAGCTCGTGAGACCATCGGGCGTGTTGCAGCCGGTGCCATCGCCGAGAAGTACCTCAAGGAGGCGTACGGAGTCGAGATTGTGGCCTTTGTCGGCTCAGTTGGGCCCATCGCCCTACCCTTCTCGCACGAGGACGACGAGGTTCTCGGCAAAGAGTACCTCGACCTCGTGAAGAACGTGACCCGCGCCGAGGTCGACAAAGAGATCACCCGGTGTCCTGACAAGGCGACGAGCGCCAAGATGGAGGAGACGATCCGCGCGGCCAAGGCGCGCAACGACAGTCTCGGGGGCACGATCACCTGTGTGATCCGCAACTGCCCCCTGGGGCTCGGCGAGCCGTGCTTTGACAAGCTTGAGGCTGTGCTCGCACACGCGATGCTCTCAATCCCGTCGACCAAGGGCTTCGAGTTCGGCTCTGGGTTCCGCGGGACGGCGTTCCCCGGATCCAAGCACAACGATCCCTTCATGGCCGATCACGGGAAGGGGGAGAACCGCCTGCGCACGGCGACAAACTGGTCCGGCGGCGTGCAGGGGGGTATCTCGAACGGCGAGGACATCTACTTCCGTGTCGCGTTCAAGCCGCCCGCCACGATCTCGCAGGAGCAGGCGACGGCCAAGTACGACGGCACGGACGGCGTGCTCGCTACCCGTGGCCGCCACGACCCTTGTGTCGTGCCCCGCGCCGTGCCCATCGTTGAGACGATGGCCGCCATCGTCATCATGGACATGGTGCTCCAGCAGAACTCGCGGGCGCATGCGGCCTCACTCCTGCCCCCTGTCACCAGCTTGCCCCCCACCATGGTGTTTCCGGGCCAGCGTAAGTAAACTCTAGAGCGGATTATAGTTTCGTATGGCATATGCACTGGGCTAGTCGTAAAGTTGCGCAAACCATCATGTACCGTGGAGAAATGTTGCCACAATAGAGATGTGCCGACTCAAACGGTGGAGGTGAAAGTGGAATATTTTGATTCCGTGGCTTGAGCCCATCCGACGCGAATGTTTTGTTTTCTGGCCCCTTCCTGAAATGAACAACCAGCCATCTCAACTGACGTGCCATTTCTTTCACTCTTGTTCTCATCTCGCCACCTCGAGGGCATCTTGGGCAACTCAAGACACCTGGAGCTGCTGGAGAACTACCCCAGATCCCCAAGAACCTCATTTAAGTCATAGCCATCGACCAATCACGTTGAGACACAGCTCGCCGCAGGCCCCCGACTCGAAGTACCAACAACACCCCCATTCCTCATTTCCCACTTCCCACTCCTCCATCCACTACTATTTCTGCATCGTCCACAACCACTCTCAAACTCTCTACTCCCCCATCTTAAGAGCCCATCCATCCAACGAACCACACCCTCCAAACAATCTCCCCCAACACAATCGCCACCGTCACCATGACCGGCACCAACTCCTCCAACACCTCGCCGCCCGGCTCGACCTTCACGGTCTCGTCGTCCGCGGCAGGAACCCCCATCAAGCCCATCCCCATGCATGACCCCGCTCGTGCCGCCATGGTCGTGAAGCAGACAGCACCTTTAGGCTCCAGCAACCGTGAGTAGGGGCCAGTGTGCCGACGACGTCGACTCGCCTTTGCCACCCATATGAGCCTCGCTGACAACAAGCCAACCAGGTTGTGCCCGGCCAGACAGTCGACCACTCGATCCCAGGCGCATCTTTAGGCCAGAAGGCCCTCTTAGCTAAGAAGTTCGCCAGTGCCAAGTACGTTCAGCTGAAAAGAGTTGAAGTATCAAGCTGACGCCAGGGGGTCTACTATTAGCCCCACGGACGCGCTGCAGTCCCCTTGCACTGCCAAGCTCAATGGTGCAAAGCAGCGCCGTTTTGCCAAGTGAGTAGCTTTTTTGGTGCGGGTGTTGGGTGTCGTTGAACAGCCGTGACGTTGAGCGCGCGGTGATCGACGCCCAAACACCCATATTATCATAACGTCGGAGACATCCAGAACTGACAAACAGGGCCAAGGTCGCTTCGCTCCGCCTTTCGAGCGACGAGAACACCCCAATCGACAAGGCATAGGTGTGCCCGTTTACCTCTGCACCATGTCCGTCCGTTTATGCCGCCTCCACGATCATCCTCGGCTGAGCCGCATGTGAGTTTGCCTCTCATTCCCCAGGTTGCTCCTCGGACTCTGAAGCTGACCTCAGGAATGCCATGTCTCGTTAGCGATCCTGTTTGTACCCCCCCATTGTTCCATAGATGAGTGATATTGAATGACAAGTTGAAGAAGGGACGTCCCTCACTTTGTAACCATGTGCCTAGCCTTAGGGGCGGAGCGGCTATGCATTTTGTGCCGTGTTCAATTTTGCAGTCTGCAAAGGGGTCAATAATGGTAGGTGGGGCAGTTGAGTGCAGTCAGGATTGAGGAGGCGAGAGGCTCTCAGCGTCCACCTCCCCTCCGTTCGTAACCCTCTCCTTAACACACACTTGCATGCAACCCGAGTTGACAAAGACAAACCCCATATGCATATTAGGCAGCCGCAGCCGCTTTTCTAACTGTCCTGTTGTAGATGTGCAAATGTTGGCAGTGTGAGATGATGCGCAGGTCGGGGGTGGACACGATGTACAATTGAGTGGTGTACAAATGTGGGGTTGAGTACAGCCGAGGGCTCTTGGGGCTCAGAGAGGGGTGTTCTTCTTCTCCTTCTGCGCGGAGGAGCTGGCAGCGAGCGAGCTGAGCTGCGAAGCGAGCGCGACGGGTTTACCCCTGGGGTCAGCGTGTGCGGAGCGGAGTGCCGGTGGCTGAACCAGGCCGGATGACGGAGCGAGCCGAGATGCGATGCGCGACACTCGACGGCCGCTCTACGCCCTCACTAAACCTCTCCACTCGATCTCTCTCCACTCTCGATTTGTGCCTCGCTCGCTCGCAACTCACTTCTGGAAATGGCGCTGCTTGGCGCCGTTGAGCTTGGCGGAGATGGGGCTCATGAAGTTGTCGGTGGGCGACATCGTCGATCCGAGCCCCTGCTTGCCGCCCAACAAGCCCTTCTTCTGGAGGAAGGGGTTGGCAGCGGGGGCGGTGGGCTGGGCTGGAGGTTAGCTTGGTAGAGGAAGGCCAGCTGACGCCTGAGGAGCCGGGATAAAGGAGGCACAGTGTTCCCCCGGCATCGACTCACCGTTAGACTCCTTGAAGACGTTCTGGGACATGGTGGCCGTGGTGTACTTTTGTTTTCGGCGAGCGGGTCGAGGTCGATGCCGGATTGCTTGACTTACTGGGGCGATGGGATGATGGACAGAGGAGAGATGCTGAAGACTGGGACGGCTTAAAAGCAGGCGCGCTCTGTGTTTGCTCTTTCTACTATTTACGTAAAACATCGGGTGGGGAGCGGCTGTGATTGGTGGAGCTACATTTGGTGGCAGGGCGAGATGACGCATTGGCCGACTGCGAGCGGGCCATGCATTGAGCAGCACTGAGCAACATTTATGATGCACTGGGATGCATCGAGACTACATCGATAGCCGTCAGTTGGTGATTTCTGCTCATGCTAGTCTTCATTTGTGAGCTCATAGTAATGGTGGCTGAGTTGTGGTGCGAGTGAAACATCAATCTATGCACGCTCCACAAGCAGGCCGTTATGCCAGCTGCAAGCTGCAAGTCTTCTGCCCGGCACTAGCGACGGACCAGCTGTGGCATCCAGACGAACACTCTGCTGTCAAATCCATCCTCACTACTCCTCTCCGCACATCTCTACACACTGCATGCGACGTCAACTACGTCTTTTCAATACTGCGTCCACACATTAGAGCTTCGCCTTGAAGAAGTCGAGAAGGTCCTTGTAAGCCTCCTGGTACGCCTTGGTGTGCTCGTTGCCCGAGAGCTGGGGTCAGCATTCTGCAGAAGCCATAGCCACGCCGCACTCACGTCGCCACGGGCGGCGGCCCAACCGTGGACGTCGTTGTTGTACCACTTGAGGACGCACTGGCCGGGCATCTTCTTCTCGAGGATGGCGAAGCACTTCTCGGTGACCTCCTTGTTCTCGTCCTTCGAGGGCAGGAGGCAGACGGGGACATCGACCTTCTCGGCGTCCTCGGCATCGATGAACCTGGTGTCAGCGGAGGGGGCTCGAACAACACCCGGCATCGTTCCCGGTCGGTCGGCTCCGCTCCGCACTCACGAAGGGTGGCACGACGCAATCGCCGTGAAGTCGTTGACGTCCTTGGCGAGCACAGTCGCCTTCCAGCCCCAGCAGTAGCCGACGGTGCCGACAGCGGGGTACTTGGCCTTGACCTCGTGGAGGGCTTTGCCGATCTGCTCGCTCTGCGACGAAGGGACGCCGGGGAACTTGGAGAAGTACGCATCCCGCTTCTTGTTGCCCTCCTCGGAGCCCGAGAACATCTCGGGAGTCGCCAGGTCGCCGTGCAGGAAGTCGGGCATGAAGACGCGGAAGCCGCCAGACGCGAGGATGTCGGCACCTGGAGTCAGCGACTGTTGCAGCGCAGCCACAGGGAGCACGCGGCGCCCAGCGGGTGGCGTGACTCCGCTGCGGCCGTCTCAACCAGACACGAGTAGGGCAGCCCTATAGCCGCTGTGGATGGACGATACGTGGGGAGGACACAAACGCCGAATCCCGGACTCCCCACGTCATCACCCATCCCTCACTCGTCGAGTACACTCCGGCGTCGCTGGCCGGGCACGCTCCGTCCGATACCACGGTACTCACCCTGGAGGATCTGGGGAGAGTAGCCGAACACGTCGTAGACCATGATAATGGCCTGCTTGGCGTCCTCAGGGCCAACCTGGTACGTCTTCATGCCGGCGAGCTGGCCATAGTTGCCCTTGGGGGTGTAGTCGGCGGAGACGGGGGGGAGAGAGCAGCAAGCTGGCGTCAGTCGCTATCCGGCGGGATGTGAGGCCTGGCGAGGACTCGAAGCGGGACGAGGACTTTTATCCCCTCCGACTCCTTCGAGGCCCTCTCTGGCTTTCTATCTGGCTGCCCCGAGCGTGGTGCCCGGGGGGAACTGAGCTCGGCACTGGCACCTGAAGCTGGCCAGCCTGCAAAGCCGCGCGTCCAACTCACCCTTCGACATGGTGGACATGGTGCGATAACGGAGAACGGGGTGCAAGCTTCTGTCAGTTTGGTTTAAATACGAGCGCGTGGGATGGGCATCAATAGAACCCCGGAACCAAGCCAGTTACCCCAGATCCCCACAAGCGAGACTTTGGGTCCTGGGACAACTCTGCGAACCTCGGATCCCAGCTTGCAGCATTCCTCGTAGGTGGATGGAATACGTACCGAGTAGAACGAGGGGTGTTGTAGAGGAAAGAAGAGAGGATGCGAATAGACATTATGCAGAGATCTGCTAATAACAGCGGCTCGAGAGGGCAAGAGGGCACTGGGCGCTGTGCGTGGCAACGTGGTGATGGCGGCGGTTGGTTGGCTGCATTGCATGCATTGGCCAACGACCCCGGTCGGCTCAACTGCCGCGTTACCGGCACCCCGTGCTCGTTAGTCACCCAATGTTGCCCTCAATTGTGATCGCAGAGTCTGTTTGCCTCGGCGTCTCATCATGTCTTACGTTCACCGTGTGGCTGCTCTTGGCTGCTCTGTGGCTGCGCTGCGGCTGCTCTGAAGGCTCCTCCTGACTGCTCTCTGACCGCTCTTGACTGCGGAGAGTGAGCTGGGCCGCAAGCGAGCCCTCACCTCGGCTTGATCTACCTCGCGTCGAATGCCTGAAAATGTGGTCAGCATCATATCATCGGCAATGAATCATCGGCAATGAAGTCATCCAAGTCGCTCATCTCCGCCAAGAGCCTCGTCTTATTCGAGCCCCATTTATACGACCTGCTTTGCTTTGCGGTGGTTGAAACGCTCACAGTCAGCAGAGGATCAACCTTCAACGTCGTTCTCAACTCGTCTGACTCTCAACCATGATCAATCACACATTAAAGACTTTTGGGCAGTAGCATGGGGAGGAGCATTGGTGGAAGTTGCAACAACCCCGTCAGCGCTTCACTGGGGAACTCGTCGACGACTGACTTTGAGGCAATAGCAACTACTCTCTTGTTCAGAAGGAGGCGGCCTGTTCTAACGCCATCCTTACTATCTAGGCCTTTATCAATGTCCTCTCTCGGACGACGCACAGGACTTGGTGGTGAGCTTGAATGCACGACATTGGTCCGATTACTGCCGGAGATGCGTATTCTCACCCATATCCGCCTGTAGCCGCCTTTGGCGCCTCGTATCCGCCAGAAACAGAAGTGGAGGTGGAGGTGGAGGCGGCACAACGTTGCCCGAGAATGGCATTGGGAGCGACCTATTCCCGAGTTATCATCAACACACTCTTCTTCTCTTTCACATACGCAGAACTCGTGCAATGCCCAGTGGACTCCGCTACTCCCTCTCGCCAGCCGTCACCGGCACCACCGCGCCATGGTAAGCTGCCCATACACCAACTCTCCAAAGCTTACACCAGCATCCCGCAGGCCAAAGCCTGGGGAGCAGCGTACGCGGCAAGTCCTGGCGCGCACGCGTCACCACTGCTGGACTTGAGCCAGGGCGTCCCCGGCGAGCCTCCGCACCCGAGCGTCCTTGCAGCGCTCGCGCGGACCGCCGGCGACCCCGAGGCAGCCAAGTACGGCGCGATCCTGGGCGAGCCGGCCATGCGCGCGGCGCTGGCCACAGAGCTGCGGGAGCAGTACAGGCTCGCGCCGGGGGATCTTACCGCCGAAGACGTCGGCCTCACCACGGGATGTAACATGGCCTTCCTCGTTCTCCTGATGTACGTCGGTCCCAACCCACCGCTGACAACAGGTGTCTCTGCCCACCTGGCACATCGTCCGTCCTCCTCCCCCTCCCGTCATACTTCAACCACGCGATGAGCTTGTCCCTCCAATCCGTGGAGCCAGCGTACCTCCCTTGCGATCCTGCCCACGACTTTGCCCCAAGCATCGACGCCGCCCGCGCGATCCTCGCCGCTGGTCCCCAGTCCCGACCAGGGAGTCATGGCAAGGTCCATCCGCGGGCCATCGTGCTCGTCACGCCAAACAACCCGACAGGGTCCGTATACGCCCCGGAGCGGTTGGCCGAGTGGCTCGCCCTCGCGCGGGAGTACAATATCCCGCTCGTGCTGGATGAGACGTACCGCGACTTCGCATCGGCAGGGGCGGCGCCGCACGACCTGTTCAAGGACAGCGAGTGGCGCCAGAGCCTTATCACACTGGGATCGTTCTCCAGTACGCACAAGTACGCGCCAGCGCTGACGGACAGAGGGCTACCGCATCCCGGGCCACAGGCTCGGCAGCATCACCGCATCCCCCGAGTTCCTCGAGCAGGTCGCGACCGTGTGTGACTGCATGCAGATCTGTCCCCCACGCGCACCTCAGCTCGCGCTTGCACCCCTCCTGCCCACACTCCGCCCCGATATGGCGCGCTACGCCGCCTCTGTAAGGAAGCGGCTTACCGAGTTCCACGCCGTGGTTCATTCTGTCCCGGGATGGCGCGTGCTCTCCTCCGGCGGGTTCTACGCGTATGTCGAATTTCCCGCGCAGTACACCTCCGAGCGGGGACAGCACGCCCTCGCTGCCGCCCTTGGGGTGCAGAACAAAGAGGTCAAGAGGGTTGGATCGGGCGAGGTGGGGCAGGTGCTCGCAACCAACTGCGGCGTGCTTACTCTCCCCGGGTGCTTCTTCATGCCCACCCTCGACGACCCAGTGTGGCGCGAGGTGCATGTGCGGCACGGGGATGCGATGCGCGAGGACCGCTGGATCCGGTTTGCCGTCGCCAATGTCAGCGATGAGACGATTGCGGGCCTCGCAGACCGTCTGCAGATGCTCAACAAGATCATGGGGATGTGAGCGTGGAGATGGGACCAGGAGCGGAATCGGAATCAGTATATAGAGATACCGCAGGCGGATAGACTCGGACGTCCGTCCTCCCGGTCCGGCGTTATATATCATTGCATCTACATGAGACCCGATGAATGCTACTCGGACTTGTCTGCTGGCGCGGAGGATACCGGCGTCGGGGACATCGCGGGAGTTGTCTCGGCCGACTTCTGCTTCTCCATCATACGTCTGGCGTCAGCGTGGGCATCAAAAGCTGAACGCCACTGCCTGCACTCACCGCCGAGCCTCGAGGATCATGCGCTCCTTCCGCGCCCTCAAGTCGGCCTCGCGTCCCTCACGAGTCGCCTCCCACTTGCCGGTACTCGCCGCGCCGTCACCCTCGAGCCGTGTCCCGAGCCCATACCGGTCAATGAGGGACGTTGCCTTCTGCGGCGCAGCAGGCTGGGCGGAAGCAGCCGACGACGATGTTTGCGGAACGCTGACTGGCGGGCGGAGATGGTCGGGGACGGTGAAGCCGGCCGGTGGCTGTCGTTAGCGCGATCGGTCGAGACACTCACGTTTGGCAGAGATCCCCGCTCGAGGATCAGCTCGCTCGTGGCCTGCGCGCTGCGCGTCCGGCTCAGCGAGTAGATGACGTTTGGCAGAGGCTCATTCGGGAACGCCGAGGTGACTGCCTCGACCATGTCGCGCCGCACGCCCGTAAATGGGTCGGAGGGGGTGCCTGGGGTCAGCGGCGTGCGTGCGACGATGTGGGGTGCGTAGTGGCGGGTCACAAGGGGGTCCGGGCCGACTCACTGGGACCCGAGAGCCACCGGTACAGTCCGTACAGGATAGCGACGAGGATAAGCGTCGGAAGGACGTCCTCGAGTGCCATGGCGCCAGGGCAGCTGGTGTGAGATGCTAATGAACGTGAGGAAAGAGCGTGGTGTAGGGGATAGGAGGTTGAAGTTGCGCGCGTGTCGGTGGGCGTTGTGGTCGTCCAGTCAAGAAGATGCCGAGATGCGTGTGATCCAAGGTAGAAGCTGAAGGGAGTCAGTTTGTGAACGATGTAAACCGAAGTCGTAGATGAGTGATGGACGATGAGTGATACCTGATGAGATTGATGCGATGAGATGACAGATGGTCGTCGATGCACGCGAGTTGCGGCCCCGGCGACGTCCACCGATCGGAACGGAATCAAAATTCCTACCCGGAACGTGTGAGTGGCGATTACTCGTGGCGACCAGAAAGGTCATGACAGAGGTCTATGAAAGAGTTTATTCAATGCAAGACGTCGAATGCATGCTGTAGAGTACGTTACAAATGCAATTGAAGTAGGTAGTTGACATGCGATTATCCCGGGATACGTTTCGACGAAGCCTGTTCGAGAGGGTGGCACAGACATCAGTGTGGCAGCGAGATCACACCTTCGCCTCTCTTTCCGGTAGCGTTTCTCCGCCGCCAGCAACAGTCTCCCCCGTCACCTGGTCCTTCGTTTCTCCCTCAGAGGTGTCCGCATTCCTGGTCTCTTTGGCCTTCTTCTTCGCCTCCTTGGCCTCTGCCCTCCCTTTTGACCGCTCCTCGCGCGCATCGCGCCAGACCTTGCCGTACCGAATCACAACAACTGAGAGCGGCAGAGCGGCAAAGCAGATCCCACTCAGTAGCACAAACGTCCACCCAGCCCCCATGGAGTTGTACATCAATTGCCTGGGGTTAGCTCGGCCCCAAGCCCCAACTCACACAACAGCGGTACCAACCGCGCCGAGGGCACAGCGCACGAGATTCAGGCTGGCCGACACAGCCCCGCCCTTGCCCGGCAGCACGTCCTGGCCGTAGATGGTCGCACTGCCAACGGTGCCCGTCCCCAATCCGACCAGGAAGTTCATAATGAGCGTGGCGGCGAGATGTGCCCGGGCGTGGAGACACCACCCGAGCCCGATGGACGCGATACAGAACATCCCGATGAACGGGTACAGGCAGCGGATGCGCGTGCGTTCGAGGCGGAACGCGTCGGGCTGTTTGCGGTGGTCCCCGCCTGCGCGGCGCTCCTCCTTCTGGTAGTAGTAGTCGAGCTGCCTGCCGTTGAGGATGGAGCTGATAATGGTGCCTGCGCCTGAGGGGAGGTAGCATAGACCGATCATGAGTTCGTTCATGTGGTATTTGTCCTTGAGGGCCGAGGAGAAGATGGTGAGGACGCACTTGGGTCAGGAAGGACGACGACAGGGTACGTACGTAGAACTCCATGTAGGGAAGGGACACGACGATGAAGATTAACAACACTTCGGGGACGAAGAGGATCAAGAAGGCCGAGAGGGGGTTGTACTGCCGTCAGCAGCGTCGACAAAATGAGCCAAAGCACCTTCTTATGCGGTGGCCGCTCCACATGCTCCGGTTCGATGCCCGCCTTCTTCTCCTGATGCCGACGATACAGCATCACAGGGGACGCGTTGAGCGGCGGCGGCGGCAGTGATCCGTCGCCCACAATAGAGCGGAGGGTCTCGGGATAAAGGCTGCACGTGAGCGAAGTCTCGGACGGGTCACTCACAACAAGAACGGGACCATGACACAGCCCGTCGCAATGGCGAGAAACCAGAATATCGCCCTCCAGCCAAGGCCCTGCGCAAGCACACCCCCCAAGAAGGGCCCAATCGCGGGCCCGATCATTGCTCCCGACTGGAATATGGCCATATACTTGCCGCGCTCGCGCGGGGCCGCGACGTCCGACACGGCGCCCGCTCCAATCGACATGACCGCGCTCCCGCCCGTGCTTTGCAGAGCCCGGAGGAACAGGAGTAGCCAGTACTGGCTCGTGGGCATCAGCGCCAGCCCGATGTTGGCGCCGAGATAGATCATCATGGTGAGCAGGAAGATGGGGCGGCGGCCGTAGCTGTCGCTTGCGGCGCCGAAGAAGCTGGGCGTGACAGCCTGGCAGATGAGGTAGACGGTGACGGCGAGGGTGATGTCCTGTTCGCTGCGGCCGAATTCGTCGGCCAGGAGCGGAATTGCTGGCACAAAGATGTTGCTCTGGCATCAGCTGGAAGCTGGCGGGGGTAAGACGAGGATTGTGTCGGAAAGCAACAGAGGTCGCGTCGCGCAACCAGTCCGGCATATCCCCTCATTGTCACCCGCCGCGCCATTCCCACACCGACACAAGGCGCTACTCACGCTGATGGGAGAAAACACGGCTGCAATACCGCCCAAGCCCGCCACAACCCACTTCGTCTTCGCATCAAAGGCAGAATACGGTTTGGAAGAGCCGGTCGTGACAGTTCGCTGAACGGGCGGCATATCTGGAGTCGGCGGTGGGGAGTAAGAATACCCCTCGACCGAGAACACGCTCATGTGCGTGTTCCCTCGTCGGAGTGGTGCGCCGTCGTATCCAGCCCCGGTGTAACCCCGGGGTAGTGGTTCGCTCTCGCTCTTTAGTAAGGGCGCAGTCCGTCGCGCGATGGGAGCCTGGTGACTACCCAGGGGATCGAACTTGTCGTCGAGTTCAAGTTTCGAGTCGCTGCACATCGATGGCGGGCGTTTCGGACCTCCTGGCGCGGGTGGCGAGTCTGAGCCGCCGCCGCTGGTATCTTGTGCGTCTTGCATGGTGTCGTGGATGTCGTGGGCCCACCGCCGCGGCTGCTGTTGTATTTATGTGAGGCAACTGATCTTGTTAGGTTCGGCCTTGTCCGGCTCTTAGACCCTGAGCCGCCACCGGGATAAGCCGAGATGACGAGCGGTGGGTATGCATCCATCCCGCGCACAACCACTGCTTGTAAAGTACATATGCTTATGCATAGATTATCCTGCGCGACTGTTGAGCGCGCCCAGGCGCCGCTCGTCTGGCATGGGCGGTAGCCTGCGCTCCCGCATCGTGTCCGCCATCGAGTTGCTGCGCACAGCTGACGACGCGGTGACTGACTGCACAGATGCGGCTGGTGCGCTCGGCACTGAGCCGGCGACCTTGGTCGGCTCTTTGGGAAGGACGGGGGGCATCCGCCGGGGTGCAGGTACCCTCTGCACCTCGTCGTTGACAATGACGATCGAGTCGTCCTCGCCCTCTACGGTCGATGCAGACGCGTCAATCTCCTCGCTGGCGGCGGCGCTGGCGCTGTCCGTCGGCGCAAGGGCGGCTACTCTGTCTGCCAGATCCTGGCCTAGCCTGCCAATACCTTGCGACATGGCGGTGAGCGCAACTGTGCGCAGATCCGTCTCGATCGGGAGCACCGGCGCAGCTTCAGGATCGGGCTTGGAGATCAGTCGGGGGAGGCCGAACGTCAGATGCTTGGGGTAGACGAATCGATCTTGGATGACTGCTCTCAGGCGCGCCACTATCAGCTGCTCGAGTTTGGGAATGTCTGGCGTCAGCTCGCCTACGGCCAAAACCCACCCTGCAGCTTTGCCCGGCTGCCCAAGAGACTCGTCGTCTTGAGGTTGAGATGGAAATCGGGGAGGAGACACACGTGCAGGTGCTGCCTGTCGTCCTTGGGCGCGTGGATCTGCACACTCAGCGTCCCGCCCACTGAGACCAGCTCGACGCCGATTTGGACGGGCAGAACGGCAAAGCGCGGGCGGGGAAAGTTGACCAGCACGGCGGTCGAGACGGTAAGCGAGATGCTGTCTGCAAAGTCGACGTCGATCTCGCAGCGGATGCGGCCCTGGTCGTCGGCGGGGCGCATGCGCACGTTTGAGAGAAGGGGGAATGTCTTTCCTAGGTTGACAGACGTCACCTCGATTGGATCCTGCGGCTTAGCTTCTGAGGACGGGCTAAACCCACCAGCCACGAAAGACTCCGTCCAGGCGGGTTGAGCCATCGTTCGAACTGTTTCCGTGCACCCTCCTCGCCGCCAGACGACAGCAGGTCATTGCGGTACCCCTGCAGAATCTCATATCAGTATGCTTCCGCCTCTGAGCCTACCTGGGCACCGACGACGTTCACCCAGTCCGCCGACTCGGCGGGATGTGTCGCCATGTCATAACCAGTGTTGTCGAGAAGATACGATGTCGGCGGAGGGGGAACGGCCGTCGTCGAGAGCAGTGCCTTCTGCCAGGTCAGCTGTGCGGCGTGGCCAATTACTCACCTTTCCCCTCTCCTCTCGTCGTTGGCGCCATGATACTGGGTCGACAGCGTCGGCTGGAGAGAATACGACATAGCGGACGAAGAGGAGGCCGAAAATGATTACGGTGATCTGGCCAGCGAGGAAACCTTGAGTAAAGGTCCATGCTGCTGGGCCAGGAATGGGGACAAGGAGAGTGGACATGATAGTCCTAGAGCAAGAGGTCGTGTCCTGTATCTGTCTAGGCGTGGAGTTGACGGTTCATGGCTATGCTGATGGGGAGAGAGAGAATGTAATGGAGCTCGGCATCAAGCGGCACCTCGAACCTCTTAAACATGAGCCTGATGCGGAAGTCGTGGTCGCCGACTCTTTATTTACGTAATTACACGTGGATTGTCGGAGTTCACTCCCATACTCCGCCTCCCATCTCAAACAACTACAATTATGAGGTTGACCTCATGCAATCCTAATTCAATTCTATCTCAACTATAATGCAATCCTAACCTGGGCGGAGGACGTGCGCAACACAAGCTTGCAAGTCGATGAAGTAGTGAGTCGCCCACTAAGACAAAAGGTTGAAGGAGAGTTGGAAATGAGGAATCCGCGAAGGCTGGCTCAGGATCAGGCGGGCTCCTTGACATCTGCATGACTTTGACCCGTCACTCGTCATGATAGGTGGCTGGTCCGCATACCCGCTGTCACGCACAAGGCCATGTCCGCAGCAACATTACCAAAGCAGGTGGAATGCGACGTGTTGGAACACCGCGAGCCAGGGCGAGATCTACGCACGGCCTCGCACGGCCTCGCTGGGGTCTCTGGCATGCGGAGCACCTCGACGAGCGAGCCAGTAGCTGTGGCGTCCGTTGTCAACCCGTAATGTATTTAGGGGCTGGCGGTATGCTCTGATCGCTGTCACTCCGTCACGACCTCGTGATTGGAAACAAACAATTCAAACAATTCAAACAATTCACCAAGTAAGACACGCAAACAAGCACGCGCCAGTTCGAGTTTGCCCACATGCTGTCGATCCGGCTCGGGCGGGGCTGTCGCGAGATCGTGGGATCATGGGAAAATTAGATGACAAAGATCGGTCATGTTCTTCCAGGGTGCTATTCCGCGTTGAGTACATGAGATTGCGAGGCTTCGTGTTGGACATGAGGGGGGAGTGGTCCCAATGAGCGATGAGATGAGAGGAGATGCATTGCTATGCATGGGTTAGGGAAAGAGGGAGAGGAGCGAGAGGAGCGAGAGGAGCGAGAGGAGCGAGAGCGCAGGGGGTGGTTATTTGCCTCTTCCCGAAGCGTGACTGATTTTTGTTGGTCTAAACGTGCTAGCCGTGCTGGGCGGGGAGAGGGATTCAGGACTTATCACCGTACGGGGCGGCGGAAGGGCGGAACCCCCCACCGTAGGGAGAGTACCACCGTACGGTCACGCCCACCACCCACGGTGACCCCTCTGGCCCTGGGCCCCGATTAATACGGCTCACTTTAGGCTCTGAAAGCAAACGAGGCATTGTTTGACGTGTCTCTCTCTCTTTCTCTCGCTCAACATCCCAACAACTCCCCCCCCCACCTCCTTCTACCTCTCCCTCTCCCTCGCCATCATCAGACTCTTACTCCCCATCGCATCTCAACTCCTCTCCATCAATCTCTCACTCTCCAGTCATTTGGCACACCCGGTGACATCCTCCCACACTCAAGTGTTTGTGGCATTCCACCCTTCCCTGGAGCCCTGCAAAGGGTCCCCAAGTAGTCCACAACATCTCAACCTCTCAACATCTCAACATCTCAACATCTCATCTATTCTCTCCTCCTCTCTACCACACGACGCGCTCACGCGATCAACATCGACTTGATCTGCATTCACTCGCTGCGCCCCTCTCCCCCTCCCTCCAAGTCGCCTGTGCAAAGCGAAACGGGAGGTAACTCACCCACCCACACCCAAACTACATCCTGAATGGTGAGCACAGACAATTCCAGTCCCACCCGACAAACATTACAGCCCGCAAACATTACAACAACACTAACCCACCCAGTTGCCATGGTCGGGCGATATCCTGCCTCGCTCTCCCGGACACACGGCGGCCCATCACGCCCCCACCGTCCCCCTTCCGTCGCCTCCAGCTCTATAGACGACGAGGTCCCCGCACCTCCCGAGCTCCCTCCCCTCCGCCATGCCCATGACCCACAACTTCCTCCCAAGCCACTACCGGAACTTGCTTCCTTAGAGTTCCTCCTCCGCCAAGCAGGCTACAAGGAGACAAGGGTGTCTACCCCCGAATCTGAGCGATATCCCAGGCTCAAGAAGCGTCTGGATGACGACGAATCGGCCGACCTCGCCAACATGTACGCGGCGATGGGGCTTGACCCAGAAGCGTCCATACAGGTTCGACACATGACCCAGCCGGTCGTCCCGTTCCGCTCGAGCAGCAGCGTTTTGCGCAACGTTGCGCTACAGGACGCAACGGCTATGCTCAACGAGCTGCGCCGGCGTCGCCAGGCCGCTGGGCCTGCACCCCAGATCCCAAAGGGCGCGGATGCCCTCTGGCGTCCTGACATTCTTGACCGCGCCGCCGCCGAGGCGATGGGCAAAAATGTCTCGGCAATAAGCCCCCCTGAGAATCGCAACGCGACGGACAGCGTCGGTCTCGGCCTAGCCCAGCAGGGTCGCGGTGTGCGCAAGGCCAAGTCGAACATGGAGTTGGTTCGCAATGCGTCCGGGTCACCTGAGAAGGAGGACATCCCGCCTGCTTACTACACTCTCCATCGCGAGCACCAACCCACCACGGCACCAGCGCACACTATATCTTTCCAGCCCTTCCAGCGCGAGGTGCCGCCTGCCATTGCGGCTTTCTTTTCGCCTCCTACCACGTCTGCATTCGAACAACCCCAGTTCGTTGACGACGCCTTCAACTGGGGACAGTTGCCTTCCGACTACGAGGCACAGGAGGACGACGACATGTACGCAGAGATGTACGGCTGTGCCGACGACTCGGACAGCATTGTCTCGGGCTCGACTGTAGGGAGCATTCCCTCGGCTGGAACCTCATTGAGCACATCGCCTCACCTACTCGACTCGGAGGAGGTCCTGTCTCAGCTGGGAATGGGACCGGCCAAGCCCGTTGACGCGGACAACGAATCGCTAGCGGATGCTGAGGAGATCGCCGAAGCTGAAGCTGAGGCCGCTGCTATCGGTCAGCGCATTTTGGCCTCCACCGTCGAGTACGATGAGGAGGACAGCGAGGACGACTTTGACCTAGACGGCTCCCCAACCCCAGTCGGGCCGCCAGTGCTACGTCTACCCGTCATCAGCGTCATGTCCCCTTCGCCCCCTCGCCGTAGACCTAGGCAACTACAAAGCACATCCCCGCCCCCTCATCCACCTGTGCTCCCAGAGAGCCCTTCCCCCGCTCCACGACCCGTTTTTTCGACACGGCCGCTTGCTTCCCGAGCCCCTCCTCCCATCCGCACTCCAAGGAGAATTGTCTCCCGTGCCGACAGCCTCGCCGAGGCAATGTCTGAGAGTATCGTATCGCCTCCGCTCCCCAAGCACGTTGTGGCACCCACATCGCCGCTGCGCTCAGCAAAGTCCGTGCCGACCTTGCGCAAGCGTACGTCTCTCGCCCCCTTCGCCATCACCCCCGCTGCTGTCGCCGCTCCAGCACTGCAAACCGTCACTCCCATCCTCTGCGACTCCATCTGCAACGAGGCCGAAGATCTCCCACCTCTACCCATACCACCAATGAATGACGAACAGTCATCCTCTGGCATAGGCTCCTTCGCTCTCCGTGCTCGCAAGTCGCTGGGCGCTCTCCGTGCCGCATTCTGGAACACCGAGGCCCCTCCTCCTCTCCCATTAGGTACTTCTACCACACCCATCCTCGCGCCACGACTAGATTGGTCGACTCAGGGGTCTCAGTTCGCAGGCTGGAACACCGAGCAGGATGAGAAGAAAGGCAAGGACCGCAGCTCCATCGACTCTACGTCGTCGACTAGCACCGTACACAGGCTGGGCGACCCCTTCGACGACCCAGACCCGATCGACTACTCCAAGTCGTTCTTCTACAAGCCCACGACCCCGCCTCGGCCTTACGGAGCGCCAGGACGCATGGGCCAGTTGAACAAACGCGCGTCTGTGAAATCACTGCGGCGCGCTCTCCAGATACCCGTCGCTGCGCCACCAGTACCCAAGATACCCAGCAAGTTCTTGTCAGCCGACAAGGACCGCACACCGCCCAGATCGCCCCAGCTGCCGGTCCAGCCGCCGGTCATCCACCTCCACTCGCCCAATGCGATCGAGGAAGGCCGTCCCCCGCGACCACTCTCCCTGAATGGTGCAGAGTGGGAGGGGCACGATGTCGTACTGAACTGGGGCGAGGGGGTTACGCGAAAACCCAAGCGCGGCTGCCGCAAGCGGCCTCGCAGGCGCATCTCGTTTGACGACGATACCTGACATGATGCCTGGTGGTGCCAGACTTAATGGCACCCCCAGCCCCCAGACACAACAAGCATAATGCCACTCGACGTGCGCGCGTTTTCTTGGTTTATATACCTGGTTCCATACCACGCATTTCCACTCGTATCACCTTTGCCATACCTCTTTCATAGGACACCCCACATCCGCACATCCACCTGCATACGCCTACGCGTAGTCTTCGGGCTTGACTTGCTCTGCAGAGCTGTAATGTATTTCCATGTTGACGCTGGTGAAGCATAGTGGTACCAAGGTCTGCCTACAGACAGGAGAGCGGATTGAACGATCATATTCAGATATACAGCACGATGTCGTTTCTTATCTTGCAATGTTTCAGTTTGTAGATTGACAAGTGGCTGCCAGTACCTTGACAAGCGTGGCACATCCCTCATGGTTTCCCATCTCACTCCTCCCCATGTCCATCCCAGCATTGACGAGGGCTCTCCTCGAGCACCGGCTTCCAGCCCTCAATTTCTGCGAGACCAAGGCCATCCGTCTCAATGCAGCCGGCTACGCGGTCCTGAAAGAGCGCCAGATGTCATTCTCGCCCGGCGGCAGCAGAGACCTGCACGACCTGCACGACGCAATCACCCGCCATGCGCCTCTCCTCTCCGGCCTCGATCCAAGGGTCGCATCGCGCTTTGCGCAAACTACGGCCGATGCGAGCGCCTACGCCGCCCTCCCGATCCGATCAGAGACGTCCCTCGCCGCCTTCGTGAACACGTTCCTCGTGGCGCCGCTCAACCTCCATCTCCTCGCTGCCAACCGCTACAATCTGCCCGCTGTCTGGGAGATGAGCGGCGTGTCTCCCGCCTTCACCCTCCGCCTCTTGCCGAGCGCCAGCCGGCCACGGATAATCAGTACCATCGAAGTGACGACGAGGAGCTCCATCTCCACTGATGCCCTGGCATCCCTGCCTCACATGTTTGAGTCGGGCGAGCTGGTCATCGACAACGATGGGCGCGCGGTGCCGAAGTCTCTGGCGGGCCGCGCTCGGCGTCGCGTCCCGCCGATATGCCACCTGGTCGATCAGGTGAGTAGCTACCTCGAACCAGACAGGACACTGATGCCCAGGGCCATTGGCATCTCGCACAATTGCAGTCCGACATGGCACTGCTCACCAACTACGACCGATTTGTCGTTCTGCGGCGCATGGGACGTGACGAGAGACGAGGCAGCTTCCAGATCTCGGATGCGGTCAGTTTCTCAGACGTGTCGTCCAGCGACAGCTTGGCTGCAAGTCCTCTCGGGCTTGTTCTTGGCTTGACGCTCCACGCACTCGACTATACGGGCTACAGCATGCGTCGATAACGGAGCAGAGGTGCATGATGCTTTCCGCTTGCAGAGCATGCAGAGGCTTGTTTTGACGGCAAGCGGTATGCACGTGGTTTTGGCTCCGCCGGAAACCTTGTCGCCGAATTGAGTCCGAGATGTGCCGGCTGAGCTGTATGGTGGCGACAGTGGCGCAGCGCACCCGCGTCGTCCGTCGCTGGTCGACCGACAGCTGGCCGTCGCTACCGCCGCTGGCTGGATTACTCGTCGTTGGCAACACACCATTTATCATTCACAACATATTCATCGACGCGCGTGAGTCCGACACCGAAAACTGCACCACGCTCCTTGCCCGTCGTTTTGGCCCCTTTAACTCGGCTCGTCTACATCCACGCGACCCTCCTCACTCTTCGCCACCACACCTCAACCGTCCACCGAAACCATGGCGTCTTCCCGGTCGTCGTCAGCGTCGACCTCGACCTCGGACTCGAACCCCTCCCCATCCCATTCCCAGCCCCAATCTCATAAGGACGCACCGCACAACCACATCTCCCACGCCCCCCTCAACGCCCACTACCACGCCCACCCCATCTTTTCCCCTCACTCCAGACTCACGCCGGCCGCCCCGCCGCGCATCCCAGAAAAGTGCCTTTCATGGTGTTCCCAGCGCGACGGCGCACCCGCCATGTGCCGCATGCTCTGTCTCCGCCGCCGCCCCGCCGTGCCGACGCAGTCCGAGGCGCTGGCCAAACTCCGGCCTCCGTCAGCAACGGAAGACGGGGGCGTGGTAGGCTTCTTCGAGGCATGGCGCGCCCGCCTCGCCCCCTACTCCCTCATCTTTGTCAAGGGCACGCCGGAGGGCGTGGTCGGCCGCTACATGGAGGAGCTGGATGCCGACGACGGGCAGTACGACTTCGGGCCTGTGAGCCGGCACGCGCCGCACACGATCCGGCGCAAGAGCGACGGCAACGTCGAGTACCTTGACTGGGGAGAGGCTGGGTGAGTTCTCGCGGTCGTGGCCATGTTGCTGACTCCAGATACCTTCTCCACGTGCCGTTCACGTCCCTCTTCGGGCCGTTCCTCAACCTCCCGGCGAACATGAAGCGCGTCTTTGGGCCCGGCGCAAACCTCGCGACGCAGTACTACGAGTCGTTTGACAACGGGACCCAGGCGCGTGCGCTGTCCCGCTTCACGGAGGAGGTCTACAAGCTCGGCGCGTTCGACATGGCCGGCCGCGTGGCAAACTTCTGGTGGGCCCGATACGAGAAGGAGGCCGAGGCTGCAGCGGAGCGCGAGGCTGCGCGCACGGACGCCCGGAGCGGCGTCAAGGAAGGTCCCGTCAAGGACAAGAGCACGAAGGAGTGAACGGGTGGCGCCGACGCGGCTGGTCGCGTCGCCGAGCTTGGCTTTGTTTCCTGCCTCGAACCAACCTCAGCTCGATTCTTCCTACTCTTTTCCGAGCATGCTGGCCTCAACCCTCATAGTCAATTCCAACCCACATCCCCATTCCCAGCTGTCGTGTATTGCCCCTTCACTCTCTCCATCGCCCATCCCTCATCATCATCGCACTACCATTCTGGACTCTCAAGGACCGCCACCAAGTCCGACATAGAGCGGCTAGAGTTGTACACTTGTACAAGACACGAATGCATCGCATCCCGAGTCCGACTCGAGAGCGTTTTGTACTGCTAGTTGCTGGGTGCGTGGGACATGGATAGCAGCAGGAGCTGAAACTGGAGTGGAAGATGACGTTGGAGGTATGGACGGGGGGATGGTGGGTGCAGGGTGATTGTGGGCCAGTACAGATAGTTGGGTAGTCGTTGGGGATAAGAGGAGGTAGGGGGCATCAAGTGAGGAGAATCTGGTCGGGTTCCGTGGACATGGCACAGCTTGTATTTGGTATTGATAATTGTTCAGATGACAGTTGGTCCATTACGAGTGGGACACTTGGACATTTGCGAGGCCTGGGGTTAGCAACTCCCGACCGGCCACTCACCCTGGGTCACACCATCCACGGTGTTGGGATACCGCTGCCTCTCGCCTGGGGGGAAGTATTGGGACGCGTTAGGGCTCGACGTGGCATTTGTCGTCGGCGACGGCGGGACTGGCGCGAACGATGCCTGCGGCCCGCCTAACGCGCGCGCAAAGTTTAACTGGGTGATATCTAGACTCTGGGTGCGTGCGCCAACCGCACGCGCGGGGTGGGCGTGCGAGTGGCTCAACGCATGTGCGTGGCCTGGTGTATGTGCGTGGGGCACGCCCGGGACGGGGACGTGCGAATGCGAGTGGTTGTGCGAGTGGCCCGGCGTGTGTCGCGGCGCATGCACGACCTTGTCCCGGTCGTCGAGGCTGCTTCCGTCCGAGGCGCGCTTCGGAGTCGCGGTCGGCTTCGGTTTTGGTTTCGGGCCGTCCGACGCTGCCGAGGTGGGCGCGGCACTGGACGGCGCCGATGCCGACAAGGAGACCGAGACGTTCGAGCCGGGCGTGGACTGCTGTGCACCAGGCTGCTGCCAGTAGTCTGGCACTGCGAAGCTCAGCGGGCCGGCGAAGCCCAGAGGAGCTGAAACGTCGTACGGCTGTCCTTGGCCCTGCGGGTGGGAGGCAGCTGGTGAACCGTCGAACAAGGCCTTGACGTTGGTCGCGGGTCTGGAGCGGCGGTCCGTGCGCGACCCATCGTCTCCGTCGGCCTTCGCCGTCGACAGCAGCTTGGAGTCAAAGTGCGAGAAGGCGTCTGCGAAGGGGTCGATCCGCTTGGCCGCATTCGAGGGATACACCTGGATTGCGTGTCCGGCAAGGAAATCGACGAGCGAATCATGGACTGTGCTCAAAAAGTCGATGCTGCTGCGCTGGCATCGGAACTTGAACACGGCCTCTTCGCCCTGCCCGAATCTCGGCGACGGCGAGATTGCAATCTGGTGGTCGCGCTTCATTCTCTCGGTGAAGAGCACAAACTCAGTCGACGAGACCAGGCGCGTCAAGTCGGCATTGGGCGGGACATGCAGGTCGGCCTCGAAGGGGACGTGGTCGAGTAGCATGGCCACGGCGATGTGGACCTGGCTCTCGGGGCCGAAGATCGTAACCGTGTCACTCGCAGTCTCCTTGTTCGGGAACCGGATCGTCGAGTTTGTCTTCCGCTCAATGTCGTGGATGAAGATGCTCTTCTCGCCGAGAAGGGTGCGGTGATACCGCCGGGGAATGGTGACCGAGTCGACGGTGTAGTCCTTGTCTTTTGGGCTGACAAGCTCCATAACCGCTGTCTTCAACGACTCGAGCGCAATGGCGTTCTTGGCCGGCGTGCGCGCGACCACGTTGTCCTCGTTGTCAAGGTACCCGCCTAACTGGGCAAACTCTTCCGCGTTGGAGAATTTGACGTACACACCGTACATTTTCATGATGCGCTGAATGTTTTTGCCTCCGACACCGATAATGCGCTTGTGGTAGCTCTCAGGGACGTGGAAGGACACTTCGGCAGGTAACTCCTCCTGCAGCATCGTCAACCCCTGCAGAGCAGCCATGTCCTGCCCCGAGATGTCCATGAGGAAGTTGTAGTCATTGAATGTCTCAAACTTGATGCGCACACCGCAGACCTTCATGATCTTGTTTATCTTGCCGTTCTTCTTGCCGCTGATAAACTCGCGGTGCTCGTTCGCCAGCTCGATCTGGAACCGGATCTCGTGGTGGAACGACTTGATCACATCAAGCTCGAGAACCTGCACAACAGCGTCGCGGACTTCCTTCTCGAGACCGTGCATTTCAAAGCAGTTGCTCTTGAACACAACTTCGGCGCCTGTCGCATGCGAGATGCGCTTCAACACAGGCTGCATCTGCGGCGGGTTGAGAGTCGCCTGCGGCATGAGCACGTCGAACGACACGGGCAAGAGCCAGAAGGAGGCGACGTAGAATTGGCATGCGAGGGCCATGACGCTCCGAATCGTGCGCTCAATATTGACGCGGTGGTCGCCAAACACCGTGATCAAACTAGCCTGGGAGCCAACACTCGGCACCTGGATGTATGTGCCATTATCGCACATGATGTTGCGAATGTCGTCGATACGTTCAGTCAGAAGCCAGTCAAGCTTGCGCGGGAGGATGGCCGTGTCGCGAGAGATGACCAGTTTGCTCTTCTGCACGGCCACAGTGAGGAGCATGTCACGAGCACGCTGGACACCGAAGAACTCGCCAGTAATCCAGATCTGGTTCGCCTTGCCCAGCATCCCCTGCTCGCCGCTGTGCACCGATAATCCCGGATGAGGCCCCTGGCCGAACTGGCCCATCCCCATGTCACCAGGACCGAGGGGCATGCCGCCCATCGGCGCGGTGCCCATGCTGACGTGCATGTGGCTCTGCCCAAAGCCCATGGGCGACATACCCATCACTGGCTGACCCATCGGCTGACCATGCGCCATCGGCTGTCCCATGCCGCGAGCACCAAAGCCGGGACCATGGCCGTTAATGCCCGGTGCCATCTGCATCGGGCCCTGACCATGCGGCGGAGGCGCATGCGGGCCGTGAGGACCATGATGGCCGCCATGGGGTGCGTGAGGCTGAGGACCCGTCGGCATGGACCACTGCTGCACCCCTGGACCAGTGTACGGCATCCCTCTGGACTGCTGGGGGTTTATGTGCAACGGCTGCGGCGAGTACGGGTAGTGAACGTGCTGCTGGGGGTTGTACACTGGCTGAGACGCGTTACGTGGGTGCGGCTGGTGCTGGTGTTGGTGCTGGTGCTGGTGCGGAGTGTGGGGCGGCGGCACTGCCGGCATGCCCACGCTCATCCCGTTGTAGCTCATGCCCGTCATCTGCGGTGACATGGCAGCACCGTACGGCGTGACGCGGCTGTATCCCATGCCCTGCTGGGAGCCTGGCTGCGGCGGGTTGAGCACGCCGACCAGCGGCGTGGGGAAATAGATGTTGGTTGCGGTCTCCTCCTGGATGCTCTGAATGACGCAGCGCTTGCGACCAGCAATGATGGCGTGTAGCTTATAGTCAATGTCGCACACCTCCGAGTGGAGGCCTGACAGCTCGTCAATCATGACCAGCAAGCGGACCTTGGCGAGTTCCACACTCTCAACCGAGCCAGAGATGACGATCTCACACATCCGCTCCGTCTCCAGCCCGTAGGACGCCTGAGCCTGCGCTGACGGCGAGCCGCTCACATCCTTATTGTCCTCCTCTGGCGCGGGCGAGCCGTTGTCCCTCGAGTCCTGTGTTCCCGAGTCGGGATCGGCTGTTGCAAGCACCTGCGCGAAGTTGGCGTTCCCGTTCATGTCCGTGTTCAGCACGGTGATGTTGGCGCGTGTGTCGTTGGCAATGTCGTCCAGTCGGCGCTTGACATCGGCCTTGAGCGGCGAGACGGATGCGAGGGGTTTCTCGAGAATCTCTCCCCGCGGCACCTTGAGTGACGCTCTGTTATCCCTCGGTGTCTCGCGCAGGAGCGCACCCCGCGCACTCATGACGGCCTGGTATGCGCCCGAAATATGGAAGTTCCACAGCGTGCCCTGCGTTGGGGAGGACGGGCGGGCACCTTCTACGTCGCCGTCGCCGAGGGGTCCATCCCGGGAGACAGTTACCAGACACCCTTCGCGCGAGGTCACGTCATTGCACAGTTTCTGGACCTGCTCCCATTCGCGTTCGGCCTGGGCTGCGTCCTGTTGCTGGAGGACCGAGTGGGGTGGGGACGTCGAGCCCTTCTGGCTGAGGGTTGTGCTGAGGGGCGACGGCTTGCGCACGCTCGGCGCGGAACGATGGAAGGTAAATGAGGTGGTGTAGAGGTCCATCTTGTGTCGGTTGGCGGTTCACAAGAGGACAATCCACTGCGGTATCGACGACGGCCCGAGTTGCAGCAGCAGTGGTATAGTGGCCGAACTGGGGTATAAGCAATGTTGCAACAATGACAGATAAGGGATGAATTGCTGGATCGATGGCGTCGAAGCAGCAGCGTTACATTGCGGTTGATTCCAGACGCGCCGAAGTGCGCCAGCCGCGAGGGGCTCAAGAAGTGTGCAGCATAGGGCACTTGTCGTTTCTAGTTCTGCGCGGTCGTCGTCGTATTCGGATGAAGGGGGGTATGCTTTATGTACTTACGAGGTATTGAGAGCCGTGTTGCAGGCAGAGTCAATGGGACGTTGAGTGGAAAGCGAGGGACAATGTGAATTGGCCCAGGTAGGTTTTCACACAAGAGGAAGAGCTGAACCGGACAGTCTGCACCCTTACGTCGGTCGACTGGCGGTCGAGTCGAATAGAGAGGGGAGAGTCGGGAAAAGAAAAGAAAAAGGCGCGAGCTCACGACTACTCAGATGTAACTGAGCATGTGAGGCGGGGGGGAGGAGGAGGGGGTTGTGATGAATGGGAGAGGTAGAGATGAGATAAAGAGGGGGTAGGTTTGAGAGGTGCAACTTGGGTGTGGGAAGCAGCGGAGCAAGGGAGAGTGCGGACCTGGAGCAGGTGGAGGGGTGGAGGGAGGATATGGTCAGCACGGCATTACAAAAAGGGTCCCAAGCCAAGCCACTCCAGGCTAATCATCATTACATTTCATTACACTTGATTAACATTATTATTGACAATTGGCGTCATGACCGTGCAATAGAACAAACGTGATCAACGTGATCATTAGAAAGTTGGATGGGACCTACTCTGATTCAGCCTCCCGACCTGAACAGCACTTGTAGTGAATACCTAAATGACGTCGTCTATGAGACCTTTTGACTTTACGAGGGGTGCTTGAAGTATACAAGTCCGTTGCCGTGTCAGTGCAGTAGTGCTCGGAGTGTGCGATGTGCAGTACCTACTACAGTGAAGTAAATCACACCAGGGTAGAGCACAGTTGGTCCACAGTAGAGCACAGTAGAGCAGAATAGTAAGCGCGGCCTTGGACTCAGCATATCCCCTCTCGATTGTCACCTCCCAGTACGTACCTTGGCTTTAGTGCCTCGTTTGACCTGGCCGTATTGCCCATATGGCATCATCCCAATCAAGGTCATCAGGCCCACGATCAATCGATCACTCAATCCATCACATCGCGGGCGAAATCTCACCCCTTGGCCCAGTGGTGAGAATACGAATATGTGTAGCGTAAATGCATGCATGCGTCGCCTTGGTGGACTTTAGTCTGCCCGCTGATGGCTTCATCCAGCAACGCGGCCCCCTCCCACGTATGCAGCAATAATACATGCAATACAGCATACATACTCCAAATTCGTTATCTCTTGACAATCAGAGTGTCGATCACGTGGGAATGCCTCCGCGAATCGGCTGGATCGGCTGTTCGGCATCCTCCGGCTAGTCAAAAGATCTCGACGAGTTGGAGTTTGACTCAAAGCGATCGCATACGGCGACAAGACGAGAAACACCATTCCATCTCGCCTTGGACTCTCTTTCGCCTTTCAAGTCCCCACTTCCAACCCCCTACCCTTGGACTCAATTTTGACGGTTAAAAGGCCACCAGGCAGACAGACACCCCGCCCACCATGTCTATCTCTCGTCCCCTGTCCTCTATCTCCTTCGCCATGTCCGTCAGTCGTACAGCCGTCGGCCTCACGCGCACCCCGCCCCTCGCTCGCGGCTATGCCACTGCTGCTAAGGTGAGTTGAGTTGCTTGGGGTGGTTCCAAACTGCCCCCTTAGCCTTGTACCCCTCTACAATCGTGCCCACAGCCACCGCTGACCGCAGCCCAACACACAGTACACCAAGGTCTCTCATCCGGATGAGCCTGCACCCGATTCGACCAAGGCGATTATCAAGGACCAGAAGGAGTACCTGCTGAACACCTATGCGCGCCCTCCAATCCTCTTTGTCAAGGGTAAGGGCTGCACCCTTACCGACTCGCAGGGGCGCGACTACCTCGACTTCAGCGCCGGTATCGCAGTGACAGCCCTCGGGCACTCCGACGACAAGCTCAACGCCGTGATGGCCGACCAGGCGGCCAAGCTCCAACACGTCTCCAACATCTACTGGAACGAGCATGCGGGTGAGCTGGCCAAGCTCCTTGTCGAGGTTACGCGCACGGAGGGCGGTCTGGGCCTGGACGACACCAACGGCGCTAAAGTCTTCTTCGCCAACTCTGGCACAGAGTCCAACGAGGGTGCCCTCAAATTTGCCCGCAAGTACGGCAAGGAGGTGGGCGGGGACAAGAAGACGGGCATCGTGTGCTTCAACAACGGGTTCCACGGCCGCTCGATGGGCGCCCTCTCCGTCACCACGAACCCAAAGTATCAGGCCCCGTTCGCCCCGCTCGTCCCCGACGTCCGTGTGGGCAAGTACAATGATGCCGATCCCGCCGCGCTCGCAGCGCTCGTCGATGAGAGCGTCTGCGGTGTCATCGTCGAGCCGATCCAGGGTGAGGGCGGCATCGGTACAGCCACCCCGGAGTTCCTCACTGCCCTCGCTAAGCGGTGCCGCGAAGTCGGTGCTGTGCTCATCTACGACGAGATCCAGTGCGGCCTCTTCCGCACGGGCGACATGTGGGCGCACTCCGCGCTGCCGAAGGAGGCGCATCCGGACATTATCACCATGGCCAAGCCCCTCGCGAACGGCTTCCCCATCGGCGCGATCCTAGTCCGCGACCCCGTGGCGGAGGTCATCGGTGTCGGGCACCACGGCACGACCTTCGGCGGGCAGCCGCTCGCGTGCGCCCTTGGTGTAGCTACCGTCAAGCGTCTCGCGGACCCCGAGTTCAAGAAGGCGCAGAAGGCCAGCGCCCAGCGCCTGGATGAGCGTATTTCCGCCCTACCCGCCATGTTCCCCTCGCTCCTCAAGGACGAGAAGCGCGGCCGGGGCTTGATGCGCGGCATCCCGTTCAAGAACGAGAAGGCGCCTGCTGAGTTTATCCGCCTCGCCCGCGAGCGCGGCGTGCTCTTCCTCACTGCCGGGTCTGACACCGTCCGCTGCATCCCCGCACTCGTCGTCACCCTCGAGCAGTGCGACCACGCCATTGACGTCTTCGAGAGCTGCCTCTCCCTCATGGAGAAGGACTTCTAATTGCTAGTGTTTTGGGTGTTGTAGGCTAAACGCATGCATGGATACGAGCATAGCGTTGGCTCCTAGTGAATGTCTTCAGACTGTCCGCTACAAGTGTGTTCCGTCTTCTGCTACAGCTCCCTCGATCCAAAGCCCTCTAGCACACATGTTCGACCTTCTGCTTTCCGCCCGCGCGTGGACCAAGATCACGTGCCACACACCGCGTGAAGCTCTCCATCATCATGGCGAACAGCGAGCGAGAGAGTGCAGCGTCCCAGCGCCCCTTGGAGCTCTCGTCGCGGATGAACGCATGCTGCGCCTGCACCTCGATGAACTGCGGTCAGCCGTCAGTGCGCAACCTGAACACTCACGGAGAACGTGACCCCAGCGTCGTCAAGCGTGTCTCGGATCAAAGTACGTCCAGCGCGGTCGACGTGGGTGTCCTGCAATCAGCTTCCTGTTTCAGCCGTTAGCAAGCTAACCTGCTTGCCGAACACGAGCGTCATCTCGCCCTTGCCAGTGAGGTCGCCCTTCTTGACCCGCACGAGCGTGTCGTCCGACTTGCCCTTGCCCAGCGAGGCCGAGTGTATACTGATGTCAGCTGGCGGGATGTCAATTAGCTCACTCAGTGGCGAAATAGCAGAAGGAAGACAGGACACGGGGGTCAAATGCGCACTGCCATCAGCTAAGTGCACAGGCCGGAAAGCTGACCCTCAACGCAAGGTGGCCGCCGAGACACATCCCAGTGGCAGCGATCCGGCCATTACAGTTCGGGTGCGACGCGAGCAGGTCCACAGAGAGTGTTGCGTCCTGATGTCAGCTCGAGGGGAGGACGGCGGGGAGCTCACCTCGTCAAACGCCTCGACGGTCTTCTCGATCTGCCGTAAGCTCTATACTGTCGGCAGAGCTTACTTTATACTTGTTTCCCCGGTCAGTGCCCTCTGTGTCGTATGGGATCGGCTCTGGCCCCTCGAACTCATGGAAGGAGGAAGGTAGCGCCACAACATAGCCCTCGCTGGCGATATTGCCTGCAAACCGCTCAACGGGGCCTGTGACTTGGTAAATCTCGGAGAACACGACGCCTGGA
This sequence comes from Cutaneotrichosporon sp. PL3408A, assembly GCA_023629975.1. NCBI lineage: Eukaryota > Fungi > Basidiomycota > Tremellomycetes > Trichosporonales > Trichosporonaceae > Cutaneotrichosporon > Cutaneotrichosporon sp. PL3408A. The sequence continues at coordinate 2,807,027 of JAMAMB010000002.1, forward strand.
GTCAGCTATGGATGAGGAGAAAGAAGCTGATTCCTTGGCAACTCGCGGCCAAGACGACACCTACAACCTGGGAACTTGGCGTTGGGGTACTCTGGGACGTTGGGCTCGATGATGTAGATGCGCATGGTGCCTGCTCGGCCATCCGCCTTTGTCTGAACATCCTTGTATGATGTCTTGATGAGCATGGTGAAGAGTTAGAGTAATGAAGAGGATGGAGAGGGAGGGTTAGGCGGGGGAAGATTACATAGGTGGCTAGGCGACTAGGTGACTGACCTCCACCGGCAACCGGGCCGGAGTGCCACACCCACGGCGATATCTCCTGGGCGGGTATCCAGGTTCAGGCGATCAGGCATTCCACCCCTTCCATCATCTGTTATCCCTTCAGAACAACAGCATCCTCATCCTATACCTACCTACTTTAAGCGCAACCACATCATGTCGTTCTTCGGGTTCGACACTGCGCTCCCAGACGATCCCCGCGGTCAAGGCAGGCCCGCAGGCTCAGGACCAGGCTTCCACGCTCATGCGGACACCGACGCCTTCAACGTCGGCCACGGCGCTGGCGTCGAGGAGGACCTGGCCGTCTACAACTGGGGCGATGCCGACACTTCCCTCCTCGAAGGCGGCGACGACCTCAACGACGAGACATTCGGCAACCTCGATGATATCGGTGTGTAACGCCTGCTGAGGGCTTAAGGGCTTTGTTGACAATAGCCGCCGATTTCAACTTTGGCGCTGCGCCCGCGCCGTCGCACAAGCCACGCGTGGCGAGCACAAAGTCGCATTTCGGCCCCAAGGCCGTTGCTGATCCGTTCGCGATGACCGAAGACGACTTCTACTCGTCCGCCAGCCGCTCATCCGCGCCGAAGAAGTCCAAGCCTAAGAAGAAGGAGCCGGAGCCGGCTTGGGCGCGTGCGTCGCCCGCCAACGCGTGGGGCGCGGCGCCTGTCCAACAACAACGGCCGCCACAGCACATCCCGAGCATTGAGGAGATTGAGGCTGGGATGGCCCAGACTCGGGTCGACAACAAGCGCGCGTCCCAGCCCAAGCAGGTGCTTACCCTCGAGGAGATTGAGCGCCAGATGGTGTCCGGCACGCCGCCGGCCGCTGTGCAGAGCCACCAACGTAACGTGAGCCAGCAGGTGCCAACACCGCCTGCGCACCCCACCCCGCCCCCGCAGGGTAACTACAATCAGCAGGCTGTCCTCGACTCGATGTTCCCCGATCTCCGCCAGCACCAGCAGCACCCGCAGTCGCATAGCCCCGCCCAGCCCCAGCCCGGGATGGGACCGTCCCCGGTCCCACCTCAGCCGCGCGAGCCATCGCCGGAGGAGCGCGCGCGCATCGAAGCCATCAAGGCGCGCATCGCGTCCAAGATCGAGAGCATGTCCAAGTACAACAACCTCATGGGTAACTCGGACAAGGACTTCATCACGCGTATCCAGCTATCCCAGCTGGCCACGTCTGATCCCTACTCGTCCGACTTCTACGCCCAGGTGTACTCAGCACTGCTGAGGCAACAACAGCCCGTGGAGGGCCCCAAGGGCCCGAACATTGTCCAGGCTGCTCCGGGAATGGGCTTTGGCGTAGGAGGCCCAGCCAACCGTTTCGGCAAGATGGGCAACGCGTCCATGCAGCGCCTGGCGACGCAGGTGCGCAAGCTCGTCGCGTCGACGGCCAAGCGCCAGGCGAACATGTCCAGCGACGCACTACAGGGCGCCCTTGGCCGCGTCCCCGTCCGTCGCGGCGCGCAGGCTACTCCCCGCCCTGTGCTCAATGTCGGCAACAAGCCGGCACACCCCCACCGGCCGATGCAGACTCTCAACACGAGCAGTGAGACTCGCCCAGCGCTCACACGCAAGCAGGTCATGTACGCCCTCGAAGAGCTGTACGACATTGTGCTCGACTTGGAGCAGATGCGCCGCGACGCGCAGGGATTACCCGTCGAAGCATTGAACGCACAATGCGCGCCCAAGGTCGAGGATCTGTGGCGTACGCTGATGGTGATGGAGCCACTCGGCGTGTCGAATCCACACCCCTTCATCTCGCTCCTCAATCCGCTTAAGGGACAGCGTCTTTTCCCCCGTCTCCTCCGCCACCTCCCGCACCAGCAGGCGCTCACCCTCCTCACCCTCCTTGTCGCGACGTACCCCCAGCTCGACGTTGTGGCTCGCGCACCCCCTCCCCCCGTCGCCGACGCCTCGCTCCTCACAAAAGCGGACCGCCTGGATCGCGCTCGCCGCGAGGCCGAGACCGACTCGTTCCTCCACCACGTCGTCCCCGGCGTGGACGCCCTCATCAACCAGTGCAACCTGGGCCTCGTCACCGGCCTGCTCGGCATCTGCGCCCAGCGCATGGAAGTGTGGAAGGTGGCAGCTACGCGTCCCGGCGTGGCGCTGTTCACCGCCCTCCTCTCCCGCGCCCAGAGTCTGATCCGCGCCCCGCTTCACGACCCCAACAACCCCAACTCCCCGCAGCCCCCGACCCCCGAGGAGATGGACCAGTGGACCAAGACATTCGCCTACTTCCTCTCCATCGTCCTCCCGCACCTCCCCGAGCTCTTCCCCTCCAGTCTGGCACAGAAGGCCGCCTTCGGTCCCGGCGCGTACCTCCTCGGCAACGATCCCGGATCGCAGTTCCCCGACGGCGAGGGCGTCGAGCTCGAGCGCCGTGAAGCCGAGGCGTGGGGCTTCGCAGCTGCACTCGCTGTCAATGCGCCCGAAGACCAGCAGACCAACTTGGTCGCGGCGCTCCGTGACAAGATTCTACACTCGGTCCAGGCGGCGCGTGATCCGCACTCCAACCGGGTACGCGCCGAGCTCAAGCTGCGGAACGTCAACATGTTCCTGCATGGCCTGGGTCTGGATGCGTCGATGATCGAGTAGGTGGAGGGGAACGAGGGCGCATACCTATATGGCGATCGAAGGCCAAGCGGGCAAGCAGTCCATGGGAGGAGTGAAGTGAGAGGCGGAAGTACGGTCACAACCGACGATTCCCGCGTGCGATAGTGTCAGAGCAGTGGAGTGGCAGTATCATATCGTATTACCCAACCCCTGTCACCAGGTAGCCATTAGTAGATGGTACATTATTGAAGTCATATCCTGTACTTCTGGGCTTGGCACGGTAGTCGTGCTCATGTTCTTGGTTTCAGCGAAACTGTGGCTGAGGCGCCGATACTGACATCCGCATATCACATCATCCGCCATGTCGATTGCGCGAGGCCAACCTTCAATGACCAGAATCAAACACATTGCTCCACCCCTGTAAAAGTCACAACAATATACATGTACCCAAATGATGCTCTACACTCTTCGGGGGCTCACAGCGTTGAGAGTGGCTCCCCGGTATGCTCGTCGTCGTCGTCAAATGCTCTATTGCGATATATGCCTTGTCGTGGTGAGGTCCGTATAGGGGATCACAGCGTTGAGAGTGTCCCCCGGACGAGCCTCATGCAATTAGTTGGAGGTGGTGCCGTTAGGCGCGCCGTTCGCCTTGGCCTTCTTGCCGTACGGGTCGTCGAGGTCCCGCCCAATCAAGCCGCGGATGGTGTCGTGCAGCTCCGTCTTCTCCTTCTGTCCCTCGAGGAACCACGGCTTGGACATGTAGTTGCGCACGCCGTCTGGGAGGACGACGACAACGTTGGCGTTGGGGTCCTCGGCGATGGCCCGCCCAGCGTCGCTGTGCAGGAACTTGAGGGTCGAGGCGAGCGCGGTGCCCGACGATCCGCCGATACAGAGGCCCTCCTCCTTGATGATGCGCTTGGCGGCGGCAAACGCCTCGTCGTCGTTGCTCTTGATCCACTGGTCGATCAAGGGGGGTTTGGGGTCCAGCACCTCCGGGAAGAAGTCGTACCCGATCCCCTCGACCTGGTAGGGGCCGACCTCGCCACCGCCGAGGATAGAGCCCTCGGGGTCGGCTGCGAGGACGAAGGTCCGGTTGTCGCCCTTCTTCGCTGCCTCTGCGTCGCGGATCGCACGTGCCAGGCCAGTCACGGTGCCACCGGTGCCAGCGCCCGCAACGAGGAGGGCAATGTCCTTGCGGGGGAGGTTGGAGGTCTCGAGCGAGTGCTGGAGGTCAGCATTGCGCAAAATAACTATGAGCAGTGGTGCGAGCGGTGGCGCGAGCTGGCTGTCGCCATCGGGCCTAGCCGAGGCGACATCGCATCCGAGTCGGAAAGACCGTGCGGCGGCTTTACGTAGTCGCCGGTGCTGCGCAACACCCCACCACATCGACTTACCGCAATCTCGCCGTAGGTGCCAAAGTAGTGCGCAAGGGGGTTCTGGGGGTTCGAGTACTGGTCGAGGATGACGCCGCCGGGGATCTCGTCGCGGAGCTTGTTCGCCACCCCGATAAGCGACTCCGGGGAGTCGTGCGCAGCCTCGGTCGGGGTACGCACGACCTCGGCGCCGAGAGCCTTGAGCAGCACCTCCTTCTCGAGCGACATCTTTGCCGGGAGCGTGATGATGCATTTGTATCCCTTGATCGCGCACGCAAGGGCGAGACCAATACCGGTGTTGCCGCTGGTAGGCTCGATAACGACGCTCTGGCCCGGGATGAGGACACCGGTCTTCTCGGCGTGCTCGACCATGCGCTGAAAAGTCAGCTCCAGTTCCGCCCCGATCCGCCAGGGACTAAAGAGATTTTCCTCGACAAAAACAATGCCCACCTTTGCAATGCGGTCCTTGACGCTGCCGCCGACAGAGAAGAACTCGACCTTGGCCACTGGGTGTTAGACTCGTTCCAGTACCGACCCAGTAAGGCATGTCTGTCGTGTGACTTACGGAGGTTGCACTTGAGACCCTCTGCCTTGGCGATGCGGTCGAGCCGGATGAGCGGCGTGTGGCCTACGGCGTCGAGGGCCGAGTCCAGGACGCCGGACCAGTGGCTAGTTGAGTCTGCGGTGGTCATGGTGAGGGGATAGCCGAGTTGAAGCGGACAATGAGACAGTTGACAAGAGGGAAATGTCAATACAGAGATGATTTGATGGATTGAGGAGTTGGTGGCGTTGTCGCGTCGGGCCGAGGGTATTGTTGCTCTTGCTCCTCCTCGTCGTCGAACGGATAAACTTTGATCACTGCGTTTTACGGCCGACTCCGCGTGGATCAACACTCATGCTCCGAGCCGTGTGGGGACCCCATACTACTTAGGTAATCCATCTCCCTCTTGCACGTGGTTATCGCGTGGATCTTTGTTGATGGGCCGGAATCAAAATTGACTTTTGTTGCCTGGCCCTTGGTTTGTGTCCCTGACCCTGGATGAGGTGTGTTTTGATCCGACGCGACTGGTCTCTCAGTCACTCGTGACATCTCGCTATCAACAACGACAACAACAACCTCACCATGCCGAACGACGACGAAGACGACATCATGTTCGACCCTTCAACAAGCGAAACAGGGGAGAGACAGACCTCAGTCCTTTTCTCAGAGCGCGTCATCGCAGACGGCCAGGTACCAAACACCCACCTCGCCGCCACCTCGACCACCGTGCGAGAGTTCAGAACGGACAGCTACACCATCTCACAGGAGATGGACACTGCGATCGCAGGCACAGCGGGCATCATGCCTGGGGGAGAACCAGAGCCCGACGCAGACGACGACTTCGTCGACGTCGACGAAGCAGTCCGTGATCTGCAGGTCGACGAAGTCGACATTGGATTTTGGCTCGAAAGCGGGGGTAACAAACAGCCCGAGGCCGGTCCCAGCAGGTCTCGGTCGCACACGGCCGAATCACCTGATGACATTGACGTTTCGAGCGACTTGGAGCCCGAAGACGGCTACGAGAGCTACCATTCGGGCGATTCGGACGAGTACGAGATGCACCAGCGCCCATGGCTTGAGCGGACCGCAGTCAAGCGGGATATCCAGGAGCTCTACTCCACCAAGGGGCTGTACAACCCCAGTGTCGGCATGTATCGCTACCGCGTCGTCGACCGCCTAGGCGAGGGTACATTCTCATCTGTCTATCTCGCTCACGACCGACTGCATAATCTCCACGACAACGAGTACTGGACCAGCGAGGAGAACACAACAGACATCAACGAGCTGTACGAGGAGACGGGCCATCGCGTCGCGCTGAAGAAGATACTTGTCACCAGCTCGCCTGCCAGGGTCGAGAACGAGCTCTCCATCCTGGAGAATCTACGCGGATGCAGGCACGTCTCGCCACTGGTGACTGCATTCCGAGACGAGGACCAGATCGTCATCGTCCTCCCGTACCACCCCTGCGACGATTTCCGGTACTTCTACCGCTTGATGGACCCACCAAAGATCCGGTCGTACATGACCTGTCTGCTACGTGCGCTCAAGGACATCCACCGGCGGGGGATCGTACACCGCGACGTCAAACCTGCCAACTTCCTCTTCGATTACGAGAACTGTAGCGGCGTGCTCGTTGACTTCGGGCTTGCGGAGCGCTATCAGCCACCACGGCGAGCCATGTGCCAGCATGGGCCTGCGACACAGTCACATCTCCATGGTACACGGACGAAGACCGCGGACACGACAACAGTCGAGCAGGCGGTGTACGAGGCGAGGAAGCGTGCCAAGGCTGGCGAGGGCAAAGTCGGGTTCAGGCAAGAGGACCCCCGACCTCCCGTTAAAACGAACCGGGCGGGCACGCGCGGATTCCGTGCACCGGAAGTCTTGCTCAAGTGTCCCGACCAGACGGTCGCCATTGACGTGTGGTCGGCCGGTGTCATTCTGTTCTCGATCCTTTCACACAAGTTCCCAGTGTTCAACTCGAGCGATGACGTCGAGTCGCTCATGGAGATCGCGGCTATCTTCGGGCGCGGCGCTATGCAGCGCTGCGCAATGCTTCACAGTGAGGGCTGCCCTGTTGGCGTTTCCAGCACTTACACCAGACCGAACTTTCATCTCCAACGTACCCACTCTGGAGGAGCCACCGCAGTCCCTCGCCTCCTTGATCCTCCGGCTCAACCCTAACCTGTACACACCTCATCAACCTCACCCTACCCAGGAAGAAGCGCTGGAGCACATCCTTGCTATCGACAGTGCTCTCGATCTGTGTGCCAGACTACTCCATGTGGATAGCACCAAACGGATCACGGCTGCCCAAGCGTTGCGACACCGTTTCCTCGGTGACCCAGCCGATGACGGCCCGGACGAGCTGCTGGACCCAACGGAGGGCAAGTGCGGCCATCTACATCAGTGGAAGAACGGGCAACGTGAGCACCACGGTATTGTCCCCTGCTGGAATTTACGCTGACAACATCAGACCAGGCCCGCTTCGGCGATATGTGGGAGGAGATGCGGTTCGGACAGGGCATCCCGTTATGTCGGGAATCATTGTGCCCAGAGCATGAACATTGGCAGCAGCGGTCAGGTGTCAACCCCCTCGGTGCCGCCTACGGTGCGACCCTCGACGAGGAGTACTACAGACATGCCGGATTCCATGTCGACGAGGCACACAGCGGATGGGACGATATGGGCGTGCCTGCGGGCGGTCGCTGGGCAGAGAGAGACCGGGACTGAGGCGGCGAGCGGAACGCGCATAGGGGGGCCGGAACGCGCATAGTGGACCGGAGTACCAGACGCGTTGAGGCCAAGATGCCACATCGGCGATCCTCACCAGATATCGCGATACCAGAACCGTGCCTTGGGGCGTTTTGTGTGTTCTAGATCTGCAACGCACGTATGTTCCAGATCTACTATAGATCTGCGCGCATTCTTCGGTTGGATTGTATTACGTTCTCGACATTTGGTTTGACCAGCCATCGCTGGCTCTTACCGCTCACCTTGCATATTCGTCGAGACAATGTTTTTCATGTACAATAGAGATGCAGTGATGCCGTTATCTGCCTAGATGTTCACATTCCGCAGAGGACTGCCAAGGTTGGAGTGGGTCTCATGACTGGAAAACGTAATTTGGCTGCGTTCATGAATTGCCTCACTTCCGCTCATCCTCGCAACTGCAGCACGTACGTCCATTCAAGATACCGTTACCGCGCTTACCGCGCATCTTCGGACGTCAATTCAAGATACCACTGACGCCAATTCAAGAGATATGAACTTACTCCACTCCCTCACGTCAACTTGATTCTTCCGGTCTCGCAGATGAGCTTGACTTGTGAATTCGTGCCAAGTTGCCAAGGAGACCGTAGAATTAATGGAGTAGTCGCCAGATACCAGCTGATGATTGAACCTCAAGAAAGTGTCTCGGAAGATACGAGCTGGATATCTGTAATGTCGCGTGGGGTTGGTTGGTAGCACCGAATGAATTGTGTCTCATCTCGGATTGTCCATCCTCCTCGGATCGCCCTCGATTTTTCCTTGCCGACGTGCCGACGAAGTGGATTTCCCGGTGCGGGTGATGTATGAGTATTTCAATGATCCGTGGGCGTCTGAACTTGGTGCTGCCGGGAAGGTTGTATGGCCATTGAGCCACGTTTCAAATTGAATAATTATTGGCGCAACTGCTGCGCCTTTGCCAAGGAATAGCACGTAGAGCCGAGATGCACTGGCAAAGTAAAGGATTAATGTCTAACACGTCATACCTATGCAAAGGATTGTTCGCGGCGCTTGGTTGCGTTTGTGGTGAACCATGCGTTTGGGGAAGGTATCAGTTTCTTACGGGGGGACTAACCTTCGACGCGTTAAAGGCTTTAAGATGTGGCTTAGGCCCGCGCCCCGAGGGTTGCCTGCAAATCCAGCTACATCAGTCGCCCACGACTGCGGAGTATTCGCACTGCTGGCTGCCGATCTCCTTGCCAGTGTCATTACGTGTGACAAACTGGCCGTCGTTAATTAAGGAGACTTGGAAACACAGCACAGTCCTTGCCATTGCCGCAACCACAGCCGCACGTTCACCCACTCTTCGGCCGCAGTGACCCTGCTTTCCCCACTGGAAAGAGAGTTGGAAACACAGCACGTCCTTGCATCCTGAGTCCTATTACTTGGCGCGCCTGATGTCGAAAACAACAGAGACAAATTAATTAGGGCTGTCTTCCGTGTACAGTGGGGGAAACATAGCTGCTGCGGCCGAAGAGTGGGTGAACGTGCGGCTGTGGTTGCGGCAATGGCGGGGCATTCCCATCGCTGTCTCACTCGTTGTTCCTTGGGGAATGAGGCCGGCTTGGCGAGCGTCGGCACCACCGACAGCGGTGTAACCATAAAGGCAGCACAGGACGCTGACTCAACTGCTCACATGTCAGCGGTGATTCCAAATGCAAAGATCGACATAAGTATCGGCGCCACTTGAGACTCGGTCTCTCGGCCAAGCCCCTCATCGCTCTCGGCCAAGGTACACTAAGACCTACAGTACCCCATCATGCATTTTAGAAAACGACTTGATTTGTCCCTGTCTCAGTCAAACATTTCTCGATTACTCTTATAATCCTCATATAGCGCCGCCACATGACTTTTGGGCCCCCTTATCCTTCCTGACTCCACTCATCTCCCCGACGCGCTTGGCCGCGGCTGACCCCCCGGCATACGTCGATAGATATCGTCCTCTGCGGTGTCGTGTTCGCGTCCCACTTCACTGCCCCGGAGCACTGCGGGTGGTCAACATCTTGCCGCGGTTGATTGATATCGTGGAGCCGCCTGTGCTACCCTCACTCAGATATCGGCCAACCTACTGACTCCAACAAGGGCAAGTCATCGCCAGGCACCCGTGTCCCACAGAGGAGTAAGACGCCAACTCACCTCCTCACTTTTCATGAACACGTCTCAACGCCTCAACGCCTCATAGCTCCCGCCCAGTCTAGCCAAGGACCCCCTAACCCCCCCCCCCCCCCCCAGATAGCCGACATGTTCTAAAGTCTTAGCGTTGAAGGTGGCCAGCCGGCCTGTGTGAGACGAGGAACGAGATGGGCTATGGAAGATTTGTGTTCTAGAAACCGTCTAACTGCATAGGCTGTTGTCGTGTTTGTCGGTGAGTGCAGATGATGTGGCAGCGTGGCGAGTAGCAGCATGTTCCGAACTGGCATTTGTCTATTTCGGGCGCCTCATACGCGCTGACGTAGGGCCACGGGCTCTGCGCCACTCGTCTGACCTGGTATATCGGCAGGTGATACATGCTATGATGGATGACTTTTGGTACAGGTGTAGTGGGTACAGAATTAAGCCAAGGTTGTCCCAGGGGGTACAAACAATGCCTGGATATGCTTCGGAGTCGAGGCTGAGTCCTTGATCACTGGAGTCCAGCCGAGCGCTAGTGCGGTGGTGTCCGCATCCTCGAAAGTAGCCTCACCATCGCCCTCCTCGCCGAGGTGAGGCGTAGGCGGCCAAGAGACGCACTCCTCGTCGCGAGACGAGCACGTGTGATCACTCTCGGTCCTGGGAGCTGCAGACATGGTGATGCCCAGCCCAATGAGGCCGGCTGCACCGAGGCCGGCGTACCCCCTACTGCAGACCACAGGGCGGCCAGCGTCCTCTAGGTCCAAGTTGGCGGTCGTGCTCAGCGACTCCGCGTCATTTTCGGACGAGGCCGCGGAGGCAGTGGCCCAAGCGGAGATGTTGTAATAGCCGTACGTATCAGAAGGAAGGGGAAGGGTCGTGCGACGGCGGGGCCGAGGCATTTCGAGGAGGTACGAGGGCATGGGGTAGGTGTAGGCCGGAGCAGAGTGGCGCCGTGCAAAAGTGGAGATGGCAGACGAGTCGATGTGGACGCTCAGGTCGACGCGGAATGGGTCGGCACGAGAACACCTTGGAGAGATGTAATCGCACACACGGGCTGCCGGGTCGCTGAGAGCGACTGCCGGGGCAGAAGTGGGCGAAACGCGTGGCCGCTTGCCATTGTCCAAAGCACCCTGGGCGTCGAGGTACGAGAGTTCGAACGCCGACATGTCAACGCGCCATAGGGTCAGAGCGTCGAGGCGCCCGGATGGGATGCGGCGGTCGGCAGCGCGCAAGAGGGCGATCTTGAGCTCATTGATGGTGGCAGTGGGGACAATGTCTACAAGAGTAACCTCGTCTATGGGGTACAGGGAGGAGGAAGTGGTGAAACGTGCGGCGAGGGTGATGGTGTTGGATGGGCGAGTGGTCCATTCGTCAGTGGACGAGAAGGTGGCTCGTATGAGCACATCGATGGCGTTGCTGTTGCCTCCCGCGGGGAACCAGTCGCGCACAGTTGGGATGTAGCCGGAGGACCCGCGCATGCTTCGCCGGCTCCGCAAGGAACCAGTGCCGTTCAAATACGCTGGGAAAGGCACACCGCCGCTCGCTGAGAGCTGGGCGGGGTCGTCGAGGCTGTAGCCGCCAAACACGGCCAGCAAGGATGCCGGTGCGCCGTAGCGCTCGGTGTAGATTGTCGCTTCATAGTTTGCCTGCCATGGGATCGAGACCTGGAATTCGGTCAGCAACCGAAGGCCATGGCCGGTGTGGCGCATTGGCGCACCACAGGGTCGAGGTATGGTGTGGAGTCGGGTATGGAGGTAGGAGGTACTCACCTTGAACAAGCCCATGGGTTTTCGGCCCATGCGAGCAACGACGGCTGTACGGATAGCCTCCACACTGTCGTCGGCGTTGACGGTGATGACGAAGACCTCGCGAGCATTGGGTCCAGAGTCGACAAGCACTCGGAGGTCGAACTGGTCGGAGGGGATGGAGGATGAGGACATGGACTTGGGAGCCTTTCGACTACGCCGGAAGAGACCAATGCCCATTGTAGGCAGCAGTGCTGGTCGAAGATAAGAGACAGGGAGAGGAAGACTGCCGTCTGGGAAGCCAATATGGAAGTCAGATTTCTACTCGATACAGTTGTGGATCAGGCCCAGCACAGTTCGTAATGTGCTTGATCGTGTTTGAGACAAGGCGTGGGGATGAGACGATGCCGAAGTAAGTGGAGGAGTCTCGTCTGGAACAGGTTCTAGATAACTGGGCCGGAGTTCTTCAGCTGGTCTTGTACTTTATAATTGCTTCTTACGAGGATGCGACAGTTCGCAAGAGAGCGCTGGCGTGCAGTAACGGTCAGTCACCGTTCCCGCGAAGGCAGGCTGACAGCGAGGGAGGGATGCATTGCTATCAGCTGCCGCCTACCGTGCACGTCTCCCCTCCATGGCACCCTTCACCCCACATCGGCAACCCTGTTGGAGACGCCTGTCAATAATGTGATCGACCGTCCAAGGCGGGCCAGCGACCCGCACAAAGACATAGACCGTGGCGTGCGGGACACCATTTGGTCCTGTCGTGCAAGGACGATGGTCGATCAGTGCCTTCAATCCCCTGGACATTGCAACGAGAGCCGTCAGAATGGGCCCTACACAGGGCTCTTTCCAGAATGCATACTTGCGTTCAAGACTTGAGCGCTGATGAGAGAGTGATCTAGGTTGAGTGGGGGGTTGGCCCAGGCAATGAGCCTGGGCAAAGCTGGGTAGAGTGGCGCTCATTCACGTAACCTCCTTGCAATCTCTGTGCGTGTCCTGTGCAAGTCCTGTGCATGGTCTTGTTGGCCGATTCCTGGGTTCCTCATTCCCTGTATTCTCGAGTGTGCGGCTCCACGCTCTTCCACGCTGTGACATCGCTGTCAGTACCTAGCCCAGGTAAATTTTCATCCTGCGCAGAACGCCACCTGATCCCGTATTCCGTGACCAACCCGCGGTCACTTCTTGGACGATTAAGGATAGCTCGGCCTTTCTTCAGCGCTCGGGATAAGGGGGAGGAACCAAAGGAACCAAGAGGCACGCGGCTGAACCTACCTTGCCGGCAACAACCTTGTTCAGCACTTCCGCTTGCCTACGCCATTTGTATTCCCAGCTGCGGTCCGATTCTGCGCTCTCATTCAATACAAATCTCCCTGACGCCACCCTTGCTTTTTCCGAGCTAAAACCGCCCGAAGATTATTGATACTCATTGAGAGGAGCATTGAGGACAGGACGTCGGCCGAGGAGGTTTCGGACAGTTGGAACACATCGTCGGACAAGGAGAATAGAATGTCGTAATCATTGAGAGAGACTTCGTCATGCACATTCTCAGCGGGACTTGGGGGAGCTCCAACGAAAAGAGTTGGTAGATTGCAGCCGAGACCGAGGACGTATATCGGTGTTGGTACGGATCTCGGCGGTTCTAAGCTGCCCGCCAGATCCAGATTGGGTCAGAGTCGGATCTCGCGCGCTTAGAGATTGACTCGCGCGACACAAGATTTCCATATTTCCGGCACGGTGCACGTGCGTGGTCGGTGTCACCTCGGAGTACGCAACGGGCCAGGACGCATCTGAGCACTCTGAACAACGGTAGAGTACGCATGTGGACAACGGCTCCTGTACAATCTGGCTTGGCTGGAGTCGTTCTGGAGCACCCAGACTTGGAAGATGAGAGGCAGGGCCTTCATCTGTTTCAGCACTTCTCAGGAATGGGTACAATGTCACGCTAGCTACGTATCTCCCGGAAACTCGGAAACTCGAGCATAACGCGGACTTGTTGAGGGCCCACGACATCGTCCACAGCGTGCGGTGCATCCGCTGCAACCACGGAGGCAGTCATCTTTCATGCATGACCCCGGATCAGCAGACGACGGGGCAATTCCGCTTGGCCGTCTGTGCGTGCTCATCATTGACCCGAATCCCTGGAATACAGGGTCCGTGCCTCCAGGACACTCCGAGCTTAACGATCGCCACTCGAGTTACCGCTGTCATGGAAGTCGAGGGATACTGGGTTCAATTGGGTTCATTCACCGAACTGATTGCTTCCATTGCATTCTAAGTTACCCCAGACCGCCGATGAGGCGTTCGTTGAGGCGTTCGCAAGGCGCAGAGGCGTCGCGGATGGGAACTCCAGCGCTCGCGTGGACGCCCTGGCACGTCGATGAGGACCCCTCAGTCCGCCACGCTGCCCGTCAAGGCAGTTCTCCTGGTTCATGCCTGTTCATTGCCAAAGGCGCGCTCCACGCGACCACGCTATCTATCCATGTGGCCTCCACCCAGCGCCTCTTCGCGTCCGAGACGCCGCCGTCGTCATCTCGGCACGATATTGACGCCGATGAACAGTCAGGAATCCCCGAACAGAATTGCGGCATCTGTGCACTTTCCTCTGGTCGTTCTAAGGTCACCCTGGGAGAACATCCATTGTCCTGTTTGGACATGACGGGGACCTTTTGTGGACGCCACTCGCGTGGCCGCCGGGTGTGCCGGAGTGCCGGGCCGCCATGCCCCTTCCCTGGTGGACGTGCAGAACGTCAGGAGTCACCGATGATCAGTATGGCGGGGAGTTTGATTGCCAGAGCGCCTGTGCACGGCGTCTGTGAATCATGCGGGGGTTCGGGTCTGAGAATGGTAGCTCTGCATCTAGAACCTTGCTGCTTCCCGCCACCTCTTCTCGTGGCTCTTCCACGCCCAAACGCTACTTCAGCCTTGGCCAGCCACATGCTGCGCCATGTGCATGTGGATTCCAACTCCTGTAGACCTTCTGTGAATCCAGGATAGTGGAAGGAGCTCGTGACTGGCCCCCTTCTTCTCACAACACCACTTGCGGAGCCCGCAGAAAAATCACCCTTAAGTTAGACGATAACCGCGGTGCTTGAGCGTCGGATCCGAACGTGACCGTGAAAGAACGAGGGTACCGCACCTGCTCACGCCATCGAGTAACGGCCCCATTCGCTGGCATGCATGCCTCGCGCTCATGTTCAGTGTCGGAGTTGAACGGCATCGGAACGCACCAACGTAATCGGCGATGCCGTTGGAGTGGGACAAATTCCGTTGCATCAAACGTGTCCGAGTACCAACGTTGCTTCCGACCCCGTGACGTTTCTTTTGCATTCCTAACTAAGTGAGACCTCGAAATGACCCCGACAGGCAAGCGAAGGTGGAGTGACCTAGGCCGCGGTGTCACCGTCTGTTTCAGATAGGAAGGTGGGGGATGAACGCCCACGGTGCCGCCGGCGGAGATGAGTGCCTACGGTGCCACCGGCGGAGATGTTGACCTGCCGTCCGTGTTGGGGTTTCACTTCTGAAATTTCTTGCCCGGGGATACTACTCAATACCTCAATCCAGGTGTCGGTGGCTGCTTCCAACAGCAGCTAGCGCCACGGAGCGAGCTGCCCATTATTCATATCTCCGTGTCCCACTTGGCTTCCCAGGTACAAACTACTGCCCGACGCAACTTTCGGGTCGAGGGAGATGGAGCTTTCATTGTAGGCACCAGGTACTGTACCTGTCACCTGCCTAGGAAGTGATTACAACCCGTAGTGGCCGCCACCAATCGCCCTTACAGGGAGGTTTCCACGCATGGTGCGAGCAGACTAGCAGTCTCCACGTTTCTGCCCATGTGGTATGCAGATAACCCCCTTGTCCAACTCCATCAGTTGTACCTCAAACGCCACAGGACGATGGCCCTTCGACGCCCACGGCCCAGGCACTGCGAGGTATCGACGTCTTGGCATTCACCCATAGACGAGCATCGGAGACGACCTAGACGGTCTTGGATCAACGCGTTCGACGCGGTCAGCGTCGCGTGAACGCCTTTGTCCTCGAGTAACGCTGGTATGCGGAACTAACTGGAGCTTCCGTAGTGGCTGGGCGGTTTTGCCGAGATGACAGCATGCGGAGGAATTTTGTAACATTGTGTATGGGGACGAAACTCGGATGGAGCAACCGCTAAGCTCCAGTGTTGCCTCTTGCCGCCTGCCACTTGGAGCTAAGCATACCCACATCCGAGCATAGGAATGTTCGCTAGCAGACTGCGCCACGTCTGTCATCCTCTAACCTCGTTTGCGTAAGGAATAATGCTGCTGATGACATGGACGGCAAACGGATGCCGTCCTCGGTGAATGGGTTGGTTGCCGCTCAACAAACAAAATCGCTCTACATGTCCCTCCGGCGAACCCTATGGGTACACCAATCGCTCAGGCTGGCAGATTCTAGACTAGATCTCGGTACACAGCGCAGATTAGGTCTCAGATCCACTGGTCCCCGATGCCGGGGCAGTGCAACATGCAACAAGTCCAGATTAGGCCATCAGCCCGATGGGCAAACCGAGATCGCGACCAAGTAAACCCCGAGACGAACTCTAGCTGGTGACTCACGGGCGCCATTGACAAACATGGTTCGACTGGTTACAGCGCAGGGAGGCTCTAGTTCCGCACAAGCGGAAGTTCGACGACCTCGTTTACTGAACCTAACGTGTCTGACGTAGCAGGCTGACGTCCAGCAGGCGGCGCATGCCGTACCAACTCCGGGTATGAATTCCGACAACTCGACGCGGTGGTGGCAACCTCACCGTGTCCAAACGCCAGTCCGTCGCCTTCCCTTGCTATCACGCGTCCGAGTGGCTGAGACAGGTTACAGCAGCAGGGAGCCTTTAGAATCCTAGATGGGTCGTCGGGTTAGAGAGTAAGTGCCCAAGCGAAGCGACAGGTAGTGTCAGCAAGATCTGTACCGATCCGCAGGAGCGGTTACCTCGTTTGGATACCACGAGCGGCAACTGGGGCAGCTGAGGTTAAAGGACACCGAAGTCTGCGGTGTTGACGATGTCTCTGCGTTACGGAGTGTGGCGTTGTTGTGGGACTGTGGATCATATGTGGCAGCTTTCGCTGACCTTGGCGATTGGATTAGTGCCTGTCCGCGGACGTGGGGACGTGTCCGGCATGTCTTATTCCATACCCACCCAGCGTGTTGTCGAGAAGGGAATAGGAGGAACAATTCGCGAATCGACAACACTCCAATGTTGAGCGACGGAAATTGTGTTGTGGAGCTCTCCAGTGGACTTAGAAGTCTGCCCGACCGAATAGGCTCTCAAAGGCCAGGTATGAGAGGTATTTAGACTCATCCGCCAAAGCACGGAGCACCGACGGCGATCAAAGGATTTGTATGCCAGCGTAGTCCGACGACGCCGTGGGCGGCGCCCCGTCAAGTCCTTCCCACATCATCAACTTTACATTCCAAGCCATCGACAAGAGCCGTGTCAAGCAAGCACGCATACGAGCTGGACGGCACAAGCATCAAACAAAGGAGTCCACAAGCGCTTGCGATCGCTAACGGACGACCTGGTACGAGTGAGTCGCCTCGGATATCTCCGAGGTCAAGTTTGTCGGTTCAGGTCACGTGCAGACCTCCACCTCCACTTGCCGATCGTCTCTTGGTCCACTGGAAAGTAACGGCTGTGAATTGAGTTCCATACCTGTTTCCATCTACTTTCGCACTCCTTATCAAGGCGCCTGAGACCATCCAACTGACAGCTTCTACATACACCTAACTTTGCACATCTATGGCGGCCAAAGCGACGTACGCCGCACTCCTCCGGCAGAGATATCCCTTCCGCCAGCCTAGCGCCAGCGTCGACCACCTTGTGATCGGCGGAGGGGTTGTCGGCCTTTCCATTGGAGCAGGGCTGGTGAACACTGCAGGGCCCGAGCGGACGACCTTCGTTGTGGAAAGACATGGCCTGGTTAGCATCATCTATTGTGACGTCCGCTGACCGCAGCTGGGACAGGAGACAACGTGGGTGCGAGCGTGACTGACCGTACTGAACTCAGTGCGCGCAACTCGGAGGTGATCCACTCCGGTAGGTTCAGACGGCTCTACTGGGGCTTTCATGGGAGACTATACCGACTGATTGCTGACCCCAGGTATCTACTACCCGGTCGGCAGCTTGAAATCACGTTTGTGTATCCGCGGG
The DNA here is from genome assembly GCA_023629975.1 of Cutaneotrichosporon sp. PL3408A. NCBI lineage: Eukaryota > Fungi > Basidiomycota > Tremellomycetes > Trichosporonales > Trichosporonaceae > Cutaneotrichosporon > Cutaneotrichosporon sp. PL3408A. The sequence goes on from JAMAMB010000002.1 coordinate 2,824,594, forward strand.
CGTGATTTACTCTACAAACGTTGCCCAACACTGGGCATTCAACACCGCAAGACAGGAAAGGTAGGTCGTTGACATAGCTCTGCCAGGAGTATTCCCTGGACGAGGAACATGACTTACACTTTCTGTTCATGGCCCTCATCTCTCTCCCTCACAGGTTGCTGATTCCAGCTCATCGTCGCAACGGACAAGATGCAAATCCCGTACCTCGACGGCCTGTCGAACCACACCCAGCACCCCTCTTTCCGCACCAGTGACGTCCAGTCCGCCACGCGCACCGATAGCGTTATTCCCGCCTACTTCCTGAGTGGGCGGGAAGCAAGGGAGCTTGAGCCCGACCTTTCGGAGAACGTGTGTGCTGCCCTCCTCGTGCCCGACACCGGCATCGTTGAGTCGGGCGAGCTGGTAGACACGCTTGCGCGTGAGGTTGAGGAGGACGACTACTTGTCCTCGATTGATGGAGGATTGGCTGTGGGGGTGGGACTTGCGCGCGGGCGCGCTCCCGAGAGGGGAGATGGTGTCGTGGTTCGCGGCACTCGCGTTGTGCGTATCGACCCTGCTGAGGACGGACCCGGCTGGGTCGTGCAGCTCGAGACTGGGTGGGGACACGGGGAGAAAGGTGACATTGAAGCTGTGCGCGCCGATGTCGTCGTCAACGCTGCTGGTCTCAATGCTGCCTCGATCGTGAACGAGATCCTTCCCGAGAACGAGCGGTGGGAGACGTGGATCATGAAAGGGAACTATATGAAGTACTCTGGACCAGGAGTGTCCTCGGTCCGTCACCTGATCTATCCATGCCCCTCCGCGACGCTCGACTCTCTCGGCACCCACCTGACGCTCGACCTGGACGGCAACGTCAAGTTTGGCCCCGACGCCGAGCCCCTCCTCCCGGCGTCCGCGTCCGCCGAGAACCCAGACTACTGGGAGCAGCACCTTGCGCCCTCGGCCGCGAACCTCGCGAGCATTGCTCAAGCGGCACAGACGTACCTTCCCGGCATCGATATAGAGCGGCTCACGCCTGACTATGCTGGTTTCCGCCCAAACATCCGGCCGCCTGGTGCGGGCTTCTTCGATTTCACGGTGCGCCATGCGCCTGAGCGTCGGGGGCTTGTCGAGTGTCTCGGGTTCGCGAGCCCGGGACTTACGAGCGCACTGGCTGCTGGCGAATACGTCTCAGCCCTTATTAGGCGAGAAGTGTGGGGACAGGGGGCTGCCCCAGAAGAGCTTGCCGAAGGGTGGGAGCAGTAGAGTGTTGCGTGGCATGTTCATAGACGTATTGGTTGCGAGGGACAGGTGATGGATTCATTTTGCGGTCACTCCATGAAGGCGTTATATCTGCCTCTAAATGTCTATCGCACAGGGGCGTCTCTGCGGCCCCGTCGCAGTTCTATTCTTCCTCATCGTCGTCGTCTTCGGCGTCCTCCATACTCAGCGCAGCGAAGAAACTGCGCTGGTTCTGCGTCGTGAAATCGTCCTCATCCTCGTCGTCCTCATCATCGTCGCGCTCTTCGTCCTCATCTTCCACATTGCCATCATCGTCTTCCGTGTCGTCGCCCCGCGACCCCTCTCGCCCACTAACGTCGCTGTTACTCTCACTGCCGTTTTCCTCTTCGCCTCCGTCCCCATCCTCTCCCTCGATGTCTGGATTTCCACCCAGCCAGACACCCACACTCCGCCGCGAGTTCAGCGCGTCCTCTGACGCCGTTGATGGCCAGAAACCCCACCGTACACGGCCTTCTGCGATCGTCCGAAGCACTGCGGTCAGTTCCGTGATGGTGATTGCGACTCACTTCCGTTGGCTGCGCGGTTCGCGTCGGGACGTCCCCCTTTGGCGGTCACTGCGGTCAGTTGCATCGAAATCATTGTGCTGGGCAACTCACAGAACCCCCGAACGAGCGCACGCGCCTCCATTATCTCCCCCGCTGTCCATTGTACCACTCCAGCTGGTCCAACACCCTCCCCGTCGGCTGTCGTCCTAGGTCCGCGCCACGTCTTCTTGGCCTCCATGTCGTCAACTTCCCGCTTGGGCGGCGGGAGTCGAAATACTTCTTCAAGCGGCATATGCCGCGCAACGAAGGCTGTGCAGGCCGGAAGAGAGGGGATCTGCGAGATGGGCAGGACTGGGTCGTCAGTGTTCTGCAGCTTGTATTGCCTTACTCCCTGCCATCGCCTGCAGCTCCATCGGCGCTGGGCTCGGACAAACGAGGCCCGGACAGTCGACGATCTTGACTTCGCGATTCGATCCCCACAAGATCGTCTGGAAGTGTTTCGTCTTTCCTGGCGTCTTGGACGCGCGGACCCGGGTCGTTCCCAGGAGGGCGTTGAGGAGGGACGACTTGCCGACGTTGGGCTGACCCACGAGGCCGATCGTCAGTGGTTCGGACTCGGGATCACGCAGGACACTTTCGGGGGTCTCAGTCGTCCCCTCTTCGTCAGCCTGTTCGTCCCGCTCATCCCTCTCGTCCTCGCCGTCGTCCGAGTCCACAGGTTCCGATTGCGCTGCTGCCTTTGCCGGCTTGCTCCGCCGCGTCTGGTGTTGATCGGTTTCGGGATCGCCAGCGAGCTCGCTCCAGTCGACAGAAGTACGCACAGACGGCCGCCACGCCGCCAGCTTGGCCTGATCAGCGCGGGCCCAAGTGGGGGCCTCGAGCAGACGCTCATGTGCGCGCCGCAGCGCATTCACAAGGTCGTTCCTCGACGATGCCGGAATTGCCGGTCGGTGTCGCCTCTTTCCCTCGCCGTACATGAGCTCGATATCGTAGCTCATTACCGGGACGACCTGTGTATCGTCGTGGCCTTCGTCCCCATTCCCTCGCCCGGCATCATCTTCCCACCACTCCTTCAGCCATGCGCTCCAGCCCGCCAGCGCTGCCGGATCCACCAGATCAGCCTTTGTGAGTACGAGCACAAACTGACGCCGCGGCTTCAGGCCGCGGAGGTACGCGCGCAGACTCGGCGGGCAGTGTAATGGGGGACACCGGGCGTCGACGAGCAGGAGAACGATTGCGCTTGCCTCCACGACGCGCCACAGCTGGCGCCATACCTCGAGGTTCGTCTCGAACCAACTGGGACTGCGCGGCCACCCGCGTTCATCATCCTCATCCGTCCAGCCCTGTACAGTCGCCCGCGTCGCAGCGAGCCACTTGCGGAAAACGCCCTCTTCATTCTTCTCTACCTCCTTCTTGGTCTGCCCATATCGGAAGCGCGGCCGTGCCGGCACAGTCAAGTCTGCAGCCCGGGTGAGGAGGTGAATGGGAAACAGCGCCGAGCTGCCCGGCAGGGGACGTGGAAGGGGCTCAGCGAAGGCGAGGTCGCGCGTGTGCTCGAGGAAACCTGGTGGCAGAGCGACGAAGCGGCTCTCTAGCCGCTGCGACGTTGCGTTGGACGGAGCTGATCGCCCAGGAGCTCGTCGTGGAGGTTTGCGGCCAACGGCGGGGGCAGGCTCGTCTTCTCCGCGCTTCCGTGCGCGCTTGGCCTGGAGCTGTTCCTTCTTCTGCTTGGCTGAGAATGGCCGCCACCTCGGCATTGTTGCTGTACTTGTGACAGAGTGGAGGTTGGAATCGAAAGCGGGTAGAGGATCGGATATGTGCGAGGGCGGAATAACGTCGGCGAAATTGCCGAATTCCTGAGGTGTGGTCAACGTCGTGGTCATGTTGGTGGCACCGGGTCGCATGGAGATGATGACGAGCAGCTTGGTGATGGCAAGTCAATGTGGCGGTGCCGGGAAGTCATCAAGCCTCGTCTTCTAGAAAAGCCCCAGGCAGCGCTGTACATGTTGATGGCATACATTACCGCTCAGCATCACTCCATCTCAGACTTCAATCGAGGGGCAGTCACCACGGTACAGTTGGTATGAGGGCGCGAGGGTACAAAGCGCGGCGTAGCGAATACCCAACACTTACTTTTCCATGCCGCTCGCCAACGACAACGTGGTAGCGTGACACTCCGCCGTCGGGCGTACTTGACTGCCCTTCCCGGGAAGGCGTCCTGCAAGTAATGTACTTTCCGTTACCCCCTTACCGCCGTGCCCTGATAGAACTGAGGGGAGGGTTGGTGGTGTCACGTCCGATGGCCAACTGTCTCTGACGGTCACCTGTGACCGCTGTTGGCTTTTCCACTCGCGATCAACGCCGCCCTCGGTGCGGGTCGAGCCCCCTTTGGACTGAAGACGGACTAGGAGGAGTGGCTCCTCTCAAGGTCTGTACTCACATTGGTGTTAACCCTCATCGTCGCTTGTTTGGTTCCTGTTTCACTTGAAGCCTTTCTATCGGAGTGGGACGTCGTTCTGCCATCCATCCTGCTCTGAAGACGCCATGCATATATGTTGAGCATCGCAGGCGTACCATATGCACCACGCATCTCAAAATGTACTTTTGCACCACAGAGCTCGCTCCCGCATCGAAGCTGACGCTGCCCATGCAGACAGAAGGATCTTGTCGGTTGCGAAGACAAGGACATGTGTTCACCTTTGGTGCTTCGATAAAATTGCCACAATGGCCGGCCACTACTAATATCTCCCGTACGTCCCCCCTGCACGTCCGTGCCCACAACGTTCACAACGTCAGCAACTATGGCAATCCAACAGTACAACTCTAAGCATCTGACCACTGCCCATGCTCAAGCTCCACGCTGACAAGCTCGACCACAATCACTCTCCGAGGTCGCGATGGTAATCGACAGCGAGGCGTTCCCCCACATCATCGCCGCAATCGTGGCGGCAAGCGACTACCCGACTCTCCTGGTGTGGCGACAGACATGCCACGCGCTGAGCGACCTCGTCGACCAAGGCATCTTCGCGCACTTGGCCATTCATTTCGGTCCCCGCATGGCCGTCGCCCGTCATCCACTGCACGGTGGAAATTTACCCCTCCCCCCCTTCGAACTCGCTGCAGGTGGATGGGTCCAACACACACTCGGTGACGACGTCCCTTTCGTCCTCCGCTGGAAACGTGCCTTGGGCTTTGCCAAAATGGCCGACTTGCATGGCAGCTGCCGCCTACCGACCCGCACGGGCCCAGCAGCTGCCCTCCCGTCCTACAATCTCCATGATCAATTCACCAAGGTGTTCCGCGTCCCTATCGCCGTGGTGCGCGACCGGCGCACCGGATTCGACGTCTCGCCTCTCCTTGCCAGCGAGTGGCACACATACCTATGGACAACGGCGAGCTACAACCAGCTCAAGCCTCCATCGGGGGTTGACAGGGTGGTCATACATTTCACGTGGCCGGTGGGATGGCGCTTCTTCGAGACACCGCATCAGGTGGCGTCCGTCGACTTTCTCGCGGCCATGGATCAACTGTACCCACTTAGTTTCCAAGGGAGGTTGCGCGAAGAAGTTGTGATCGTCCTCCATCGGGAGGCCTGGGGTCCGCCCGCCGACAGTCGCAGCTTCTCTCACGCCGCCGGAACATACTTCTCAATAATCTTAGGCAACACGCTGCGCACATCGGTCACACGCCTACTTCTAGTTGGGTGGGAGGTGCTGTCCGATGCAGACACTAAGAAAATGGGTTTTAGAAAATGGGTTTTACGCATGTCGGTCCTCTGCCTCCTCATGACCCCGACGAGAAGGAACGGCAAACCCCGCTGGCTGTCCGGATGCTGAAGTGTGAGTTGGCGACCCAACTCCCACGTCCCGTGATCCAAGAACGTGTTGGGTGGCTCAGCCTCGAGGAATGGCTCAGCGCCTCCCCCCACGAGTTCGCATTCGATCCGCCTCCCATTCTGCCGCCGCTGGGCCAAGCTTAGAGACAGGAGGCCAGGCCTTGCCCAGTCTCGGCCAGTCTCCAGTTGCGTTGCTCCTCAACTCGTCAACAGGTCCGCCCCCGCTTCACGTGTGGCCTCGTGGTGAAGCCGGAACGTCAGCGACCAATGAATGGAATTGATAGTCAGGCTCTGTGCGATTATGTTCGGCGATGTAGCTGTGGTAGTCTCAATTGCTCCCCTCTTCGATGTTGACTGTTTGTCGAAATGACAGTGCATTCCTCGGCCTTGGCCTTCGGGGTCTTGCGCGCTGGACAATGGCTTCTACATCACCAGCCACATCCCCTTCAGTGCGGACTACTTCCGCTCCATCTTCAAGTTGGTGTTGCGAGTCTGGTGAGGTAAGGCGACCCGATGTTTGGGAAGTTAGACATTAAACTGAGTCAGGTCGATGCCGCTCTTTAGTCACTGTTTTGGGATCTAAGAGGCGCTGAGTCTGGCACCGAGTAATATAAGAGCACCCATTACTCATGGAGAGCACGCAAGCCCGCTTCCATGCACTAGGTTGAGCCTTCAATTCTCCATCCGATCAGGCATGCAACAATTGCGGCATGCTGCCCGAGTCAAGGGCCCATGGAAAAACGCGGAGCCCGTCCCCGCGCGCCACGGTCCTTTACGTTGCCTGATCCATCTTCCGCGCTCCGGTTCCCTAGCCGAACGGGGTCTCGGGAACTGCCTGCTTCGTCGGGCCGCGGAATTGTAGGGATCGTTTGAGTGGAAGAAGAAAAGCACACACGTGTACGGGTGATCGCTGGGCTCGAAATTGGCTGGTGACCATGTTGCTAGCATGTTGCAACCCCTTTGGACCTCGCGGATGCATTCTCGTTGGGGGTAGCGTGGTTTGGATGCATAAGGGGGACCACTGAGAGGGGGAGGGGAACATGCATGGCAGCGACGACGGTGTCAGGCAGTCGCCGTCCGATGCTGCGGTAATTATTTTATTTATTGCTGCGAGCGCGTACTTGGCATTCGCGTCGTCTTCATGTCTCACCGTGTGAGACAGAAGCAACGGTCCTATGGACGCTACTCACATTTTTCCGAGACAGTTCTTCGGCGAGTGCCGTTCGTTTACAGCGAAAGCGGAGGAGCGGAGCTGTGTAAAGTTGTCATACCGGAGCCTCGTATGCACTTCGAAGTACGCATGCGTAGGATTCACTGAGGCGCACATTCTAACCAACTCGACGTAAACTCAAATACCAGTCGTAATGTATTATTCAATTGACTTTCACAATTCCTCACCCCGGCATGAAAAATGGTCCCTCCACATCCCGGCGGAGTCCCTCCGCGACGCTGGAGCATAGGGAGGAGAGGGTGTTCCGGCATCAGGCTGCGGCTATGGCCGCTCCGTTGGCCGAGTTGGAGGGGTGCAACTACAGAGGCCCGGTGAGGGCTAGTTAGGGCATTCTGGACACAGGACCTGGACGGGCGGGTACCAAGATTACCCAAGTTTACGTGGTAAAGTTTCAAGTCCCGGAACAAGCTTTTGGAGGAGGAACAGAGGAGGGACAGAGGCTTAAGCCAGTTTGAGGGGCATGCGACGTCCACTGGGCATGATACGGCACGATACTGGACCCAGGGGCGGGTGGTACCAGTGCAAGTTGGAGCCTGGATGGGGCTGCGAAGTAATCAGGTCCTTGGTGACTGCCCTCCCCCCCCCTCCTCGTCTGCTGTACAAAGTAGCAGCTATTCCACGACGCCGGGGAGGAGTACGCAATCGCGAGATCTTCTGCGCTTGCATGCCTGCCGCAACTCTATTCTGAGAGAGCGAGAAGCGATTGAGGCTCCGTCCCATCCCACTGTCGTCGTTATCCCCCACCTCGGACAGTCCAAACATACTCCTCGTCGTTTCTCCAACTCTCTACTCCCTTGTCCTGTAATACTCCTGCCTACCCCTGGTTTGGTGACTGGCTGGTGGGTCAACAGCATCACACGTCAAGCACAAGCACATCCCTTTGTCCTGCACGCAACACGGCACACGGCACACGGCACAGCGAGCGTTACATCTCGGAGGACTCGACGACTCGAGGACCTTTGACACGCACGGCGGGCTAATACAGCTCTTGTTTCTGTACTGTTCTCAACCTTTTGCTTGTCCATTTACAGCTACTACACTCGGTTTCGACGACACGATACGACACGACGGACGCCCCGCGACGAGGACGAAAACGAACGACGAACGAACACGATTGTGCCGCTTTTTGGAACGTGAAAGTGATCTTGTGATCTTGGACTTGAGCGCGATCGCCGGCGCTGGCCCCATCCCAACGAGCCATCACTCTCATTCCGAGCCCCTTGAACCCGTGATAGTCGGTGTGCAAGTGCACGGGCGCGAATCCATCTTGTCGACAAGGTGCAAGGAGACGGACAGAGACGCGTTAAGCTGTGCGATCTTGGGGGATTTGTTCCAAAGCACAGAGCGCTCTTGTCTCGAGTTGTTGAAACAACCATTTGATTTGTTGTATTGGACGTGAGGGCCATCGAAAGCGAGCAGCTGAGCAGCTGAAAGGCGCGAATAGTCGAGCATTGACCGCCAACCACGTACCCTTCGGCGCCCTTCGGCGCCACCGGACCCCGGCGAGCTGCGACATTCCTGTTATTCTTGTCGCGAATAGCGAATAGCTGGCATAACCCCTATCGACCTCGTTGCAGTCAATTCAAAACCCGGGACGCCACCCGTTTGACCCGTTTGACTGGCCCTCGAGACGCCATAAGGCCAGAATCCGACATCGCTGGCGCTGCTGCGTACCCTCGACGCCGCACTCGACCCTGCACTCTCCGCACTCCAGGCCATACACGCCGCCGCTGACGACTCCGAGCAGCCACAATGTTGATAAGGGTTGAAGGGGCAGCGGCAGGTGGTCCTGGACCGACGACAATGGCAAACAAGGTGAGCAACCCCCCCCCCCCCCCCCCCCATGTTCGGCTCGTCGAAGAACGATATTACATCGCCCCCCATCGAAACCATCGACCCCGTCTCACGTCCCTCCTCTTGTCCCTCTTTCAATGCTTACTCCACCCTCTCCCTTGCTCCTTTACACTCAATCCCAATAAATAATATCTGCTGCTGCTGCTGCTGCGTGCGTGACACACCCCCCTTTCAACTCGTGACGCCGAGTTCATTTCTCTTTCACTCTCACTCTCTCTCTTCCATCTCATCACCTCACTCTTTTCTCTTTGTTCCATCTCGTCTGTCGTCTGCTCTCCCTTCGCCTCTCCCTCCTCAACCTCCTTCTGCACCACGTTCCTTCAACCTTGTCGTTCGTTCGTTCCTTTGTGCAGAAAACCGCCGCCGCAAGAGCTCTCTCCTTGTACGACAGCCGACCCGCCAGCGACCCCACCTTCCACCCCGTATCCATTCTCCGAAAGCCCTCCCTTCCCAACCTCAACTCTTTGGCGGCCGCTGCTGCTGCAGCAGTCCCAAGACTACCCGTCACCATCCCAATGATGTCCTCTCCTCTCAGTGGACATTCCATCGCGTTCCCCCCTCTCCCACCACTACCTCCTTTCCCCGGTTCAACCAATGGCCTCCGCAAATCCGCACCTCCCGCGACCTTTCCCCAGTCGACCCTCATCAGCAGTAACTCTCAGACTGTTCGCATTCGCCCTCGCCGGTCACGAGTGTCATTCCGCGACGAGGTTGAGGCCCTTGACGAGCAGCCACGCCGGCGGCCCACATCGCATGGACCTCCGTCACCTTTGGCGCTAACCAAGCGGCGTCCGTCTGAGGATGCAGACGCCGCGGTGCGAAAGGCCACAACAGTGCGTCCAGTCCTCAAGCGAGCGGCGTCCTCGATTGGGCCGTCACGCAGCGCTTATCACTCGACAAACGCGGCGAGCTCTACGGCCGAGGACTTCTTCGACTTTAGCCCTCAGACCCTCAGATACCCTCGAGTCTCCCCTGCTCTTGCTCGGTTGAGCGACAGCGGCCTCAATGACCTCGAGATCTGGACAACGACTCTGCCGCGCGCCGGGAAGCAGGCGACGATTGAGGCCACGACCTCCATCCTGACCTCGTCACCAGCTAGCATGTCGTCCTCCGACACTCTCCCCAAGGACAAAGAGCCCGAGCGCGACAACCGTGCGACCACTCTTGCCACCCCAGCACGGAAACCGCGGAAACCGCGCTCACCGATCCCTTCATGGTCGTCGACGTGCCCATCACTCAGCTCGTCAAGTCACCGTGCATCGGTTGCGTCGACTCTGACGGCACCCTCCATGACAAGTTTGTTATTGTCACCTCCATCGCCTCCAGCTGTCCCTGCCATCCCGTTGGAATATTCATTTGCAGATGATGGGGTTCCTAGTCCTCATTTCCCTCCATTGCCTCTGAAGCCTCACCACGACTACGACTCTGCTGTTGAGGTACCGGAGTATCTCGATGGGTATGCTTCGAGTGGTGGTTATGGTGGTGGTGATGTCGGAAGGCGTATGATCAGTAATGGTCAAGGATCGCATCTGGTGCGTGACATGCAGGGTAAATCAGTCAACCCTCATCAGTCACGACTCCAACCTGCAGTACGAATCCGACCACGCCGCAGCGAACCCTCGCAATTGTCCTCCTCGCACTTGTCGCACTTGTCCTCGATCCCAACTGGCGGTGCTCAAACTACTACTTCATCATCTTCATCATATTCCATCCCACGGGCAAGTGAACGACTTTTACGCCTACAAAACTCTCTTGCCGATCTGCGAATGCAGCGCCGCACCGTGTCCAGCAGTCATGATCGTCAACTGCAGCCCTCCAAGCATCGCCCCAGGCCCACACCACTGGTAACGGGTAGACGCGACTTGTCCCGCTCAGGACCACTCCAACCTTCAACACCCGAGGCTGTCGGACCATCTACGCCTCATTCCTCCACTTCGACTGTTCATCGCGAGTACGAACAATCGCCGTCGCGGTTGCAGCTGCAGCCGCAGCCGCCCAGCCCAACCTTTGCAGAGCTTGCTCGCTCGCGCCCTCGTCATGACCGCGAATCAACCACTAGTGATCGTGAACTCGACGAGGGGCTGGATTCGGGTGATGAGAGCGACCTCGGTACGTGCCTTACAACCCAGGAACGTGACTCAGAGCTAACTTGTGCATTAGACCTCTCGCTTTCCCCTCTCAACGCCGCTCTGCGATCGCGCGTGATTCCATCGTCGTCTCGCTTGCTTGTCAAAATGACGCACCCCACGGGCCTGGATCGGAGCCACAACGACGGGTCAGCTGAGGACGATAGTCTGGGCTGGAGCGGCAGCGAGTCTGAGGAGGAGGATTTCTCACGCACGGTCGCCCGCATCACAAAGCGCAGGACGGGCGTGCCAACGACGAGACCAACGACGAAGCCTCTTGCGAAGCGACCGTCCCTCCCCGCCGGCAGTCTCCAGCGCTACTCCGACTTTTACGGCACCCTGAGCTTGAGTGACCAGCCGTCGCCATCCAGTGCATCTGGCTCGTTGAGTGGCGGCAGCGGCGGCCCACCTACGCCGTCTGTTGCCGAGCGACCCTCCACATCGCTCGGTACCTCGCGCCCTCAACATGGCACGGCGGCGCTCCTCTCTGCTCTTGTGGAGCAGAAGTATGCATCGCGCGACACCCTCCCCCGGCCCAAGCGGTTCGTACAGGGATGGGGCGCACCGGAGGTCCTACTCGAGGACGACTGGCCCCCCGACAATCTTGCACCTGCGGACGACATATCCGATTCGCGCAGCGTGACGGATGCGACGACGCCCACGATTGGGAAGCAGGCTGGGCCTGCTTCTCAGCGACGTCTCCCGCGGCCTCTTGGAGCTGCGTGGTAGCATGTCCTCCCTCTTTTATAACTGCTTTCTTCATTATATACGCAAGCCTGTTGTCACTACCTATGTAACCTGAACCTGCATTAACAGTAGATGTATACTGCCCTTGCTTCTCAAAACTGGCCCAAACGACGTGTAAGAGCTGTGCCCCGTCTGCAACCGCGATATGAGACATTGAGACATGAGGGGGTTCGTGAGCGCGACGCGTTTCGCACACATGCCCGTGATGAGGTGGTGTCATGTCAGCCTCGCGTTTGGGAGTGATGGGAAAGGTACGCCGAATAAACTTATCAGTAGTAGTGTGAGTTTTTCGATGACGAGAATCGGCAAGGGCTGGGCGTTCCAAGCACGTAAGAGTTGCGTTGTAGCCAGCCCGAGTAACTGCAAGGAGTCAGAGAGGGTCGTTCCACTCGTTTCACCGCCTCAACGTGGTGATTTTTGTGGGGTGGGTAGATTGAACCCTAAGCTAACAATGAGTGACCGTGAAAACCCACACCACTTCCACGCCCAGCCAAGACATCTCCATCGTCTTGTCAGCTCATTCTACTCACTCGCATACGTTCAAAACAGCAATCTCAAGGCATCCTTGAGCCAAGAGAGAGCTTCGGAGAGCGTGGACATCAAGTCCATCCCTCTCACCCGACTCTTGCATCTTGCAACGGCTCGTTAACCACCGGCGACGAACCGAACTTCTACGCGGTGCCAGTCGACCACGACGCTCTAACCACTGCCGACATCTCGACAGCGAACGCGTCGCCATCGCACTCGTCGGCACAGCCACTGTAGCTACTGTAGCCGCTGTACGCGTCACCTCTTGGACCGCCTACGAAGTCTGTAACCTCGAGTGACAGCCAACATGACGACCATGTACTCTTGCTGGCCTTCCAACAACTCGCCCCAGGCCGCTCCGTCACAGTCCGAGACGATGTCCGCGACCACTGCCGTCGCGCAGCGCCCTGCGCGCAAGCGCTCCAGCAAAGGCAAGCCCTCGACGACGCCAATGTCCACGGTCTCGTCAGTCTCGTCCTCGGTCGCCAGCCTCGCACGTAGCCAGGAGCCCGACCCAGCCGCCGCGGCGGAGAACTACGACCGCGACCCACAGGACTTCCTGTGGATGTACACTGAGGAGCCGCACCGCAGCCGCCGCATGGCCATCCTCAAGCACCATCCTGAGGTGCGCAACCCCCGTTTCGGAGCTGACAGCAGGTCCGCAAGCTGATGGGCCCGACGCCGTGGACGTTCCCGCTCGTCGTCGGGGTCCTCTCGCTGCAGCTCGCGCTCGCGCTGTACCTCCGTCGCTTCCCCACACTCTCCTGGCAGACCCTGCTCGTGGCCTATGTCGTGGGCGGCACAGCTAACCAGAACACCTTCCTGGCCATCCATGAGATCACGCACAACCTCGCATTCAAGGGTATCCGCGCGAACAAGCTGCTCGCTATCTTGGCCAACTTTGCTATTGGCGTCCCCTACGCCATGGCGTTTAAGGGCTACCACATCGAGCACCACAAATTCCTTGGCGAAGACGGAATCGACACGGACCTCCCTAGCCGCATCGAAGCCGTCATTTTGAACAATGTGGCGGGCAAGACGTTCTTCGCGACGTTCCAGCTGTTCTTCTACGCCCTCCGGCCCGGGTTCGTGCGCAGCCAGAAGCCCACAAAGTGGCATGCGCTCAACCTTGTCGCAGTGCTTGCTTTTGACGTCGCCCTCGTCTACTTCTTCGGCATCCGCGCGCTCATGTACCTCCTCGTCTCGTCGTTCTTTGCCGGCTCGCTCCACCCCTGTGCGGCTCACTTCATCGCCGAGCACTACCTCATGAACCCGACCGAGCCGGGGACGGTGCACAGCCTCGCGCAGGAGACGACGAGCTACTACGGCTGGCTGAACATCTTCTGCTACAATGTAAGTCGGCGATGCGCTTTGCATATTCCTCCAGCTCTCATGACCACCGTTCACAGCTGACTCCAGGTCGGCTACCACAACGAGCATCACGACTTCCCCTCCGTGCCATGGACACGGCTGCCCAAGCTCCGCGCCCTCGCGCCCGAGTACTACGACACACTGCCCGCGCACAAGTCCTGGCCGTACGTCACATGGCAGTTCATCACGGACCCGAACGTCGGCATGTGGTCGCGCGCAAAGCGCAATGGCCGGGGCGAGCGCCTGGACGAGCACGTGTGGCGGGGACTATGGGAGAAGACGGCGGACGGGAGCGAGGAGAGTGAGGAGAGCGAGTGTGACCTGAGCGACTCGGAGATCGAGCGCGAGATGGACGAGGCTGTTGAGCGAGGGTACGCGAGCGACCGGAGTGCGTAGGGGTGTGGGGACGAGGAGTAGATGAGAGACAAGAAGAAATCGAAAAGGAGGACATCTTGTGGCTCTTGGGACAAACAAGGCCTCCACCGTAGAGCCCAATTAGACGCGCGACAATTAGCCAATTAGGATTGTGATTAGCAATTGCATGAACATTTTGCCTCCGTTGTTAATTCAACTCTGATTCCGCTTAATGCGTCATGCATTTCCAGAAATTCAATGTGCGCTCAACGCTCGTCTCGTGTTCAACAACAATTGTTAACAGCAACGACACCACCCTTTAAGTCGGACTCGTCGCTCGACGCACTAGCACCGTCTCCTCGCCGAGCTTAGAATACACGCCATGGAGGTCGAAGCAGTCACAGACTCGATCCTCGAGTCCCCCCAGGGCTCCGAATACGCCGGCGACGTCGAGATGGCGACCGCCGCTGGCCGTCATGACGCCCCAGGTCCGTCGTCGACTTACTTTCCTCCACCCTCGCCCGACCCGCTAGCAGCAGGCGCGACAGTCGCGGAAGGCGGCCCGCACCCCCACTCACCGACCCTCCCCTCCCTAGTGGACCTGGACGACGACGAGGATGACGAAGTTGTCGCCCGCCTGCCGGTGTACATCTCCCCCTCGCTCGCGCCACATCTCACCCTCTTCCAGTATCCCCTTCAGCACCGCTCCCTCCGCGTTCCCACATGGGCCATGGACAGGGGCAAACGCATCACGAGTCGAGTGAAGGAGGGCGTGGGCCGCGTGGAAGTCGAGGTCCCGGTCGACGCTGATCCGGGCGTGTGGCGCGAGGAGAGGGCGCGGGAGCTCGGCTTCGTGCCCGACGTGACGACGAGTAATGGGCACCGTGACGAGGATGAGGGGAAGAAGAAGAAGGAGAAGAAGGAGTCCAAATGGGGAGATAAGCAGAGGTTGCGGAGTGAAGTGGTGCCGACGAAAGAGGGCACGTTCTTCTCCGGCCTGGTGCACGATGGTGAGTGCGGAGCGGGCCTCGAACGCTATGGCACCGCAGGGGGGCTGCGAGCCGTCTTGTTCTGACAACAGGCGCTCTGCATTTGCATCCGATCTCGCGCAAGCTGCAGTTCCGCACGTCGCTGGCGTACCTCGACGACTTTGACAACAAGAGCCGCCCGCGTGCAGTTGAGGACGAGGAGAAGAAGCGCGCAGCGCAGCGCAAAGATCTGCCGAAGGTTTTGGTGAGTGCTTAGAGGTTGGAGGTAGGGCGGAGTCTGAGTAGTGGTGTGGACGTGTTAGGGTTGGCATGTCACCCATTCCACCAATGTTCGCTGACCCCAGGACGACTCGAACAACGACGGCTCGGGCAGTATCAAAGACTTCCGGACCAAGATGTGGAGCATGCAGGCGCGGGAGGACGAGGACAAGTGGGTGCCGTACGAGTGGCACACAGGCGAGGACGACGAGTATGTCACGGAGGGACTGGAGAGCCTGCTCGTGCACAAGGACCGCCGCCAGATGCTCGAGTGCAAGACGCGCGGGCTGGATTATCTCGATCGCCACCGCCCAAGTGCGAGAGGGTAATCTGTGGGCGTTGATGACGGACGGTGGAGCATCGAGGGTAGCACGGCCATAGACTGTGTGGGGATGTACAACATGTACTTAGATTGGATACAAACACCGAAGGTGCACGAGTCCGCGGTCGATGGTTACATACAACATTATACACATCTACATTCTAGAGCGCACGGGGCTCCCCCGTTCCGAGCGCGCCGTGTACACTCCCAAGGCAAGCCGGTACTACTGGTCGTGGTTCTTCGACGCGGCTAACAACTCTGCGGGTCCTGGACATAGGTGTTCTTCTCAAGCTTCTGTCAGCACGCCTCCCTGAATGTCAGGAGCTCACCTCCTCTTGTAGCGCCTCCCTCAGCTCTTCCACATGCGCGGTCTTGACGAGGACGTGCGAGTCGTCGACTGCGGTGAGTCCCGGCCATCCAAGGCACTTACTGTCTTTGAGCACGAACTTGCTGTTGCCGGGACGCAGGCCGTCCAGATGGAGGATGATCTGCTTAGCTGCCGAGTCGCATGTGATGAGGGTGCCCGTCATCGCCAGGACGCGGTATGGGTCTGCGCCGGCGTACGACATGGCGTGGTGAGCGAAGGATGAGAGGATGAGTTGTTGATGAGAGGGCTGCGGGTGAGTCATATACGACAACATTTTAAGGGGAGGCCCTCTTAAGCGACCAATAGGCCGGATGCATGCATCCGCATCTTCTGTCCTCATTTGCATCTCCGTACCGCACATCTGCCTTCGCAACAAACTCCACATGCAACACTCGCGATGATATGATATGTCCGAACGCCCTCTCTAAACTCTCACACACGGCCTCGTGTGCCCACACTCCAATATTCCAAGTTCTATGCTGCAAGGAGGACAACAAGGTCCGCCACAGCCCACGCCGCACAGCCAATCTCCGGCGTCGCGTACGCAAGAAGCGGATGAGGCTCCCCTGTCCCATCAGGTAAACGGGCAAAGAGGGCCGTTGACCGCGCAGCGGCGTCCGCAGCGAGCAGGGCAGCAAGGCACCACCCGCTCACCCTTTTTCCGCCAGCCTGACTGAGCACCAGGACTGCCCCAAGGGTGATTGTCGATGCGGCCGCCTCAAGGCCCAGCAAGGCCGTCAGGAGCGGAGCGGCATGTACGTGGATCGCGACCTGGGTCGCGCGGCTCGCCAGCGCAAATGCCATCGCGAGGACACGGAGCGCGAGGAGGGCACCCCGCGCTGCCCGGAGCATGCCGAGGATGTTTGGTGGGTCGGGCGGAACCGCCGCACCGTGTGGCACGGAGAACATCCCGTGGGTCTCAACTGGCTTGACATTCGGCCTCCCGTTCTGACGCCGTTCCTGTTTCTCCCCGCCGCCTATTCCCCACGTTGCGAGGAGCGCCTCTAGGCCCGTCTCGTTGGACTCGTTGGAGGCGAACATCCGCTGCTGGCCGACGCCGAAGCCGTCCCAGTCGTTGCTGGGGGATGTGGGCTCCCAGTCCATGGGCTCCTCCTCGTGTTCTGGAATGGAGAGGGAGGGCTGGCCGAACACTGGTGGAGGGGCGGGCGGGGGCGCGTGGTACGACGGTGCTCGACCTGGCGGAGAGGAGGGACGCGGTGACACCGGCTCAATGGGGACGGGGCGGACGAGGGTTAACTGTATAGGCGAGGCATCACGGCGCTGCGTGAGAGCCAACATGACGATCTGGGGGTTAGTTGGCTCGAAGAGTTCGACGCGGGAGAGCCAACTTACAGAGATATCGACGGCTGCAGCGGCCACGGTCCATGTCAATGGGACTGTGGCGAAGACCACACAGGTGGCGACGGCCAGGCGGAGAAAGTAGAGGGCAAGCATAATCCCGACCCAGCGTCGTCTTCCCTTTCCGCGCGTTTCGCGTCCCCCCCGGGCGCGGCGTAACCAAGTAGGGTCCCACACAGCCCACAGGATGGCGAAAACGCGCACGGCGAATACGGCGGACGTGTGATCCCGTGCAACGCGGTGCAACCACTCCGGCGCGAGCCAGGCTCCCATCAACATCGCCCTCGGGTTATTACTCACCACCCAGCCCAATGGCAATAACAGCCACCACGTCTAGCGACCACGCCAGGCATCGGACGCGCCAGATAGCCACCTCCGTTCGTCCCAGTCTCCGCTGCTGCCCCTCTCTCTCACTGTTGGCAGCAACGCCGCGCTGCAGCGCGCTCCCCCATGCCTCGGCCTGCGCGCGCTGGTCGGCGCGTCTCAGTCCCGCCTCAACTGCCGGCTGGCATGCAGCACACACAGGCGGGTACCGCTCGTAAAGGCCTGCGCGGTAAATGTCCAAACTGGCCACACGCTCGGCGTAAGCCGGGTCCTGGAATCAGCGGATGCTCAGGTGTACAACACACTGATTCGTCCGGCAAATAGGTAGCGAGGAGGTTCACCACCAGTGTCTGGTTTGCACTGCAATCATGGCAGAACGGCGACGACATGGTGCTCGGCAGCCGGGATGATGAGGGGTGGGCTGGTGTCAGCTTATTTGAATCGAAGGGCCGGAATGGCGCGCTGTCCACTCACCCCGTCTGGAGAAGCTGGCCTCGTTCATCGCACTATCACGCATGGCCGGGTGGTCGCCGTCGATTCGGCCGGGGCGGTCGCGCCCGTTCCAGCACCCGCATGCAGAGCAGGACCAGCCTGTCGGCGCGCGCGAGCGGGAGACGGCGGGACCGGTGTCGGATCCGCAGAAATAGCACGGTTCCGGGGCTGCAGAAAACAGCCCCATGCTTGTCTAGATGGTGGGTTAGGTGATGTCGGTGATATTGATGCTGACGATGTTGATGTTGTTGATCGTGACGAGTTGGGTGGCGAGTTCGGGATAGGATGGCGGAGGGAAATTCAGATTCCGCCGGTGTTGGAAGCTGGTTAACGCTCACCACGCTGCTTCCAACTCTATCAACTGCCCATTCCATCAACAACTTCGCTCTACTGCTCAACGCTCGCACCGATATTAACAGACGCCTGTTACTCGCGGCCCCGCTGTGCGAATCTACTTATCCCGTCGTCTCGCTCCTCGCTGCCTGCAATGCCATCATTCACCAGTAAATCGCGAACCCCGAATCCGCTCGTCTCTGCCGTGCGCCGGCGTCCATTCGCCTTCTTCGGCCTCCCCTTCCTCTCCCTCGTCGTCATCTCGTCCTACGCCCTACAGACATTCACGAGCACGCGATACGAACTCAACGACCAGAAAGTACAGTCTGTGAGCAAGGAGGACGAGCTGGGCATGAACAAGGACCGCAAGAAGGTCGACATTAGGGAAGAGTACTACGTGAGTCCTCGCTGTTGCTGCTCTGTTACGAGATTGTCGCTCACGCCAGCGCCTCAATGGTCCAGTCTCGTCGCTGGGCGGTAACGACGCCGCGCTGGCTGCTACACTTCCGTCCCAACTGGGATCCAACGAGACGGCGACAGATGCGGCGCTGCGCGAACGCAAGAATCGCAAGAAGAAGAACATCTTTGAAATGACGAGCCAGGACGAGTACGAGCCTGTACGTGTGCCCCGTCCGGCAGGTGTGCCGGAGTGGGGAGCGGCTCCGACCTCCGGCGACGCGCCGGTGAAAGGTTCGCGGGCGGAGGACCGCTGGGTGTAATATGCTCGAACGCATGTGATGAGGGTGACGAGGAGGTGGTGGTCAGACGAGGGCTGAGCAGGAGAGACGGACGCATAGACAGCATTGCATTGCATGTAATCTTACCACTCTGCCCTCTGTTTCGACGAGTGTGGGACCAACCTTTTATGGTGACGACTTTTGTTGTACCTCTTTCTGCATGTCTCGCTCGCGTCTCGTGAACCCGTGCCGAGAATATTATGAACGCTAGCCCAACAGGCCAGCAGCCAAAAGGACCTGCTTGTTGTGGCTTTGTAACTGCCGAAGGCAAGTCGGTTTCGGGCTTGCAGCTCACCAATGCCGTCCTCGCCGCCGCCGGTTGGTGACTGGCGTAATCACCGGCATCTATCCGGGCCAAACCTGCCCGGGAGCAACCACTCCAATTTCTTGCCTCAGACACCACCGTCAACGTCCACTTCTCCATCGGACACTACACGATAGTGCACGCAAGTGCACGACAGGAACATCATCTCTTGTCACGCGCTCCCGCACGTACGCACGACGGTCACGATCACGAACCGAACCGAACACCACCGGACCATTACCGAGCGTGACGGCGAGCGGTAAGCTGGACGAGCTGGAACGACTTATATGACCCGGACGACACAGGCTACACGCAACGACACATCGACGGCGCTCATTCACGATGCCCAACACTATGAGTAATGCGCCGCCGCGGTTCCTCGTCGAGCACGTTGGCTCGCTGACGCGCGCGTTCCCCCGGCCGCATATCACTCTTACGTGGGCACAGAGCCTTGATGCCAAGATCGCAGGGCCGGGAGGCAAGCGCGTGTTGCTCAGCGGGCCGGAGAGCATGCTCATGACGCATTGGTAAGTCGGCAAGGCGGCAAGTCCGGCCATGGCTGGGAGGTGGAGGGAGCATTGGGCAGTCATGAGGGAGCCGTGGGGACGCCGCGACCGTGCCATGCGATGGAGTAAGGACTGTGCTGAGGATAGGCTGCGGACTATGCACGACGCGATCCTTATCGGCGTGCAGACGGTGATCATGGACGACCCGCGCTTGAAGAGTGAGTCGGCGACCACATGTCGCCTTCGTGACCCCTGCTCGCCCATCCTCGCCCCTCCGGACATCCGCTGACACGCAGTCCAGCTCATCCCGCAAGACGACGCAGCCCTGCACCCGCCCCAACCCCTCATTCTCGACCCCAAGCTCCGCACCCCGCCTACCGCGCGCATCCTCTCCGAGTGGCGCGCACAAGGCGCAAAAGACCTGCGCGGACCGAGGCAGGTTCGCCAGCCGTGGATCCTATGCGGAGAGGACGCCGATGCCGGCAAAGCCAAAGAGCTCGAGGAGGCCGGCGCGCGGATTGTGCGCGTCGAGCTGGACCAGAACGGTGAGAGCTACTGCGTTCGACCTGACTCCAGGCCACATCCCACCCATCGCGCTGCCGTCGATCCTGACGACGCTCAACCTGGGTTCGGTGATGATCGAGGGCGGGTCCCGCGTCCTCTCGTCCTTCCTGCATGCCGGGGCGCGCCCGGACGGCTCCTCCCTTGTCGACAGTATCGTGGTGACTGTCGCGCCTATGTTCGTGGGGGAGGGCATCGCGGTCGTCCCCGAAGGCCACGATGTCGGGCTACCGGAGCTCACGTACGTGCATACGGAGACCATGGGGAAGGATGCCGTCATGGTCTGTACAACAGTGCCGGATGTCGCTGAGCCAGAGAGTGAAGTGGAGGGACATGAGCGCAAGACGAATGGTTAGGAGGGCGCGCGCGCCGTTCGAGAGGAGAAGACGTTGTTAAGGCAGCCATGTATTTGTCGCAATGCGAGGAGGCGGATGGGTGTTTTCCACAATCCAGATAACTTCGGCAGATGTTTGTTCCGCGGCCCATGCGACTTCATGCGAACATTCTACTAAGATGCAACAAACACGCACGATCCCCTGTCCTCGCTACGCCGATGCGCCTACATTAATGTGAAGTTGGGTGTGTGGGTGGTATGTGGTCGGTACGTGGTGATGTGGTGATGATATGGTGGTGGTTAGGTCTCGTTCTCTTTCAGTTGTCCAGTGGCCCTCCCCGCTCATCCGCGACCTGGGCTACAGTGCCAGTGCAACACTTGGCTGCAACAGCCGCGCAGCCCGCACTTCGGTCGACACCTACTCCACATCCCCTTCCATCTTCACGTCGACGTCCAGCAGCCCCAGCTCGCCCCCGTCGCCCGACGCACTCGCCGTACCACTCCCGCTGCCACTTCCGCTCGTGCTCGCCTCCGCACCCGTGCTCCACGCGGCCAGGAAGCGCGAAAGCTCCCCCGGGTCAGACTTGACCCGCGAGAGGCGCTCAGCCATCTCCCGCGCCGAGAGCCTGTCGCCGCCCTCGCGGACCCTGTCGCCGAACGCCACGCCGAGGCGGCTGCCGCGTTTAGGCGGTGGAACCTGAGGCATAGGCGACGCCTCTGCTCCGGTCGAGGGGAAGCGCGAGCGGCGGGCGCCGCGGTGGCCGCGGGATCGGACGCTCATTGCTCGCCACATTTCCGTCGTCTTGGGTGATAGGGCATCCTCGCTCGTCCCCACACAGAAGGCGTCCTCGTCGTCGTCCCCGTCCTCTACCTGATACGTCTGTGGCTCGCGCGGGTTCCCCCGTTCCCAAGGCTGGCGTCGTTGCAGGTCCAGCTTGTCGTCGTCGACACCGGAGGGGTCGGGCTTGCTCTGGGCGCCAAAATCAAAGACATCGAACACGGTGTTGTTGTTCCGGTTCGACGCGGCCACGAGTAAGTTGCCGTAGAAGGCTACTTGCCACACGGAGGAGATGCCCGTGATGAGGTCACAGATGAACCGCCCTGTCTTGATGTCCCAGAGCTTGAGAGTACCGTCGCTCCCCGACACGACCTTGGTCTCGTCGTGCTGGAAGCATGTGATCGCTGCCGCGTGTGATGAGAGAGTGTGCTGGAGCTCGTAAGTGTTGGCATCCCACACTCTCAACGATGCGTCAGCGGCCGCAGACACGATGCGGTTAGGAGATAAGCCCAGCAGTCCGACGAGCGATGTATGTCCGGTGAGCGTGTGGAGGCACTCGCCCGTGGCCAAGTCCCAAATCTTGACCGTATTGTCCATCGACCCCGACGCGCAGCGGTTGCGGAACTTGTCATACACAATAGAGTAGACTGCCGTCAGTCGCGTTCCATCCTCATTGTCTCACCCTTGGCCTCGTGTCCCTTCAGAACATGGATGCACGTGCCCTTGACAATGTCCCAAACGCGCACATCCTTGTCATACGAGCCAGAGACGCAAATCCGCCCGTGCGCCGCAAGCGCGCGCACAGCCTCGCCATGTCCCTCAAGGTGATGCACATGGAATGGGTTCTGGTCCGGAGGCGCACCACCAGCATCGCCAGCCGAGTACGCCGGCTCGCCCTTCTTCGGCAGCTTCCACACTCGGAGGGAGGCGTCACGCGATCCAGTCACGATGAGCGGGTAGGGAGGCTGGAACTCGCCGGTCGCTTCATCGTAGACGGGCTCGACAATTTGGAGGCACCGCACGGTCGAGGTGTGACCGAAGAAGACGTGAGTTTGGGTCAAGTCTTCCAAGTCCCAGATACGGACTGTGCGGTCCGTAGAGCCCGACACGAGCGTGTCTCCTTTGTATTCGAGCGCCCACACGCCGCCTTCATGCCCGTCTAGCCGCTTCCTGAGCTTCCCAGTCGCCGTGTCGTAGATGTTAATCGAGTGGTCGTCGGACGCAGACACAATCTTGTCCTCGTCAAACTGCACACATGTGACAACGTTGGTTCCATGCCCAGCGAAAGTCGTGTGAGCGGGTGTTGCATGTAGCCAGTTCCGGTCACTCGTGTACCGCCTCCGATAGACATGCTTGAATGGCGTTGGACGATTGGAGGGCACAGGGGCGTCGATGGTCATAGGCTCGTCCTCGCTCGGCGTCCCAGCTTTCGACACGCGTGGCGGGTTGACGATCCCCGCACGACGGTCGAGCGCGTCGTACCGGCGGCGAATGCTCTTCTCCTCCTCATCCTCGACGCCGTGGCCATACCACAGCCCATCCTCGACGAGGCGTGTTCGCCAGACCGAGCGCTCCGAATCAACCTTCTTGCGCCAACCCCTACTCACGTGCGCAGCCACAGCTAGGCTGCGCACATCGAGCTTCTTGAGCACCTGGACCGCAATCTCGTGGGGGAGATCGGAGAGGAAGTCGCGCTTGAGGGCAGTAGACGCGAACGCTGAAATCGTCTGGATCGTGGGCATCCGCACTCGTCGGAACATGTGCATAAGCACATGCTGCTGCACCTTATCGGGCAGCATTTCAAAGTGCGTCAGGAGCGAAGGGAGAGAAAAGAGAGCGGCCATCTCGAGGCCTGAACCAATCTGTGGGGGCTCAGGCTTGAGCGCTTCCTCATCTGGCGACGACAATGGTGAGACCGGCGCCCCGTCGTCCACCATCATCCCGACATCACTTGCACGAATCTTCTTGCGTGGTGGAGAGCGCGGGCGCGGCCGTCCAGAATCGATGTGCATGGGATGACTGGGGTCGTGTGGCCGCTTCCGCTCCGTTTCCTTCTCCTTGCCCTTGGCCTTGACGTACTGCGTGAATCCCATTTCGATGGGATTCTCAGCATGATCGACGCGCTCCGGATCGCCACGTGCTGAAGACAACTCGCGCACCCACCCTTTGCCGCGCACCGTTTCCTGCAGCACCTGGTCTGCGGGCACAACCTGGCCGTCCTCCTGCATGATGACCTTGCGGTCCCCCAGCTTGAGCTCAACGTACTTGAGCTCATCTGGTGTCGGCTCGCTCGCGAGCGGATATCCATTCTCCCACGACAAATGAGATGGCAAGGGCACTGACTCGGGCACGGGGATGCGAGGAAGAGGGATAGGCGGGAAGGATGTCGTTGTGCGGCGCGTGTGTGTGACACTGCTGGTCAGCTGCGAACTCGCTGCGGCGCAGACAATGGCATCATCATCAGGCCAGTGCGCTTACACAGTCTCCACTACGGCGTCCTGCATCTTGAGAACCGGTCCATTGCGGGTCCAAACTAAGCCCGATCTGCCGCTGTGGGCATCCTCCACGGCCGATGCTGGCGGTGTGAAGCGGGACATGGTCACGAGATGCGGTGGGAGGACTGAACGGTCAGTCTGGAGGTCTCAACGTGGGAGAATGGGGATGAGACTTGCAAGGATAGATAAGATTTGTAAGGAAGCTATGTGCACACGCGCCGTGGTTGCCGACAAAGGCAGGTGGCGCAAAGCAGGGTGGAGGAGGGTGTTGCGCGTCGGAGAGTTGTGGAGTTGATAGGAGAAAGTTGCCGGATGCACTTACATCAATGGTTGGTGAGCTGGGCAGTACAGGGCGGAGTGACGATAAACAGAGTTGCACGCGTCGGCGGCGCGGAGTGGACGGAGAGTGGAATGAAGGGATGCGGCGAGGGTGAGGGTGAGGGTGAGGTTGAGGTTGACGGCAGGGAGCGGTGTCGGAATGAGGGTCAAGCAACCGCGTTTACGGGCCACCCTTTAAGGTGTCTATCGTCTATCTATACCCGAGCGGCGGCGGCGGCGGCCGGCGGCGAATTGAGGCAAGCGGTGGGAGCTTGAGAAGTGTCCAGATACACAATCACGCTCTCGACTGTCGAGTCGCAAGGTCGCAAGGTTGCAAGTGCACGAAATGAGACGAGTGGACGGACAAAAGGTTGGGTTTGCAGAAATGGACGCGTTGTTGGTAGCCTCCACAGCTCTGTGATGGGCGCGTTCCACCAGTCGGAGTCTCTCGTTTCTGCATGCACAGACGCCACTAAATGTATGCACAGGCCGTCGTCCCCGTGGTTTACCTATTTACGGGTTGACCAAGTTGTGGCGTTGCCTGCGTTGCCGGCGTGTCTTCTTGCGTTCTCGGGGCGTCGGGGGTCGATGAACACGTTCGGAGGATGAGTGAAGGGATAATGATGATGATGGAGTTGTCATGGAGTGAGATGGGATAAATGGGTGGGAGGGGCATTTGAGCTTTGCAGGCTGGAGGGGTACCTCCTTCAATACCCTTACTAATCAAATTGGATTACAAAACAGGTACAATAGAAATAACAAAACAACACGGCCAGGATCATCAAAACATTCGGCCTGTAGGCTCTCCGTCCCTTCCGCCACCTCCGCTCCGCCGCACCTTTCCATCATTAACTATGCCACATCTCTCATTGGCGTTGTTCCAAAGACAATGATGACATTGTTTCGTCTCACAGGTCTCATCATCAAAGCCCCACAGCCTTGAGACAAGAACAACGCCACCACAACAGCATCAAAGGCTCATCTCGGTGGCGCCCCCAATGTCTAACAACGCTTTTCCATCAACCAATACTCGTTTCCGCTTTTGCGTGTATCTAGAGCTTATGAAGGCTATATCTAGAGGGGTTTCTAGACCGATGGCTGGGCGCGGTTCTTGCCAACAGCACCGCTCACTTTCCAGGCGGAGAGAATAGCATCGACAACGGCGTCGACACCCTGGCCGTCACGCACAGAAGTGAAGAGGGTGCTTCCGCTCTCACGCATGGTCGCAGAGTCGCGACGCATAACATCGAGTGACGCGCCAACATGCGGGGCAAGGTCGATCTGGTGTAAGCCAAAGTCATCGGGACAAGCAGTGGACTCAGTGATGGCGATGGCGAAACAAGGCGATGCACCTCGCCACCAACTCCGTCGCTTACACACTCGACTGCGGCAACCGAAGCTGCGGTGACACCATCGATAGAGGATCCGCTTCCACAGCATCCCAGGACACCCATAGACAGGCTCTCGTAACTTACTTTGTTGATCACGAACAGGTCCGACTGCGTGATACCGGGCCCTCCTTTGCGAGGCACCTTGTCGCCGCCGGCCACATCAATCTATGTGTCAGCTCTCCCCATTGACTTAAGGCTGACCGTAAATTCGGGTCCACTTACGACGTAGATGATGTAATCGGCGAGCTCGCGCGAGTAGTTGGCAGCGAGGTTATCACCGCCGCTCTCGACGAACAGGAGCTCGGTGTCAAACTCCGCCTGGAGCTCCTCGAGCGCGTGGAGGTTAGCGCTAATATCCTCGCGAATCGCGGCGTGGGGACAACCGCCAGTCTCAATTGCGCGAATGCGCTCCTTGGGCAATGCCTGGTTACGGATCAGAAACTCTTGATCCTCGCGCGTGAAGATGTCGTTTGTAACCGCGGCTGCAACGTCAGCTCTTCGTGAAGCACCAACGAGCACGCACCAATGTTGTACTTGCTGCGGAGGGCGCGACAGAGGGCAAGGAGCAGAGCTGTCTTGCCGCTGCCGACGGGTCCGCCGATCCCGACCGTGAACGCGCGCTCGGTCCAGTCGCGGCCCGAGTAGTCTGGCATGTCGCGCTCCGAGTATTTGCCTTCATAGATGTATTCGTAGTCGTGATCGAAGTCATAGTAGCGTTCCTGGGCATCGTTGTCATAATCGTCGCTCTCGTAGTCGTAGGCGTATTCATCGGCGACATCCGAGTCGCGGTTGTCCGGATCGTCGCGAACATAGTAGGCGCGCGCAGTGTCGCCAGACGGACGAGCACCGGGATAGGTGTTGTACGAGGAGCGCGAGTGGCGGGAGCGAGATCGACGAGCAGGTTCCCCCGGATAGCGGTCCAGATCGCGCAGAGAGTCACGGAAGGAACGTCCGCCGGGTTTCGCAGCCTCAGCGACCATCTCAACGGGATAGATTCCGCACATGTCGAGTTAGTGTGTTCAGTAGTTCGGGAGATGGAGGTGGAGACGTGGTCGAAAGGAGACGAAGATGGGGGAGGGAGATGGTGGCAAGTTCGATGAGATGTCCAGGTAATGTAGTAGAATCAGAAAGATGCGCAGCGAGGGATAGAAGCGAAGAGTGTCAGTTCTGCTAGATCGATACGGAGGCGAGGCATTCGTGTCGGATAGATGGTGTAGGTGATGATGGAGCACGGAGTTGGCCGAGGTGGCGACCGCTGTGCAATAGAGCTCAGATGGAGCAGTTGGGCACCTGGCCGAGAACATTGATGGGGAGATGAGGGAGGATGCAACGAGCCTCCCAACTTGACACTTACCGGCATGGTCGAGGTGCTCGTGTGTATGCCCATGCTCCTGACCATGGTCATGGGAGTGTCCTCCTCCTCCATGCTCGTGAGAGTGGCCTCCTCCACTGCCAGCCGCTGTGGCTGATGGAGAGAGCTGGTTCTGGAACTGGCAGACAGGAGCAGCAGCGGCAGCCATGGTGACGATCCGATCCTCGGGCTAAGGGGGAAGCGATAAGATCGATTAGACAAGTGGAGAGTTGCCCGTAGCCGAGTGGAGTAGTGAGCGCGACGCGAGACTTGTGATGTAAGTGATGAGAGAGCGAAAGTGCGAGATGAACAAGTGCCGGGGTGGATGCGGTGAGACAAGAGAGGCGGAGAATGCTTGAGATGCTGGCAATTGTCATTAACTCCCCACTCGGCTTGTCGGCTTGCTAACAATTCATCCACCAACGGCATTTCTGCTTCTTATCAGCGACGTCATCTCATCACCACCACCCAGCCACGATCCCGGTCACCCCATCCCATCATACTTTTACATGTATTGGTTTTGCCACTGCTCCTTACCTCTCCAGGTCTCATCTATGGATGCATGCGCAGCCGCCCAACAGAACAATATCCGTTGCACAGTACATATGGTGTACGGGTAAAATACACGGGGGGAATATCTTGAGGGACCAGATTAAACAGTCTCGACGCCCTCGTACTCGCTTTGGCGTTAGCTTTGCAACGTTCACGAATCTAGCTACTCACGACTCGACTCCGGGCTCAAGGATACCGGCGTGCGAACCAATAATCACACCGCTTGCACCGATCAGCCAGAAGAGATACGAGAATGGAGATCCCAAAAGCAACAGCGGAATGCCTGTGGTCAGGTACATGTCGCGCAGGCAGCGGGCTCACCGATCAGGAGGACGCCGAGGTACAGGTTCTGCGGGGTGATGGTGCGGCCCTGGAACTCGAATGGCTCAGAGACTGCTGTCAGTGACACGTCGTTGTTTACAACGAGTAATCGTGGCCGCTTCTAATGCGCTGGTCAGGCACCGGTCGGCGTGGAACCGCGTCGCTTCCGACTGGGTGCGAACACCGCATTGCAGTGTCTGTTTGGTCCCACACGACGCGCCACCCTCTTAAAATGGCATTCGCAGGCTCGCAGGTGCATACACTCACCAAAGCGGTTGATGGCAAACAGGCCACCGATGAGGAAAATGAGAGCGATAAGCAGCCATGTTTCTGAAAGCAGGCCATACACGCCGAGGAAACCGACAATGAGAGCGTAGTTGGCCGAGAAGTAACGGCTGGGAGCGAAGTCAGCGGGGTGTCTGGTATGGGTGTAGAGCGGATGTTGACATGTCCGAGGTCCGCAGTCCCGACCTCTTTTCAGCTGTCGGCACCAGAGCTTAAATCCGCGAGGGACTGGTTTGGACATTGATGGCCGATACTTTGTCGAGACAGACACCTTCCAACCGGGGGATGGTCACGTTGATGCTCACATGTTGTAGCCTGCGCGCTTCATGTACTCGCCCATGTTCTTTGGCCACGAGACGCGTTGATAGTCGAAGAACTCTCCGGGGTGACGGAGTTGTCCAAGACGTGTCCCGCGCAAGTTGCGGACGGTGTCCTGTGCCGAGTTGAGGTACCCAACCATGTCCATGTTCATGTTGGCGAGGTGTGTGATGGGAGCGTAGAGTAAGGCGTTAGAGGAGAGAGAGAGGAGAGAGAGAGGAGAGAGAGATAGATGGATGCGACAGCAGGGAGAAAACGCGTCCGACGAGGATAATTTCAAAATGGCCAAAATGGGACTCTCATCAGTTGAAACAAACCGCGTCGTGGAGGTCGGTGGAGGTCGGTGGAGATCGGTCGAGCTCCGTTTCGAATTCGCATCCACGTGGAATGTTGTACGTGGAAGTACAAGTCACGTGCTCCTTGATGAACCATTTTGGTTCCGTCCCTTCGTCACTGTAACAATTTCCGGCCTTGCATCGCTCCTGTGCAGGCCGCATTGATCAAAATACAACTCGTAGATAAACAGGATGCAAGAATGATGTGATCCAACGTCTCTCCAAATGTTGTTTTGATAACAACAAACCCACCTCATGTTCTCATTCTCATCAACATTTTCTCACAAAAGACTCCTCCGGCCTCTCTCTGAAACACCACTTCCCTTCGCCTCCTTCCCAATTCCACCATCCCGACTTTCAATTACCGCCATGCCACATCATAGGAGAGGTCATTCCAAGGGCGCGAAATCTGAACCCTTCGCCAGCTACAACGCCAGCTACAACGCCAGCGACAACAGGAATCCTACTCGTCCATCTCGCGACAATTACGACCATATCAATCGCACTCCTAGCCCTTCTGAATGTTTACCCACCGGGGGCTGGTCCCGTCGTATTTCCGGGTCGCCAGGCACCCATCACCCAGGTGGCGACCGTGTCGATTATCAGAACGACCCTCGATACGCACAGTACTGGGCGTATCGTGGACCCGACCGCTTTGATGATCGTCCCCACGGAGTCCCTCCAGCAGGCGCTTCTGCCAATTTTCCTCCACCATCGAGAGGTGGTGGCGAAGGGTATCGTCCTCATCGTGGAAATGGGAAGGCTCCAGCACCTCCGTCTCCAACCTATACTCACCGCCCCAGGAGTCCCAGGGAGCGTGACGCACCTCCACGTACACAACCCCCCCGAGCTGCCAAGTCTCTTCAACCTGGCAGGTTTAGGATCAAGCCAGATTACTCAAATATTCGAGGTTTCGCCCTTGCGCCCCCGCGCGCCGAGTACGTCGCCTGGTCTCGCCAACCCATCCGCGAGAGCGACAAACCCGTGCGCAAGCTTCTCGTTCTCGATCTAAACGGCGCGCTGGTGTACCGTCCGTCGGGAGGCACTCGCGCTTCATACCCGCGTCCCTTCCTGGGCAATTTTCTCGACTATCTCTTCCTGGCGGATGAAAACGGCGAGCGACCATACGATGTGCTCGTGTGGTCGTCAGCACAACCGCACAATGTGCAGGCAATGGTACAAAAGAACTTCTCCCGACCTTACTACCAAGGAGTGTGGGAACCCGAGACGGACAAGGAGTTGGCTGAGCGTACCGCACGAGGAGACGGCCGTCTGGTCAATGTTTGGGCGCGCGACAGGATGAACTTAAGCGCGGAGGAGTACGGTGAGTATCTCCGCCCTCTCCTCTGGAGAGTTATACGTCTGACAGTCAAGGCAGAAAGGTGCAGACAGTGAAGGACCTACGTGAGGTCATTAATGGGCTCAAGGATTGCCGCGCGACGGAGGAGACGACGGTGCTGCTGGACGACTCTCCTCTCAAGGCAATGCACCAGCCATGGTCGCAGATCATTCTTCCCGAATTTGATGCGCACGACTTCAAACGGCAGCTTCCCGTCATCGACCGACTTAAGGGCACAAAGGATGACGGCTCAAATGCCCCTGGGGTGGATAACATCCTTCTTGGAGTGATTGGTATTCTCGAGGCCATGCGCAACATTGAGAGCGTGCCTGCATGGGTGCGAGCTGGCAACATCAACAGCCCACATAACCTTAAGAAGCCCGAGCAGCTCACGGCCGATGTCACGCTCGCCGACCTCCCCACACATCAATCATTCATCACGTGGTTTGATGACCCGGACATTAAGGAGTACTGGGTTCAGCAGGGGAAGGAGGCACTCGAGCGCCGCGGTATCCGAGTCCAGCATGGCCTGGCACAAGATGGCAACCACGCAGATGAGCGTTTCAGAGGACCCTCCACAATGTCCCCTCCGGTGACTCCCGTCACTGCTCGCTTTCCCTCCAATTCCTCGAGCCCAATCGCAAAGAGCAAACGTGGGTTCGAGAAGCGCGTGTCGCGCAGCTACTCACCGTCGAGGCCTGTGCAACGAGGAAGCTCATGAACATCTGGGATAGAGCTTGTACATACAGAAACTGGTCTATATTACATCGGATGACCTTGTGGGGTGGACAGGTTGTATTTCTATAGTCATGGGCGTCCCCCCTGTGCATGGGTAGGTTGGATATGTATTTGCATATACTTCATATGAGTTGTGGATGCGACTGAGGTGCTGCGAGGCGGCATAGTGGGCACTGCAAGTTCCTCGTGAGCTCATGACTGGAGAGCTTTGGAAACGCGCTGCGCGACATCCTTCTTGTCCACGGCCGCGCGTGATTCTCCCAAACGCTCCCACAGCGCCTTCATCACAGTCCCCGTCGCCGCCTTCCCACGCGTCTCGAGCCCAGCGACAATCTCGTCAATGATCGCCTGCACGGACTCAGGTGTCGGCGCAGCCGGCATGTATCCCTGCAGCAGCTTGATCTCCTCCTCAAGCTGCGCGTGGTGCTCCTCGCTGGCGCCCGGCGCTCCCGGAGCGTACGCCTCCGCCGCTTCTCGCTGCAATCAGCTCTGACCGCCGGGCTCGTAGCCAATTCTCATCACTCACGCGCTTCTCGATTCCCTTACGGATGGTGTTGATCACCGACTCCTGCGTTGCCGGCTCGTTGGGAGTCGAGCTCGACTTGGTGACATATGTGACGTCCGCGATGATAGCCTGTGGTCAATCGGGCTGCGTTAAGTCTCTTATGGCTCACCTTGAGCGTCGACACGGCAGGCTTGTCGCGCGCCTTCATTGCCGTCTTGAGGCCGTCCCTCAACCGTGTCTCCAGAGCCGACTTTTCCGTGAGGCGAAGAGCGGTCGTGTGCATAGAGCGGACAGAGCCCGCGAGGGGTAGAGCGCGTCGAGCAAACATGGCCAAGGTCGTTGACGTAGCGAAGGAGGTATAAGGGCGAACAAACGGTGCGACTTCGAACTTTTCCAGGAGCATTTCGGGATGCATGCATGCGGAACTCGCGTGGTAGAGGACCCCTTGGGTTGCAAAAAAATAAACAAAAGATAATTGGAGGAGTGGAGGATTGAACTCCAGGCCTTCTCAACTTTGAATTGTTGATTTGCCAATGCAAATGAGACGCTCTACCACTGAGCTACACCCCCAAGGCTATTCGATGTTTTGACACGTGATCAGGTACCCATGAATGGAGTTGCCTTGACTCAAAATCGTTGCCGTGAAATGTGCAGCAGTGACAAGGGATGGAGTGAGATGAGCTCTGTCTACTGAAAATGTCATTTTTGAAGAATTAAAAGGGAGTAAATTGTGATGTGAGCACAGCGTACAGGACGACTGGGCATCTTGCAGTCAGTCGGGTTGTTAGTACTTCATCTTGCAACGACACACTTGAAATGTGCCCTCGAGTCGAGGCACAGCTCCATGTCTCTTCCGTCCTTTCGCCATTCCGAGAGGGGACATCAATGAGTGGTCACTGCAGCTGGGCGGTGTTCGGCTGGGGAGTCGACGCCAATACGGAATGACATCGGTGGTCGGCTCCATGTGTCAGGAGATAACTGCCGATTTGCACTGCAGTCATCACGAGTGGTGATCCCGTTCCATTCATCACTGTCTTGAGCTCCGAGATGACAGTGAGGCCATCAGCTGCAAATTGCTTCTCGGCCGCGCACCTATTGGGACATGTGGGACTTGTGTGGGCTGAGATCATACCTTTTAGCTTCCAGTTCCCAGTGTCCTTAGAGAATGCCGACTCTGAACCAACATGAGATTATCCGTTGCGTTCATTTCACCTACCGAAGATGTCAAAGAGTGGGTTGATGGCCTGAGTTAGTTGCGTGTTGCAGTTATGTAGGTCAGGTGGACGTTATTGGGTACCAGTTGTCCAGGCGTGGTTCAAGCTTCCTCCTTGGTCGGGTCGGAACGAAGTTGAACGCCTCACGCAGTAAGGTACAGAACATAACCCCAGCTGACTTCTCGTCCATTCCCAACCACAAACGGCGATGCTCCTCCACTTCCTCGTCTTACTTCTCATCCTCGAATTGTGTTGGCCGCCATTCGACAGTAACAGACGCCAATGGAGTGTGGTAGCCAGCTCCTCATCTGCTGTACCTTGATGGAGTCGGTCGAGGTTCATACCTACGAGGGGCTAGCCATTCAACGAACAGCAGCAAATCATGCCATGAATACCCCTCCGGGGTCTAAGCTGGTATCCAAGAGGGCAGTGTGGGCGCATCGCCGGCCAGTGTACTGTAGTCGAGGCACTTCCAGCTCCGGGCACTTATTCAAGTCCTTCAGTACGCCACGACGCTGGAGATGGCGAGTGCGGCCCACGACTGGCTTAGAGAAACTGACAGGATTGAGACCCAGATGCCACGCAGGGAAGTAAACCTAGGATCTCCGCCTGCAGTGGCAGGACGTCGCAGGCGTGGTCCCTCCACGTTGGGCTATTCCAACCCATTGCGGTGAGCATGTCGTGATGCAAATGGAGAAGGGGAGGAGCTTACCGCAGACCTCTGGGCTGAGATGATAACAGGGAACATTCGCAGCCCCAGAATTCTCAGCAATTCTACGCCAGATAGCCTGTAAGCATAGGGTTCTGAGGAACACCACTAATGCGCCGTGCCCGAGAGACTCCCAACTATGGCAGAGTCGCTGCCGCTCTGTTATTCGTGAGAGAGGTCAGAGCCCTTCCAATCTGTCAGAAGCGTAACAAGGGCCGTAGACCGCGTTGCATGTGGTCGAAATTCCGAGGACATAGATGTAAACCACTCCGCAAGGTCATTCAAAGGGAAGGTTCCCTAAAATGGGAGGAGCTGATAAAGAACTGTAAGCTTTTGATAGGTTTATAGCGGGATTTTTCCGTTGGTCTTCAGATGGCTAGAACGACACTGTTGGTGAAACGGTATCATGCGTCGTTGCCATCGACGCGGCGGGGGTTCGACTCCCTCACAGTGTATACATCTTTTGCTTTTTCTCACGAGACATTTTGTGAACGGAGTTGCGATGCTACAACTGCACGAGGGACAACGCTGGAAAGGTCGTGACCTGCCTCCGACCTACACGCGGCAGACAGGAACTCAGGCCAGCTTGAACTGGACATTGTTATTCAGAACTCTCGGTTCTGGGCTGAATCGCATGCCTTGTCGCACCCCATCGCGCACATACAACGAGAAGCCATTGAGCAGCACTTGCCCTTACAGAGCAACTCGATGAGGGATATTGTGATGCTCGTGAGATTCAAGTTGCGCAGTCGGGAGATGGTG
Organism: Cutaneotrichosporon sp. PL3408A; assembly: GCA_023629975.1. NCBI lineage: Eukaryota > Fungi > Basidiomycota > Tremellomycetes > Trichosporonales > Trichosporonaceae > Cutaneotrichosporon > Cutaneotrichosporon sp. PL3408A. Next base: position 2,858,703 of record JAMAMB010000002.1, read on the forward strand.
GAGAAGAACCGAAACTGTTCAACTGAGGAGCAGGCTGACGCGAGGGAGCGCTTGTCGCTCTCGGCTGAAGGCCCCCGCGAAACGCGGAATTGAACTTCGTACTTCAATTGCATCGCACCGGCCATGGCATAACTTCATAACATCTACAACGCACGCGCTGGCAAAGTACGCCTCTGTAGCACATAGAGGTGGGACGCAGACAAACCACCCGGCCGCGCTCTCTAGTGGGCCGGTTCTAGTCGCCCCGGCCAAGCTTGTCAAGGGCCCGTACACCCTCCTCCTCCCACTCCTGCTTGGTCACCCAGAACGCATCCTGGTTCTTCATAATGTCGGCAAGCACAGCACCGCCCAGGAAGACCATGTGTTTCCGGCGCGGTGGGTCCTCGATACGGATCTTGAAGTTCTTCAACCGCGACGCGTCCCCGTTGAGCACACGCGTCAGGTATAGCTGCTTCATCTCCTTCTCGAGGCGGGAGGGGAAGCCGGGGTACATGGATGAGCCGCCCGAGAGGACAATATGCTTGTAGAGCTCGGCGCGGGTGTCGACGGCTGCCTGTTGGATGGTCTGGAAGAGGAGCTCGGCGACGCCTGGCTGCTCGACGTCGACAAGGTGTGGCTGGAACATGCACTCTGGGGCCTCGTAGCGCTCGGAGCCGACCTTGATCACGCGGCCGTCGGGGAGGGTGTAGTTTTCCACGAGAACTGTTGTCTCGTCTGCGAGCTTCTTGTCCAGCTCGAGGTCGTACGACATGAAGCACAGCTTCTCCTTGATGCCACGGACGGTCTCAAAGTCGGCGGTACGCTCGAATGCGTATCCGCGCATAAGCAGCAGCTTGATCAGGTAGCGCGTAACGTCGCGGCCGGCAACGTCAAGGCGGCGGGTAAGGTGAGGGAGCGCGAAGCCGTCATACACAGGCACAATGTGGGTGACTCCATCTCCCGAGTCGACGACAACACCGGTCTGCAGGCCTGCCGTCAGACTTCGATATTCCACGGGAACTCACCCTGCGCGTAGAGAGTGAGCACGGCCTGAATAGCAACATACACGCCGCCAAACTGGTAGCGCTCGAACATGACCTCCGCCATCTTTTGGCGGTTGGCCTTGGGGTTCATTGGGGGCTCGGTGAGAAGGACCTTGCGCCCGCGCGTGTCGACCTTGAGCTTGTCGTAGAAAGTGTAGTCCCAGAGGTGCATCATGTCTGGCCAGTTCTTGACAATGCCGTGCTCCATGGGATGGGACATCTGGAGGAACGAGCGGTTCTCGGCTGCCTCATCACCGACCATGAGATCCTTGAGCTGTGAGCTGCCCAGGCGCTCCTCCGCACGAAGGATGGGTCGGCCGACCACGGAGGGGAAGACTGGCATTAGTGCATGGCCGAGCAGGGAGGCGCGGTAATGAGGGGCAGGAGCGACATGAGGTCGAGATTGATGTGGAGGTTCGCGACGACCATCACGGCGCCATGTCATCCAGACCTAGCGCTCTTAATACCAGCTCCAGCAATGGTTCGCAGCAGCTCAACGGGCCGCCCAGCTGGCCTATCATCACGGTCAAATCCAACGCCCGCTCCGGTCGACTTCACGATAGACGCGTGCAGTAGAGCGCCGTCGTCCTCATCCCTCTCCCCTGTCCGATCCAGCACAGCCCGCGGCCCGCAGCCCGCAGCCAGTGACCCAGCCGATAACACGCACCATATTCGGGGAAGTTTGATCCGGCAAAGCCGCACTTGACAAACTGGGATTAGCATGGAATGGAGCTACGCGCGAAACGTACGCCGGTACCGTTGTCGACGACGATGGGCACGGACGGGTCGGACGCCATCGTACCGGAGTGTGGTGAGTGTGGGAAGGGGGAAGGACGGGGCGGAAGCTGTCGCTCGTGAAGGGATGGGCTATGACCGGAGTGAATGAATGTCAGTGGTCGATGTCGATGATCGTGATGAATAGCAGTGTCGGCGTCGTTGACAGCAAGGAGCAAGATGCAACGTCGTCGCAACTGGACCTCTGGCCAGCCGCAACGTCACCGCTGGACTGGGTTCAGGGCGCCACACGACGGATTCAAGCGGAGATTGCCACGTGGATTGGGTGGCGACTGATATGGGGTCATCGGGGTAGCTCCTCCACCTGGGCCATCCTTCCATCGTTCCCTTCTAACCTCACAAACACCACAACACGATGGTGTGCAAGAAATGCGAAAAGGTGAGCCACTTTGTCCTGTCCTGAGCTTACATCAGAAAACGTCCAGCGTGGCCACGTCCGATCCGTTCAAGGCGGGACAGGGCCAGACGCGCAAGATTGGCGAGAACAAGTTGTTGACGGCGCGCGCGAGGGCTACACCATATGCCAAGCCCGGGGCAAGTAAGGGCAAGGTGAACGTTTACGGGAACAAGTGTATCGATTGTAAGGTGAGCGTTGAATGGAGGGCTAGACTTGAACACATCGAGGCCTTCCTCGCGCGCAGCTGACGATCCACGGGAAGCTGACATCAGCAATCGGTACAGCAGAACAGCGCGACGCGGTGCCAGAAATGCGCGTACAAGAAGGGCCTGTGTGCCATCTGCGGCAACATTGTGCTAGACACACGGCGTGAGTAGTCGAAAGCTGTCGAGCAACATCGCTGACAAACAGCGTACAAGCAGAGTGTCAAGTAGAGTGGGGAGTATTGACAAGAGCCCAAGCGGTTCATCATGATCGTTCAGTTCACTATATGTTGTATGCAGGTATCGTTATCGTTACAGGGGTATGACCGAAATGTCTCAAACCACCAGATACTCCGAATCGGCCGGTTGCCTCAACGCCCACGCAGAAGCGAGCCGAATCTTCTCAGCCCCTGTTGTCTCCCCGCCGGACCTGGGCCAGACACCGGCGGCGTGCTTTCGCGTACCTCGGCGATGGCGTTAGACGCCACAGAGGTGCTCGTGCTGGTCCGCGTCGATGTGCTGGGACGCGCGGCGCTCCCTGCCGCTCCCGATGATGGAGCCGGGGGTGGCTGGGAGCCTGTCATTCCCCACAAAGCATTGCCGTCGCGCTCGCGCTCCTTGCTCTCACTCGGCCGCCTCTCCGTGCTCGCACTGGTGATGCTGAACGAACGCTGGAAGGTCGACTGCTTGGCTGTGAGGGGGGTGTCATCCTCAGTTGGCCGGGCGTGGCCGTTGAGGCGTGTTGAGCCGGCTCGGCCAAGGGGCTGCGCGGAATTCAAAAGAATGCCGCCTTTGGGCGCCTCGCCGCTGGCTGTGCTCGAACCGCGGGCGTGGCTGCTCGCGCTCACGCTGCCAGCAATGCTGATGCTGCTCAGACTGGGGCGGTGTTCGCCGTGTCGTTCGTGCCCACGTGACGGACCGACGCGGAGAGAAGGCAGGGCGTAGTTGTGGTCCGAGACGCGAGAAGGCGCATCGGATGTCGGCGTGGCCACTCTCTCCTCCTGCAGAATGATAGGCGATGGCTCCTTTGATCGGGTTGAGGGCCTTGGCGAGATGGCGTCCAAATCCTCCGCCTCGGGAAGCGGTGGGAGCAAGAGAATCTCGTCCGCGTAGACCTTGTTGTAGACTGCGATCAGCTGTCGATTCTGTGCGTACGACTCACGTTGCCTGAGTGCCTCGTAGAACGCAATGTCCTTGTTCACAGCATGAAGGGACACGAGGCCGCGCTGGATCGTGCGGGCATAGTCGAGGATCGCCTGACGCAGTCGCTGGACGTTCTGAGCCTCCGAAGGATACTTCTCAGCATACGCGGGGTCGAGGAAGTGCTGCAACGTTAGCTTCCGGCGGTAGCTGTCACCTACTTTCTTGTATAGAGCAATGCCACCGTTGACACGCGAGTCGACAGCGCCGTTCAATGCGTTCCCCAGGAGTTTGACACTGCCATCAGCTACATATCCTCCAGTGGCAGAGAATATACTCACTCGGTAGGACGCTGGTCGACCAGTCTGCGCAAGTCACGGTCGGCCTTGTGTAGAATGACAATGGCCGAGTCCACGGGCGAAATGTGGTCGTGATGTATATGAACGACCTCTGCCCGACTCTCAAGTGCTGGCAGATCGTTGGCGGTTGTAATAGTCGTCTTCTCAATCCACTGCAGGACCGCCTCCCTTTCCTCTGGATCAATTATGTACGGGCGCATTGACTCGAACTTGTTCACAGCATTCGACTTGTAATACGCCTGAACCGTTGGGTTGACGCCCTTGCGGAACACCGGCTTGCTCAAGTCAGGCATAGGCGTGACGCTCGTGACCCAGATTACGGGCTCCGTTCCGTACCGCACCATCTCGGACGGCGGGATTTTGGAGCGATGGATCTGCGCGTCCGGATGTTTGGCTTGGAGCGCCTCGCAGAAGTCGACGTACCGCTGCCACGGCGTGCCGCGCACAATGAACTCCTTGTCCAGGTCCAGCGAGGTGAAGTTGCCGAAATAGGCCACGCGGAAGTACTCGGCCTTCGGGCGCTGCGAGGTGCCAATTTGCTCCCACAGCTTGGCCTCGTGCTGCAATAGCTCAGAGATGTGCTGCACATCAAACGTCTTGTGCCGGTGCTGCTGCGTGATATCCTGGCAGATCTCGACTGCCTGCTCGTATGCTTCGGCTTCGGCGAGATAGTCGAGGACATGGTACAGCAGTGCCTCCTTGCGCTCAAACTGCGTCTGTGCGGGAAGTCGAACCTCGCCGTAGTGGAATTCGTCGAAAAGCGGACCACCGACCCTCCACTCGTACAGGTTTGCGTGTAGCTTCAGCGCCAGTGCTGCGCCAAACCAGTCTTCAGCCTGAATGTTGATCGCAACGAGGTGGTGGACGAAACGGATGTACAGGTCGTCACGTCCAACCTTGGAGAAGAACTCCATCAGCCTGTACGTCGCAGCAACGCGCTCCTCTTTCCACTGCGGTGTCTCCGGAAGATCACGGACGGCCATGAGGAGGTCGATGAACAGCTCGACTTGGTCCAGGAACGAGCCCACATGTGAGCGGAAGTTGGAGTCGATCTCGGGGGTATCCTCAAATACAGTACGTAGGCGGGACACAAAGTAGGCCCGGGTCGCGGACTCGCTGGTGGTGATTGTCTTCTGCGTGAACAGCGTCTCGAGCTTCTGGAAGATCTCGGTCTGGATGGTGTTGAACTTGCCCGCCAGGACGTACTCGGCATATATCATCGAGAACAGAATGTCGACGGCCGCCTCGCACAGTTTCTCGTGAGACGTCAGACAAAGGGTGAGGATACGCTCCGCCAGGCCGGTAAAGCGCGTCTGGTACCCGCCATAGTTGCTTTGCGAGCCGGTACCCCTGCTGTCTATTGGCTGCCAGCCAATAGCGTTCCAGAGCTTGTGCAAGAGGGCAGCTCCGTCGTCACGGAGATCACCAGCAATTATCCACGCAGCGCGGCGATGCTGCAGCCCCTGCTCCTCAAGAGCGAGTTCGTCGCTGGCGCAGAAGTCGCACACGAGCTCGATGAGCTGCGTCCAAAGACCGACGTCAAAGCGGTCCATCTCCTCCATGGGCGGAATGAACTCGTCCCGGGACAAGAACTGGACCGCAGCTTCCAAGAAACGCACGACCGCCGTAAACCCCAGGCCGGAGAGGGTGAGCCACTGGCGAGGGAAGGCCTCAAACTTGATTACCGACGAAAGGACATCGAACGACGTCCGCAGAGTCGACTTCACCTCATCGATGCCGTTCATGTCGAGGATCTCAGCGAGCCAGCTGACAATATTGGCACGCGGGGCAGTAATGACCATTGTGAAAATAACGACCGCAACCTCGGCGAGGCCACATCCAAAAGTGCTTGCCGGGGGAAGACCGTCCTCCTGGCCCAGCAATGCTGGAGGAGGCAGATCCGACACCAACGCGAATGGGTGTGTAGCAGGGAACACGTCCGGTGTCGACTTCCACACCGTGGGTGATGTGCGGTGACGCTCGAGCATTTCCAACGTCTTGTCGCTCGCGAGCTCCTTGTAAGAGTCAAACAGCTGTGGCAGAATAGACAGGCAGTACTCGATGCTGTCCTCCTCCTGCGCCTTGAGGAACGGGTCCGACTTGATGATAGGCGAGTCGAGAAGCTCCTGCAGTTTATTGACGGTCCACGCCATCACTGAGACTGCGAGGCGGTTGCACTCCATCCACCGCAGGTGGCGGCTATCTTTAGCAGCCTGCGTCTCGCCACGAGCCGAATACAGCTCCTCCTCGAACAGGCCAACATGCGGCTTGATCCAGCGAATGATCGCCGGGATGAGCTGGGGGCGCGTCTCGTTGAAGTCGAGGAGCGTCTTGACAATTTGCAGAATCAGCAGCAGCTTGTAAATGGCCAAACTGCCCTGCGCGCGAGTGAGCGTGTCGGTGAACACGATGACCATCTCAGCGATCTCGTCCGGTGTGAATACTTGGGCTAGGTCGGGAAGAATGTCGGCGTAGTGCTGAACCGCGAGCGTCTGGGAACCGATAAGAGACTTGTCGTCCGAAAGCATGATATCGTTGATGCACCCAAGGATGTCGCGTGTCTGACGCTTGAAGTCCGCTTCCATCTGTGCTGCAGTGGGACCTAGCGACGAACCACGAGAGCGATCGAGCTCGCGCGAGCGGATAACGAAGCGGAAGACGCTGTGCCACACCTTGAGCAGGGACCGGTACTCCTGCGATGACGGTCGTCCCATGACTGCCTTCATGGCGCGCAGCAGATGAGGAGCAGATGACTGGAACGCGAAGTGCTTGGATGTGTACGCTGCGATAATCGGACCAAACGACGGGAAACGGCGATCCGACTGCATAGCGAGGACCTTGATGAGGCCCTTGAAAACGAGGTCGTCGACCTCCTCACGGCGCTCGCCGAGGTGTCCGACGAGGATGGCGAACAGGGCGTCCAGTACGGGTTGAAGGAACTTGGCGATCTCGTCCTCACCCACAAACTGAAACATTTGCAGAGTGTGGATGAGGGACGCGGCATCGGCACTCTGCCACGCGAACAGCGAGCGCAGTGTGTCATCTTGCGTGTGGATAGTCGAGCAGAGGAAAGTCCATAATGAAATGCGGTCGCGCAGAGCAGAGACGTACTTGGACGTCTCCGAAGTGAGGCGCGGCTCACCTGTCGAAGGTGCCTCAAAGTAGAGATTAGGTGTGGGCTGCATGGACGCCTTCTCCATGTGGTATAGGATAAGCTCGTGCTTACCATCCTTGATCGACGCGTTGTGCGCAAACAATGGCAGATAAGCGAATGCGAAAGGCCGCTCGCCGGCTTCGGAGTTTCCTTCACGTTCACGCGTTCGGCGCCGGAAAGAGAGGAATAGGTGGCAGTCCCCCGATCCCTGCGGCAGGGCGATCTTGACGAGCTCGCCGAACGTCGGCTGGTCATTATGGTAGTACACGATCGAGTTATACTGCGCCGTTGGTGCCTCTCCAGAGCCGCCCATGAAGAGGGAATCGGTGACGATCGAGCCGTCTGCTCGTCGCACCTCCAGAGACACCTGTGTGCTAGCTGGGATTGGCGCGACGGTCTTGCGTACACGCAGCGTTCCGCCCGCGGGGAACATTGTCGAGAACGAGGCAGTCCACAACTTGATGTACAGGTCATTACGCACAGTGCCTGGAGCCACAACATCGGGGAACCCCAGACGCTGCGTTTGTGGGGTTTCCATGAGCAGCGACGGATGCTCACGGACGACTTGCTCAATCGGACCATGAAAGTGCTTGAGCCCAAAGGCTATGCCTTCAGCGCGGGGTGATCGCTCGTATGTTCTTTCGTTGTGGAGGATGATGCCCTCATGAAGTGTTGCGAAGTTGGCTTCGTCTCTCGCGACGTAAATAGGCATGACGTAGTCGTCGCCCATGCCTTCGCCCGTCAAGCGGCTCATAGCTGGCAGTTCGAGCACCGCACATCCCAGAGGACGGCGCACCGATGCTCGCCCAGACTGGCCTGTTCCGTACGAGTGTTGTGTGTCAATCGTCCTCGTCCGTTTGGGCTCATATCCTGACATCATCGATCCGGAGTCATCGGTCGCATGGTCCGAGATGGATATGGAGCTGCGCCACCTGCTGGAGTCGTTCATAAACACAACGCTGTTCCGCTTGTTCATGGGCCACTTGGGTCCTGAATGCACATCAGGCGACACCGACGTCGCCTCGTTGCTCATCTTCATGCTACCGTTGCGAACGATTCGGCACACGAGGTACGTCCCCGCCGACACGTCATCTGCGCGCAGGTCGGCGAAAAGGGTCCTCAGTTTGCCTAAGCGTCGGTCAGCGTCACGAGCCGGCGTGCCATTGTGGTTGAGGATGAGGCAGAATTCTTCCGTCAGGAAGCGTCCTAGTGTTTTGCTGTAAAGCGAAAAGAAGAGCTCTGCTGTCTCGCCTGGAGCACAAGGGCTCGCAATGAACGCGCGGAAGTCGAGAAGGCAATGGTATCCGCTCGGCGACGATGACGTCTCCTGCTCCTTCTGGGCCTCGAGGGCAAAGGCAATTGGAGTCTTGATTGCGTGAGGTCGGGGTACTGTCGACTTTCCAAACAGCGCGTCCAATGGCACGAGGTCAATGTACGCGAGCTGCAGTCAGAGCGGGCCCCGGCTAGGTGCACTTGCCTGAATCTGGTAGATGTAGGCCATGATGCCCCCCATCCAACCAGAGCTGGTGAGGGAGCGGTCTTTGTCAATGCCGACGACATTGCCGTCCTCTAAGCTGCGAACGATGACTTCGAGGCCTTGCGCGACATTACATTTGACAAGTCGCGAGACGCATTCTCGCCTGATGCGCACCAGCTCGTCTCCGCTCAGCATTTGCGACAAAAGCTGTCGTCGGCCTAGGAACAGGGCGTCGATGTGCTGCACCACGGCGTTGAACAGACGGTACTCGCGGTTCGCAAGGTAAGTGGGGAGGCGCTTCCAGTCAGCTAATCCCATGCGGAGCATCGACTCACCGCGTACCACTCGCGGATCGCGCAGGCGATCTCATCAACAAGTGGCCACTGCTGTCCTGCAACAGTGGAATCTCCCGCTGTGAGCGTCGGCAATGGTGGCTGCTCTTTCTCCCTTTGCTGTGCGAGCACTAAGGATGCTGGGCGGTGATTGCGCCGCAACAGGCCCGATGACCCATTGGCTTTGACCGGCGACGACAGTCCCGACCCATTTGCTTCTCCATTGCCATTGAGCTCATCCTCGTCCTCCTCACGCACTGCGTCCATCTGCATCTGCATTTCGCGCGCGCGGTCCTCGGCCATCTCGCGCGCACGTTCAAACGCGCTAGCAAGGACATCGCTCTCAGTGGCGGCGTTTGGTCGGACGTGCACACATGACGCGGGGAAGATGCCGATGAGGACTGAGGGCTCGACCTTTGGGTACGCGGTGGGTGTTGGCAGTGATGGCATGAGCATTGGCAGGCTCACGCCTTGCACCACGTATCTGGATTGTAAGTAAAGAGGCGTGAGAAGTGGCCCTCATTGTCACCGGTGTGGCGTGCATACACGACACGGCCAACTGACCGAACTCACCCTCGGTACCATGTTCCTTCAACGTCGTCCCCGCGGTATTCCTCAAAGGCAAAGAACTCGTCGCCAACGTCTAGCGAAACCTCGTGCGGATTCCCTCGTGAGGGTGTGAAGACATCCTCGCGAGCATTGGCGGACGCTGCTGACCACGAGAACGTGCGCCGATGTGACCTGACAGTGCCGGATGGGGAGACGGGGGCCGCTTGGTCGGCTGGTGTGTAGGGATGAACTACGAGGCCCGAGTAGATGTGAGGTAGGGGCTCCCAAAAGCCACCCAACCTTGCTCTGCGGCGGCGCATGAGTATCTTCTATTGCGTGTCAAGGAGCAAGAGAGATGACAACAGAGAAGTAACAGGGGAGGAGGAGATGAGGGGTGGAACGTACCGTGATGGCCCGGCGCTGGCGCTTGGGCCGGCGTTGTACAGGGCCATTCCGCGCGCCGGTCACGGGCTGGGCGGGGTGTTGTGGTGTGGTGTGGTGTGGTGGAGGTTTCGTGGTCTGAAAGGCTTTGCGCGCGTTAAAAGGGGGATGTGAGTGGTCGCGTCCAAAGGTCTGGAGAGAGAACGGGATAATATCTATTGAATGGTTTTGTGGATGTCGAGGAGAGGGGAATGAGAGAATGGGAGAAAGGGTGGATGTAGGATGTTGGATGTAGTGGATGTGGGATCAAGTTGTTGCAACCGTCTAGGCCATCCATCCATCCCCCTAACCACCGATGGCACCGGATGCACCGAATACTCCTGCACTCCTGCACTCCTGCACTCCCGAGCAAAGGAGGCGGCACCGCGGGCACCCAGGTTTTATCTACGTAAATAATCCCCTCCGCTCCCCCACGCCTACCTTCCATGCATACTTTGGCCCTATACTCTCATGTTCTGTGACCTATGGAGACGAAACGGACCCGAGATCCAAGTCGCAGTCTTGTTCATGGACCATGGGCCAGCCCGTCTTTCTTACTACCCTACTCTCCACGCGAGCACGAGACCTCGTGGCGCGAGAGGCATGAGAGGACAGAGCAGCCAGCTGCAGGGTCATCTACGGCAAGCCGCAAGCCACCCCGAGAGTCTTCCTGAACCCGCTTGGCGACGTTGCTCCGTTGTGCCATTGCGCCAGCAATAGTGATTGCCATTGTCGCACCCGACCTTGCACACCCAAGCCTTTGAGCTGTTGAACTACTACTGTAGAGCAGAGCCTGCATACAGTAGCTGCATGCCAGCATGAAACCCCAACCCGACCCGAGAGTCGGCCCGCATCCTAGCCCGCGTGCCAGCCCGGCCAACCCATTGATCATTTCATTACCCTGTCAACCGATTGAGCTTCCAGGCTTCCAGGTCCTTCTTAGCAGAACTGAACTGCTGCACGGCTTGAGCTCTATCCCGCGGGATGCATACCTTTAACCTGGGAGCGACGACCAACCACCCTGTGCGATGCATCTCATTTATTACCACAAGTGCCTACTGTGTGTATGGTAGTCGGTTTAAACGCGCTGCCTTGACCTGATGGATGGTTTCAAAGCCCTACCCGGCACGCCCGCCCCTGCCCGAATGTATGCGAACGAATGCATCCATCCACAATGTTCCCCTACCCATGACTTATCTGAAAGAACACGTCCCACTCATCCATTCTTCAGCATGGGTCGAGGTGATCTCGTCATTCACGTCATTCACGTCATTCACGTCATTCACGTCATTCTCTCATGTGCCCACTCCTTATCATACTTGCCTCCTTCAGCATATCAGAAAGTATCTCCAGAAAGAGCTCACTAGCCGCTAGTACCTCTACTGTAGTGGGCATGCCTCAGCTGCGATGGGCCAACGACGTCTTACCGTAATGGTGATTGCTCGAGTTGAGTTTTGGCTCTGAGTTATGAACGTCTCTCCGCTCGGCGAGTATACTGAAAGAATTGGGATTAGGCACGCCGTCCTCCGTCGTCGTCGTCATCGCCAATGACCGTCCCATCTAGCTTCTGAGCTTGAATCAGGCTTGACCGCCTTGACCTGCTCAACCTCCCTTCAGCATAGCTCGCAGCTGACAGTGGAAGCTTAACCTCAAAGCCTTTCTCGATATCGATTATGGGGATGTACTCGTACTTGCCATTTTCTCCTTCTCGGGGGACGCTGTGCGCAATGCCAGGGAAACTAGCTTCCGTCCTCGCGTTTGGCCCAATTCATACCATACCCAAGCATCGTTGACGCTACATAAAGCAACTTCATCGACGTGCAGACGTCGCATGTCGCCGAAGTGTCGCGGGATCGCCAAGTCGTCGTCCAAATACATAGGTAGGAAGCTCAAATAAGGTTAGCGGGATCAAATGTTTCCAAAGTCAGCTTTAGAGTGGGGCAGCCACACCTGTATGGGTTTTTCTTGGGAGAGGACGTGATCGTAGTACTTGTGCCTGGCTATTACACTTTTCGCCATAGGCCATTACAATTTGAGGGTTTTTTCATAACGCGGAGGAGACATTAGAAAGAATCATCTCGATACAACAACAACAACCACAGCAGTCGCTCCGTGACGAACGACGAAACTCGACGACAATGCCCGTTGCAATACCCAAGCCAGGCCATGTCCGGTACGCACTACTCTATTTCATCGTCGGGGACAGACCAGCGTAAATGTGCTCACACTTCAGCGTCTGCGCGTTCAAGGACACGCTCACCCACACACGTTTCCACCTCGCTCTGCGCACACTCTCTACCCCGGCCGTTTACCACCGCCTACTGCTGTTTCGGGTTAACAAGCCAACAGACGATGGGACTGCCGGAAGGGAAACCTCCAGCGGGCTGGCCGAGCTGTTCTGCATGGAGGAGGCTTGTCCACACCTTGGCGCACCATTGAGCCATGCCGAGCTTGAGGTCGACGATGTTGAAGACACACGGGCTGTTGGTGAGTGGTGAAGGAGGAGAAAATGGAAGAGTTTCGGAATTGAGACGTTGTCTGGGTTCACAAGGCGTTAAGGTCCCCAGCTTCGGGGCACCAGAGCAGAGGGGACCTTGGTCATATGGCAAGTTCATCGGGAAAGATGCAAGCTCTTGAAGAGCTAAAGGGCTGAGGAGACCCACGGACATGAGCGATGTGTGACCTGGTTAGACGTCACCTGCGGCTGCCTTGCCGGGTAATGTTGGTGTTGAATGGTCACCAGCCTGGAAGGCAACGCTATAACATTGTCACTTCACCATCCTGGACGCGGCCGCTTCTGACAAGCCTGGGTGTCGAGCACGAGGTCAGGCGAAGGGGGGGAAGGAAACATTAGTGCCCATGTCTGGCAAGCGTTGGGGAGGGAGGCAGTTGGCGGATTAGGCATGTGTGCAAACACGAGCTGACCCCCAGTGTGTCCATGGCACCAGTATGACTTTGGTGAGTGATCATGAACAGTACGGCAGATCGAAGGCCTTCGTCGCGAGTCCCGCCTCATATTCGGGGCGCGAGGTTCAGCCGTGACTCCAACTTGCCCCGGACTCCGGCCACTCTCTTACCGGAGCTCGCGACATGTCAAAACAGCCGATGGGATTGAGGCTTGCGGCTGCGACTACCGTGTTGTGGGGACGCGAAGCTTCCCCATCGAATGTGCTTCTCTGATGTCGCGAGGTAGGGAGGGCACTGAGACTTCCCTCGACTTTGCGGTCGAGTACCCAGGGACTTTATTGTCTCTGAGCGGGCGCACGAGACCTGTGTATGAAACGCCCAAGAAGGGGAATCAAGTTCTCCGGCCTCGTCGGAGTTGCCTGTGCACAGTCCGACTCGGGGTCGGGATGTTGACGGCGCCTCCGCTGTTGACGAGGGCCTTATCTGCACGGACCGCTGGGGCTGTCGGAGTCGGCGGGCACAGCGTCTCAGTCGAAAATTGAGACCTGAACAGGAGAAGACCAGCTCAAGGGTTTCGCAAGTGCGAGCGTTTGGGATCGGCCGATGAGCCCTTATGGTCATGTCACCTGGAAGAACGTCGGGCAAAAGGCGGGCAGCGGGCAATGAGTAGTGACAACAGCACGAATGGGGTCATAGAGGTCATTTGATGGTTGATGGAAGGTCGACGTCTGGCTGCCCTCCCGCTCATTACACGGCCAGGCAGAGAACAGCCAGTCGCAGCTTACGAATGTCATCATAGAGATCATTCGGTGGAAGATTGGTCTCGCGCTGTGTTATGAGCCCGCCTCGCTGCTCGGACTTATGGGACGATGGACAGCTGCGATTTTGTATCTGTTGTGCATCGCTGACGCTACAGACCTTCGCGACGGTACCAGCTGTACGTAGCAAGGTAGCGAATCATCCTCGTGGGCTGAGGCTACTTAACTGGACTGACGACCAACGCTGATGTATAGCGACGGGACTGAAGACATGCACCTATGATGTGGTCATCGACGGAGAGGGACCGGACGCAGGGGTGTGGATCGAGACCCCGCACGTCGAGGGCGATTATGACTGGGAGACGGTCGAGTTCCGCGGCGTGAGCGAGGGTAGGTCACTTTCTAACGTGGCTCGTCAATCTGACGGCAGAATTTGCTGATCCGCCACCACTGCCATCGCTGGAGGATCTGTCTCTTGCGGATACCGTGACGGCTGCATTGACGGCTGCATCCCTCGGACCCCACAGTGCGACTGCCGAGCTGCCCGACGACCTCCCAGAATCGTTGCTGGGCTTTGCGCATCTCGTACTCGCCACTCCTGAGCCGGCGATGAAGTGCGCGTTGACAAGGGAGGCTGTATCGCGTATGCGGGCTGGCCAGCTCAAGTCCATCAGGCCGAATGCCGGGGAGATTGGCCGCGCGCGCGCAGATGGGGGACTTCTTGACAAGCCTCCTAGGTTGCAGCAAGCTGTGAGGCCGTGGCAGACGTCCAAGCGGTGAGTTCTTGCATTTAGCGAGGCATTCGGGGACGAAGACCCTCCATGTTCACGGGAGCGACCATTCTCGGTGCTCTAGAGAAGGCCCCAATTAACGCAGCAGTGGAAAAGGGGGTTCAGAAAAATCGCGCATCGTCATGATTCGTAAGTCTTATCTCAACAAGGGTCAGTCAGTGCTTACCTATCTTTCCCCGTGCGTGTCTTCCAATTCATCGGGTGAAACACTTTGCACGGACCGCCTCTGTTGGATCTCGATCCCGATCTGTTTGCATCTCTCCATCCCTTCAACTCCTTGGTGCCACCGCACAGACGCACTGGCGAATATTGAGCAGTATGCCATCGACCTGGCTTGGGATATCATTGCGCGATTTGCAGATGTCGAGATAGATGGCCAGCGCTTACCTGTCGAGTTCTTCCTCGACTGGGCGAAGGTGGCTGAAGATGAAGCCAAACATTACTCGCTTCTTGCGAAGCGCCTACACGTGAGTAGGAAGGAGCAGGATCGTGTTACCGAAATCGGGATTGGCTCCATGGGGATATTGTTGTTAGCCTCGTGCTGTCTGGTCTCACGTGGTGACGGAGCGTCCAAGCTCAATGTCGTGTTTCACGCACCACACGGCTCTTTGTAGTCAGTGTCTTCGATCACATCAAAGAGAAACATCCCCGCGAGCTGTTGTAGAACAAGAACACAAAGAATGTGCCAGGACCTAGGAGCGGTCCGGGAGAACAGCGCTGATTTCCTCGCAGGAGATGGGGTCGTATTTCGGCGCCCACACAGGTGAGTCCCCCAGGTCAAGTGATCAAGTGAAGCATGTGCTTCATGGCCTCCCGTGTAACATTCCTTCCATTTTCCTGCTCGGTTTCAAACAGCTCACCACATCCCGTGTCGCCAATCTAATCCTTCGGAAACGAACGCCATTGTTGATCGCTCCCGGTCCCTCGTCACTCATCATCTACCGCGGTTCTTGACACTGCCGGACAATATCTGTTGCAATTGTTCGGTTGTGGCGGTCGCGACGATCTCCGGCTCCTCAAATGTCTCACCTCATGATCTGCGGTCCCTGACATGACACCCGACAGTCCACGCTGGCTTGTGGGACTCGGCAATGGACACGGCCCACTCACTCCTTGCTCGCATTGCTGTCATCCACCTTGTCGCCGAGGCTCGTGGCGTTGACATGAATCCACTCACATTGGCGCGCCTCCGCACACACGGGGACACAAGGTCCGCGGAGATCCTCGAGATCATCCATGCAGACGAGATTACGCGTGAGTGTGGCACTTTTCCGTCAACTCTGTCTTGGATTGTGGATGGAATCCGGGTGAGCATGGGGTAACGAGTTCAACTCCAAAGTGGGGACTTCCCATGCCCTTTCGCCTCATTTTGGCGTCGGCCCATTGAAGGCGTTCGTGCTGGCTCGAGCTCCAGTAGCATTCGGCCCGAATCCGATAGCCTCGGCTGTTGGGGATCGACAGGCGTACAACAATCGGTTCTAAAACCAATGGGCCTCAATGGTCCTTCAGGCCCTTCTAAATTACAGTGAGGAACATGCAGTCGCGACCTCGGACGAGTGGGACAAGACACTCGTTCCTCTCCGCAGCTGACGTTCCTTGTGTTTAATACCTCAGCGACCCCACTCAGCGGCGGCGACACCTGCTCCCTGTGCGCTCACTATTCTCCGATGTTTGCGCACTTCCTTGTCTGTCCCCACTGCCGTACTGACTTCCAGATGTAACGGCCGGCCATCGATGGTTCTCCTGGATGTAAGTCAACAGGCACGGGGGCGGTAGAAGAGCGGGTGGGCAGTCACCGCGTGGGGCAGTCACCACGGCATGTGGCAGCTTCGCGGGTGCCACGAATTGTGCCAAGCGCGCACCCATGCGGCCTGATGAGCTTGGAATCTGTCATTTCCTTTGTTCTCGGTGTTTGCATGGGATAAGGAGCATGAGGCACAGACCGAGGAGAGGGAAGTTTAGGTGTATGGGTGCTGCGAGATTCTCTCCAAGGGTGCTGTCCGTGGTCCGTGCCCCGATGCCTCGCCCCTTGGCAGTCCGCTCGCAGTAGGGAGTTGAAGTGGGGGCAATCGTTTGCTCAGCGCTTGACTCCAAGCTCAACTTTTGAGGCCGTCAGAGTTTGAATGTGACAGAGCTGAGGAAGAAACCTCCGATACCCCTGTCGGGCGCCAGTGTGGCTTTCGCCGATCTCGTAATGGAGGCAAGCAACTGACGCCATCAGCTGTGCCAAACGGGGCATCAATCCCATCGAGCAGTTCCGCCACGAGGTACAGACAAACTTTCACGGCGACCTCAAGGGCCCTTTCAATGTCGCCGATCGAGCTCGCGCAGTAAGTACCGTTTTGCTTTCAGTACTCCCATTGGGGGCAGTCAGCACAGTCAGCACGACGAACTTGGCACTTGCCATTGAGTCGGAGAGCGCGCTATACCGGACGGGTCTCAAGAAACAGTGGAGACGACGGTTTTGAAGAGGACTGGATGTTGTTGTATACCAGCACGTCTGGCCGTCTGTGGCATTGGCGGCGTCCTCCCGCTAAGTCATGATCGTCGCTCCAGTGACTCTCACCGCGTTGCGTCTCAGCTATGGGCAACCAGTGACACAGGTACTGTTGGGCGTGACAGCCTGTGCCTCGCACATCGTTTGGTGCCTGGTATGCTCCTTCACTGGGCTCCTTCTGTTTCGGCGCTCCCCGACCTTCGACTGCCAATGGTGGTTTTCTCAGTCAAGCAACCCACTGACACACAGGGCCTCACTGAGGAGTACTACACTGACCTCAAAGGTCATGGGCAGAAGCGCCATCAGACGTATTACGGCGCTGGTAAGGACGGTGGTGACACGCACATGCATCCTCGACTCACATGATGTGGGAGGAGAGTGGAGCGTCGTCAGTGGCGGTGTCGGCCTTAGGAGTCGTCGCTTCATGTGTGCTCGCAATCTTCAACGTATACCAGCATTTCCCCTTGCGATGCACACCTGTTTGAGATGCTCGTGGCGGTGTGGAACCCTTGCCGTTGTTAACTGTGCCCGTTCAGGATGTCTCGGAAGGAAATGGCGTCTTGGCATCGCCATGTGTCTGCTTCAGTCCCCTTTCCTTCTCCATGTCTTACGGACTTACGGCACCTTCACGTTACCCGCCCGCCCTCACCCGGGTTCCACGGTGCAGTCTCCATCGGTAGCATCTTTGGGCCAGCATTGAGCATCTCCCAGCATGCTAGAATGAGGGAAACATGCCGAGACGTTACGGTCACGCTGGTACCGAAACCCCCTAAACATGTCCGGCAGCGATCGCTCCACCACGCATCAACGACTAAACCTGGCAACCGCCCCAATGTCGACATGGACACTGCTGTGGTCTTTTGCCCGAAAAGTCGACCAGTAACGCAGGCTAGCAGTCTGGAACGTTTCGGCCCTTGGGTGTGGCCTGATCCGACTGCTTTGGATGGCTCTGGTGTGTATCGGCTTGCATAGCATGTTCATTATGGCATACTGTCGCACGGATGCCTTTTGTCGCCGTTGTTCTCGCCTTCGCGGCGAGCTGCCTGGACTGGGAAGTCGCGTCTCCAAGTTCCAGTAACTGTCCTTTAGCCCCCAATTACAGAACAGCGTCTCTCTCCCACGCCATTCATTCTTTCAGTATCGGCTCCACAAATCAGGATAGAAACGGGGGAGGTAGGCGGCTGACTACCTATACAGTCTCTTGCGTGAATTGCCGCTCGCTCGATGGAAACCGCTGCCTGCGACTTCCTATCGTGAATTGCCGCTCGCTCGATGAGAAACCGCTGCCTGCCACTTCCTATCCTGCCACTTTTCCTTCGCTTTCTTGCCTCCATGCGCAGTTCAGCGACGGTGACGAGCAGAAGTCATAATGGGCGGAATTGTTCAGAAGCATGAAGAAGCCCCTGCCGCCCGTTGCCGAGGATTTGGGCAGATTCGGCAAATTCGCCGGGCATGGTATACGACGCCACATTCCTCGGAGAGGCAATCTCTGGGTCCAAACAGAACTTTTCAACCCCGACAACGTACTTGATCGGGAACCAATCGGGCGGGTTGCAGGGCACAACGTTTCGTCGCGAAGGTAAAGTAGATGGCGGGAGGCTATGTACCAGCCCCGAAGGAGCTGTCAGGAGCAGTCCGAAAGTAGAAGCTCTGCGGGAGATTGCTGCGGGCAGGGGTGGAAGTCAAGTTGTCGTTGGTTACTATTGTGATGTGATGATGGTACGTGTGCCTGGGACCCATGCTACCAAGCCCCACCCCACTCTCCCCCACTCGTACGTTGAGTAGTTCTGTCCTTCTGTAGTCCCTGGGACCGTTCTGGCGGCAGTCGTTTGTGTGTCATTCTGCCCCTCCTCCCGCTGGTTTAAGCTTCCGGAGAACACGGACAGTGGAACTGTCACGGGGGAAGACGACGCCAGCAGGGATGCCGTAACTGGATAACCCAACGACCACGACGACTACGGCTCCCGAGCGCACTGCATCATCCTCCGAAACACGGGCCTTCGTTACTTTTGGCGGTATTCCCAGGGAAGATTCCTGCAAATGGCCCATCAGAACTGCGCTCGCCTTGACTGCATCATATGAAGAGCGCAACAGCGCAGTGACGTGAACTACTGTACCAATCTCGGCTACCTGGAGATATCCACACTTGACACCTTGAGGTTGGGGGACTGCGGCCCATCTACGGTTCCCGTGTGGCAGTAGCGCAATCGCGTAGTCGCGCACATTCACGGCTCCGCTGGAGTTGACAATTGGGCCGTGGCCGGTGTGACGCCACATCTTGCCTCAGTAGAACATGGTAGTACCCATCTGAGAGAATCTCTTCTGTCGTGCCTTAGGGATCTTGGCTTCTTAATGACAGGGTTGTTGTTGGATTGGAGTTCATTATCCGGCGGAGATTCACCCGCGTCTCCCGCGTTCCGTGGCCCACATGGTATCATTATTTGTCTTTTCGACTCGGCCACCTGCCGCTCATGAAGAAGCTTCCCACAGTGCCACGCAGCACCAGTCAGAGCATCCTGCCGAACCCTCTTATCCCTCCTCTCGTGATCTGTCACAGAATCCCAGGACTGGAAGCCAGAACCTGTCTTGTCACGCCCCGTGCCTGACTTTGGCACACCCACTCCTACCGTTCGGCTGAGAACATCGACCGAGGGCACCAGAAGCACGGACCCAGACCCAAAGCCGAGGATTAACCCTCTGTTTGCTCCAGCAACCTCATCACTAGCTCCGTGAGGGAGTATAGACGATCAGCATTACGCACTGCACGGAGAACAGTTGGTAGACGACGTGCAGGCACGTTAGTTAGTGCCATGCCACTGTGACACAGGCCCTCAGCCCTCTGGTAGCTGTACAGCTAGCCAACGTGGACTTGATCGAGCCTTACCATACCCCAAGCCCCGGATACTTGGGAAAGGCCTCAGGCATATTAACATGGTCCGCAGCAGCCTCGTGAGGGCTAGCGTAGTATGTACGCGTTCCGCCGTCAGCTGAAACTTTCCGAATTCTGGTTGTTAGCCGGCGAGCTCGGCTAGGTGGAACGTTGGAACGGTGGAGCGGTGGTTGATGGTGGAGAGACACCGGGCTGCGGTAGTAGGTCATAACATTTGGAACAAACCGTCAGCGTCCTGACGGCTCCTCATGGCTGATAGCAATACAGTTTGACCAGCTCATGCTTGAGCTTGGAAGGAATGAATGCAGCAAGAACGAAGACGCTCTAACCCCGAATTTCCCTGCGTCCTTGAAATGGGCGACGGGCTAATTAACAAATGGGCGTCGTGGGTCCTACGATCCATGGATCAGACTGCGTTCGGGAGATTTCCAGAGTCAGCACGCGATCATTCATTAGATGATCAAATCATCCGTCCCCGTCACCATTCGGAACGCTGATTCAGTTGCAAGGTTAGAACTCGTCTTGGAGCTCTGAAGGCTTGATCATTGGCGGTCATCTCATGGCGTTGTCTACGGTATATCACCGCACCGACCACACGACAGAACAGTGGCGCATGTCATGGGCTTTTGTTCTGGCGCCAGAGTGGCGCTGGAGGGTACCAGCCACGGGGGTTGCATGGGAGGGTGGGGGCAACCTGCGCGACAGGGGCAGAACGAGCAAGGAGCAGTTTCGGGTGAGCCACAGGGAATAAGTGATACGGAGACTTAAGGAGTATTTTTGACGAAGCACAACGCGGCCAGAGCTCATTCCGAACAAGTTCCAACATGTTCTCGGGGTAACGGCAGAGCTCACATCAGCTCTCTCACCTCAGCTCTCTCACCTCAGCTCTGGCTCTGGTGGTCAGCATCGGCAACCTGTCTAAACCCTTGCACGCTTGACCGGCTCTACCCCGGGTTTACCCCTCGATTACCCCTCTCCGTACCCCTTGCTTACCCTTTGGAAACCCCTTGCTCTATTGATGTACGTATGTATTCCGGTCCGACTAGTTGGGCAAGAATGTGAAGGTTCTCCTGACAGCTTGGTGAAGAGAAGCGATTACACAAATGCACACATCCCGAGCCAGGCAACACAACGACACAGCACGACCAGCTGTCTGCCCCTCTCGCGAACATCTCCTTGAGAGATGAGCCTTCCTAAGGATCAAGCCGACAAATGAATGGGCCATGGGGCTGGAGGGGAC
Source organism: Cutaneotrichosporon sp. PL3408A (assembly GCA_023629975.1). Lineage (NCBI taxonomy): Eukaryota > Fungi > Basidiomycota > Tremellomycetes > Trichosporonales > Trichosporonaceae > Cutaneotrichosporon > Cutaneotrichosporon sp. PL3408A. The sequence goes on from JAMAMB010000002.1 coordinate 2,879,634, forward strand.
GGCCTAATAGTAAAGAGAGCTGAACGCCACATACTGCACACCATCACACCACTGACGCGGCCAAATTATGTGACAGCAAAGCCACGCCACAATGGGGGGCGGTCTCCTCGCCTTCATCCACCCTTGCACACGTTATTCCTACGTTACAGCCTACTCTCGCCAATCTCTTTGCTTATGCCGTACCCGTGCCGTGCCGTTGACCGACACATGCATCCCTTGTTCCCAGCTCCCCAAGGGTAGGCCACTTCTCCACCTTGTGCCCACTTTAAACCCCAATGCCGTCGGCCCTTGGTCCTTTCCTTTACTCTTCCGGGTCAAGGACCTCGGTGTCTTGAACCCCTGTCCTGTCATGCTTTGTATTACGTCCTATGCCGTGCCGTGCAAACCACATGCTTGCTTCCCTTCGTTGCTTATTGTTAGTCTCCGGTACCCGTTACCGAAACCCCAAACGGCCTAGACTTAGCAGCGGTACCCTGCCGTATCGCGTGTGAGATCCGAGACCTCTGAGGGAGAACTAGACCTTCTATGGTTGCGTAGGTGGACAGTGCTTGTTGGGTGCTCTCCGATCCATCCACTCCCTTGCTTGGCTCTCTCCCATACCCGACCAGATGGTCGGTCATTCGCCGCACTTGCGGTGAGCGCTCCACGACAGCAAGTTTCCAGCTACCTGGATACAGCCAACACTGTGGATATGTGCTTGAATTGCTACCATACCCTCCGCACTTGTTACCATCACACTACTCAACTTATATCTTTTCTCATTTCAAACCGCAAGTTAGTCACGAACAGAGACGAAGATCATAGGTAGCCGCATTGGGCCATCCTCTGTGTCTTCGTCCCCGGCATCATCCGCTTCTACTGTACTATCGCTTTCTTCCTGTACCCCTTCGCCCTCCAGATCCCCGTCCCCTCTCCCTCGACGCCGAGCATTGAATGCCACCCGGCACCCGCCCTTATCCTCCTTATCCTTGACCATACGATCCACTCTTTCCCTCGTCCCGCATCAGGACCCGGCGTGTCCGTGCACCTCGCTTGCTCATTGCGCGAACAACAAACCAACCAACCGGCCCTTTTCGCTATATTTTGCCTTCTGGCGGTGCTCAGCGTTGCCCTGTTCCCTTAGTCTCTCCTTCTTCTGATTAGGAGGATAGGGATAAACGGACCTGCTGACACGGCTCTTTGCAGTTAGTTATTTTGTGACATTCCTCCTACCCTCACCTCTCCATCTTGGAGGACCGGGCATTGAGAGTTCCTATTCCTATTCTGTCGCCATCCCGACGCCACCTGATTCATCCGTCCATCAAGACGAGGAACGATTGCATCGATCAAGTCTGGCGTCATCCAAGGACCCCGAAGGAGTGTGCTGCAAACGTCCCTCCCTTCTGTTGGTCCCGGGCCTTTACGCCCCGAGCGCACGTTACTCTGCGCTGTCCTACTCGGGCAAGCTGGTCTGCCTGACTGTTTAGTATCTCGCACGCACAGTTACCTATCGTCATCTTCTGTCGCCCATTCTTTGTCTTCATCCACGGCAGCCCGTTGCTGCGCAGCTGTTGTTCGCTGGACAGAGGTCCCTGCCCCTGTTCTCGGCACCACCCCACACCGACCACCCCCTCCCGTTCAAGCAACCTCTGCGCTCAAGCATTCCTTGGCCGTACTCCATCCACGTCCTTGGTTGGCGCACTGGACGCCGACCACTTTCCTCTCCTTGTCGTCGGCGCACGCTCCACCGCTCCCCGGCACGCGCCCTTGACATTACCTCCCCTGCCAGCTATCCAGCGACAACCTATTGTACACGGTAAACTCCTAAATTGGACCGCAAGCCTGGGACCGCAGGGCTTCCGCCTGGTAGTCGTAATTAGAGTTTGACCCGTAATCTTCGTTGGGAGGCAGCTCCGACAACACAGGACAACGACAAGGTCCAGCATCAGAAGCGGTGTCGGCCCCATCCCCCTCTCCGTGCTTCTCGGCATTGCTTCCATTATTGCAGACACCTGTGCTTTTAGACAGTGCTTGGCACTGGCTCTAGAACCCATTCGGTCACTCCCATTCAATCCTATCAACTTCCTCAATTTCCTCAATACTCGCAACTAGACTACGCCCTCTTTTACGCACCGATCACCGCACCTTCGACCCTCAACCACGAACCCAGCATCCGGCTCAGTCGGCTCACTTCCGCGTCCCTCGGCCTCTTGGCTGTCCTCCGGATCCTTAGTGTCTTCCGTTGGATCGTTTCGATCTTGGACGAACCGCCAATACACAGACCTCTGACCGAACGAACGATATCGGCCGTCACCTCTTCTGTCACACTTCGAGAACCCCAATCTACCACCGTCCCAGGTAGATCGTCAACAATCAAACCCCCCTCCCTTTTGCGCCTTTCGATAGGAATCCACTATTATTATTAATAATACTTAGTACCCACCCATCCCGCCGTCACCTACGACCACGACGACAACCATTACCACCATCCCGGTACATTCCACCTGCCCATCGTCTCATCCCTTATCATCTGTCTCGAGCGACGATCATTGCATCACATCGCATCACATCGCTCCCCTGCAGCTCCGCAACCGCGAGTCACTTCAACACCTTGCCTCGACAGTTCTCCCCTCAACCCTCCAACTCCCCAACCACCCCCAACCCTTCCATACTCTCCTCGACTCCTTCCGAGTAGCAGGTCTGTCTATTGGAGGAACATCCCTACGGTCCGCAGCCACCCCACTACAGAAGGGACCGAACCCCAGGACCGAACCCCAACGCCACCACCTACCACCGTTGGCGCCACCGGGAGATTGCGGCCAAGCAGAAGACAGATTAATCCGTCAGGCTGCCTTTGGAATAGCTGGGTTTTCTCTGTCATCCAGAGACCGTGCCAAGGAGTACAGCATCTGCTTCGACGGAGTTGTGGCTTTTCGGTATATTCCGGCTTGCCGCCTACGTACCGCGCACCCCAGTAGCCATTAGTCGTTTAGCCACGAGCCACGAGCCACGAGCCACGAGCCACACCTCGAGCGGCGAGCCACGAGCAACGACGCCACGGAGCCACGGAGCCACGGAGCCACGGAGCCACGAGTGAAGAGCAGGCACGCCGCCAAATAGGACGGAGGGCAAGTTCTAGTCTCTTTAGCTTTGGCCGTTTTTACTTCCCGTTTGCTTTCGGTTTCGGTTTTGCTTTGAAGGCAGAAGCGGTTCCTAGAGTCGACCAAATCCAACAACAAAGGGTACGTACGTACGCACATCTATCACATCTCCTCTCAAACCCTCCTCTCCCCTCCTCTCCCCTCCTCTCCCCTCCCTTCTCTCTACCCTCTACCGCCTCCCCTCTACCTCCCTCTCTCTTAACGTGCTCGATCTCCTCGGTCTCCTCCTCACATCTCTTCAATCTCATCGATCTCCTCCTCCTCCCCTCCTCCTCCTCTCACACCGCCTCCATTTCTTCAAAACGTAGACGTACTCTTAATACATCTCTTATACTCTCAAACCAACCCAACCCAACCCAAACTCCAGCCCTCACCTCCGTATTGAGGCCTTGGCTCTTCCGCCTCGTCGTCTTCATTCACCCAACATTGTCCCTCCCCCCCCCCCTCCCAACACCCACTCCTCCACTCTCTTCCTATTTCCATTTGCCCACCCACCCTTGACACCACCACGAGCGTCAACTCCGAACTCCCCTACGACTCTGTTACGACATTTGACGACTTTGGAACAGACCAGCTGACGACGACCACAGTACGCCGACAACCAATTGTCTTACCACCCGACGGACCGATCGCGACCAGAAAGGACCTGTTCCTCTCTCGTCGTTCAACCTGCGTGATACACTTTGCTTCGTGGTTAGTACTCTCTTGTTTGTCTCACGGTCTCTTTCTTCCGTCTCACCCCTCCCCCCCCCCCAACTACACCCCACCACCCCGTCACCCCCACCCCCGGCCCCCCCCCCCCCCCCCCCCCTTTATCACATTCCCCCGTTCCTCGTTCCAAAGGCCCCCAGTGCCGTTGCCCTGTCGCTATTTCATCATACCCATTCAGTGTTCCCCAACGCAATCATTTAGAGCCCATGTCTCCTATCGGTGTCCAGCTCGTCCCAGCTCGAGCCCACCCCAGGATCCGAATACACCATTGCTTCTATTCCTACATTCCTGTGACCCGCTCCCCCTTCCCTTCCGTCCTTTCTTCTTTTCTTCTCGCTTCCCTTTCATCCTATTCCTTCGTCTTCGTTTCTGTTTCTCCACGCCGCCGCACCGCCGGCCCCTGGCCGCAGGCCACTCTAGACCCACACCACCTCACCCTCGACCCCTCAAGCTCGGATCCGATGGCGTCGATGGGGGATGAAGTTGCGTCCTGAGTGAGTGGCTCTGCCTCCATTTGCCAATCCTTTTCAGAAGGCATGCTGGCGCATGCCCTCCGGCGCATGTCCATACCCCTAGAGCGACGTCCGTGGTGGTCGGACGGGCAACTGGTCAAATGGTGGCGCTGGTGGCATGAAGGGGGGCGGCCAGCGGTCAGGCGATCCTCTGAAATCATGGTTGGGGGTGGCGTAATGAAAAGGAGGGGTTGTGGGCTCGAGCGTAGCGCTTTTGTTCCTCTCCATTCCATTCCAGAAACCCGACCACCATCCCAAACCGGTCAAACTGGCTTGCCCAACCTCTGAAACGGATTGTGGGCTCCTCCACTGTCCAATTCTAGGAGGCATGGATATGGACAGGAATCAACGCACGGTCGCACCAGTTTGACACGAAGGGGAGCGGGCAAAAGGGACAGGAATGGACAAGAGGTTGTGCCAACTCGAGTACCCGATCAACGGTTGGTTGGATCATTGGGGATAGACCAGGGCAGAAGACGGGCTCCGTGCGTCGTTCGAGTGCGAGGCCGCATGCGGTTCCTTCGAGTCGCGCAAAGTGGAGCGTCGTGTATTGGTCGACCACACCATGCAGCGGTCTGACCAGCCATCGGGAAGAACTCTAAAGGGTCCGAGGGGTCCGAGGGATCCGAGGGCTCCGAGGGGCCCGAGAAATCCGAATGTCCTAGTATTGAATACCTCCTGAAGGTGTTTGAGTGGACAGAAGGAGAAGGATGAAGGGGGGCGTGCCGGTGCGCGGCTGCGGCGTGCGGTGAGGCGAGACGCATTGGTGATTTGGTGATGAGGGTGTGGAAGTGGGTGTGGTCATTGCCGTTTGCCGTTCATTCATCCTTGACATATGAGCATCTGTGCGTTGCTCTTGTGTTGTGCGCGTGTGCGTTCTTGATGGGATCTTTGGATTCGTCTTTGTCGGGGAATAGCAGTGTCAGCGGTGACGACTTCGACGACGAAGACGCGCTCTGGCTCTGGCTTCTCCTCTTCGCACCCATACCCATCCCCCGTGCTGCAACTCTGTCCCCCATCCCTCCCTCCAGTCTTCCCAAACAACACCTCAACTCTTCTCGCCCTCTCTTCCATCTCTTCTCTTCTTCTCATTCTCTCTTTATCCGTTGTCACTCGCCACCACCTACAACTTAGCACTCCTATCTCTCCCCTATCATATCTCCCACTTTCATCTCCCCTCATCTCCCTTCATCTCCCCTCATCTCTCGATCTCCTCTCTCATCTGTCGTGGAACATATATACCGGAGCTCTCCCGGATCTCTCCCGCTCGACCCCTCACCGACCTCACCCCGCTCGATCCTCCTCCCAACTTGACATGCGCTAACCTCCTTTATAGGTAGCACACATCTACCGCCCTTATCTCCACTGCCCCCTTCCGAGGCCGACCTCAAAGTCGACCTCGTTTGCAGGCCATCACGATCGCCCTACACGCACAGCCCGTTCCCGCTCGCCATCCGGGCGATGCGTTAGGAGCTAGATTGAAATCGAGTCACTACCTCGATACTCCGCCATTACACATGTCCCAACGCAGGGTGTCGGCCAAGCGCCGACTCTCTCTCTCCAATGAAGGCGACTGGGATAAACGACAAAAGTCAGAAGAAAGCCACATCTCCATAGGCCGTGCTGCTGTTCCACCGAGAGACGGTAATATTACACCCCCGGCCGCGGAGTCAACCTCCTCGTCCCTGCACCAGGAAATTGGTCCGAGCGAGTCTGCTTCCGCGCGACAAGGTTATTCCTCGTCCCCTTCCTCCTCTCCGGCGTCATCGGACGGTGGGGATGGATCTCGCACCGCCACTCGTCCTTCTTCAGCTCCGCGTGCCCCTACGTGGCAGACAGATGCCACACCTCCTGACCAACGTCAGTGGCCTCGTGAGCAACGAACAAACTTCCGTGGACGTGAGGACAACCGCGACCGTGACCGGGCTCGTGACCACCTCGACCCCCGTGATGTTGCCCCTAGTCGCCCAAGTGCATCTACTCAACATGAAGAGCGCCGTAGTCCGTCGGGAGGCTCGTACACGTCAAACCAATTGGTTCAGCCTCCGCCAAAAACACAGGCGGCCTTCGTCGGCAAGCTCTACTCCATGTTGGAGGACGAGAAGATCCGTAAATCGGGCTTGCTGCATTGGTCGCAGGATGGCACGTCGTTTGTGTGTCCCAACCCCACAGAATTTTCCAAGTGAGTCGAGAGCGAAACACCTTCGGCGTGTGGCGGCGATGTTGACATTTCACAGAGAGGTGCTGCCCAATTATTTCAAGCATAATAACTGGCAGTCATTCGTCCGTCAGCTCAACATGTACTCGTAAGTATCAGGCAGTCTGCGCCTGCGTTGACCAACTAACGTCCGTAGATTCAACAAAGTTTCCGACTTGTACTCGACAGCCAATGTCGATCCTCAGGCATGGGAGTTTAGGCATCCTCTCTTCCGCCGTGGGGAGCCACAAATGCTCGCGAGCATCAAGCGCAAGTCCAACCGCCAGAACCAGGACAGCAATCCCCACTCCTCGGCTCAACACCAATCCGCCACTTCTCCAAACGAGGATGACACAAAAGCCCATTACATGGGCCACAACAGCTGCCCCTGTGTCGCGCTTCTCTCCCCCGAGTCGCGATTATCCCACCTCAAGTAGGCAGTACTACCCTCAAGCGCGGCCCTCGTCGCGGGAGTACGATAGCAGCAACCCTACGCCAATCAGTGGGCATACCCTGGCATCGTCGCACAGCCGCCTCCATGCCAGCGAGCAGTCGGCCTCACGTGCGGACGGCCCCTACCACCCGTCCAGCTCTAGCCGGCCTGCGACACTGGAGACACTCTCCAATCAGGTTGCGACTCTGCAAGACACGGTTGCGCGGCTGTACCACACTCTCAATGCCGAGCGGGCGGAGAGTGCGCGTACCAACTTTGAGCTCACCAACTACTTACTCCGCCAAAGCCAGTGGCTCATAGACTCCGCAAGAGACCTCCGGCTGCCGCAAGAAGGTGTGCAACGGCAGTATGCCGAGCTCGTGCAGCGATATGAGACCTTGCACGCGTCTGAGTTGCTCAGCAGTATGGCCAACCCAGGAAGGGCTACAGCCCCAGCAGCTATGGCCCAAGACCATAGCCGCCCTGTCACGGGTTACGACCAGCCGCGACCGACCTCGGGCTATGATCAGCGGCCTATGTCGGGCTATGAGCAGCGCCCCCACTCTGGCTATGGCCATCATGCGTCGAGTGCTTATGAGCTGCCTCCTCGTGCGCTCCAGCCCCCGATGGGCGATCCAAGAGATGGGCGTTCGCTTCACTCTTCATCGTCAATGTCCAGACGCCATTCCCCACCACATGATCGTCATTCGACAGCCATGGACCACACCAGCAACTATTCGCCTCGTGCATACCCCGCTCCAACACGGGCAGTGTACGCAGAGTTTAGGTACCGTCCGCCACCGCTGGATGCTCGCGACCGGGACCGGGACCGTGAGCGCGACCGGGACCGTGAACGTGACCGCGACCGCGACTTTCCCACATCTCGTGTCCCATTGCCCCGCCGGGTGACCGAACCGGCTGCGAGTTCCGCCGACGACAGTGTCGATCCTCCTAAAACGGCTCTCGCGAACTTGCTGCATTGAAGCACAGTTCTCCTTACCCCCTAATCTCTCTACCCTGCGACTTCATCTTACAACCTATCTCACAAACACGGGCAGTTGAAGTCGATACGAACAATGTCTATTATCTACCCAATCTCTCTCCCCATCCTTACCTCCAATGTTTATTTGTCACGCCAGCGCAGAGCGCACGATCATGCCACGACCTCAACAAGACCAAGCCGACCGAAACTGCTGGGTGGACCCTCCCGCCAATGCGGGCCTTCCCATTCCTCTGCCCCGTAAACACCTGCATTCTGTGGCGCTCCCTCTGCGTAGTAGCCTTCCCCTTATCCCGCATCACAAACATACACGGGCCCAGCAGCCCGCTTGTCCACGCTGTGACGACCCCGTAATGATGAATACATGCGACTCACTACTACCAACCAGGGTTGGACACGTCACACTAACGCTATTCACGCGATGAGCACATGTGGCGCAGACTCAGCATCGCGAAGGGGTCGGCAAGGGTAGTCTGCACCACTGGGAACAACCATGAGAAGCACGCCAATAATGATCACTCGGCTAACCTGGCAGGGAGGGAGTCGAGGCGCACGCAAGGGACTTTTGTTGCTACCCCCGACGACGTCGTCATCTGCATGCTTTGTCTGGTCTCTGAGCAACACAAGCGTGACAAGGAGCTTTGTTCCATGTGGCAGGAGGAGCGGGGTAGTCTTACGCTTCTCGGGTTTGTTGGGTTCATGGGTTCTCGGTACCCCCGTGCCTAAGAATGTTGACCCTTCTCAATCTGGCTAGCTCCGTGTCCAAACACTTCGCGAACAGCGCTCGAGCCTTCCTGGCGCCCCCCGTAGCCGATAATTCAAACCGAGCGTGCCGACAGCCGAGCGCGGACGGAGAGGCTGTGCGATTTGGATACATACGTAGATGTACGTGCATATCGGCACCCCATCATAATGGTAAGGATGTGAATCACCTGGCTTCTCGGAGGTGGGGAACAGTCGCAAAAGACGGTTCCAGCACGTTGGTTGGGGCAGTCGAAGGGCAGTCGAAAGGTCGGCGATGCTGTGCAGTGATTTTGGATCTGAAAGAGCAACACATCCCCTTTGTCCTTGGTCCCACCAGCACGGAGGCCAGCTGGGCCGAGTGGATGGTAAAGCATGACGAGTCTACAGTATGGCAGGCGAAAGGGGTAGGAAGAAACGTGGCTTGACTGCAGTGTATCGATAACGCTTCCCACCGGTACCGAAGGTAATCGTCATTCGGAGCCGGCTCTCGGTGCTCACCGTCGAGGGAGGGTGAGTTGCATGCATAACGTGAGGTGGATCCAAGATGCTGGATGTGATCGACGGCGGTCTTGGACGGGATGCCAGCAAGGAACCCCACTGTGCCTGGTTTCATCCCACTCGGCGTAGCTCCGACCAAGGAACAAGATGAACTCCGCACGCCGTCTCCGCGACTGCATCGTCATCAAATTCTCACTAGTTCCCTCTGTTTTCCGATTCTCTTCTCCACGAATTGTATAGTACGAGTCCGATCAAGTGCGGGTGGGAGTCTGACATCGAATAGTGGCGCAGCCGTCGTTGGCAACCTGCCTCCAATCGGGGAGCAGAGGCACGGGCGGTGAGGCATGTTGCAAGGTCAGTGAGGCTAGGGAGCGGACATTGACGACGGGGTAAAATTAAATACCAAGTCGAGAAGAGGTAGGGAGAGCCAATGGCCAAAGAGGTCCTTGCGCCTTGCGTGATGGGGCTGAAAAGCGCACATGCCTCGAGGACCGAGGTATGAGGGGTGGGCGATACAACGCCCATACCGCAATTGCGATATTCAGGATGTATTCGGGGCGACGAGAAGCCAATCGGGAGCTGAAAGGGGATGCGAATGATGGGCCTCACGCGCCTTTGATAGGCGGATGAGGGGTGACTGACTGCTAACACCAACCCTCCCACCGGTCGCTCAGGTGAGTGGGGGAGAACTTGCCCACTCGAACTTCCATTCCACAGCCTCTGATCCAGTAAGGTCCATGGGTAGTCATCCTACCAGTGCCGAGACATCCTTTAGGAATGATTGGCAACGATAAGGTTTGTGGCGTAGTGGAGCGGAGCGCCCACCAACCTTCACGACGACGACCAGGCCGATGAGGACGGTTCAAGTGAGTTGGACCACATGCCACTGAGGACCTAATGCCAAAGAGTGCAGGGTAAGCAGTCGAGACACCTCCCCACCAGTGTCAGCGTCCTCCAGTGCGTCGTCATTCTGCATACCACCAACACTGGTCACTACGGAGGGACTTCAAAGTGGGGACGTCGTGCGGACTTCGTGTGCAATTCCTCCTCACGTTCCAATGGCAGGCGATTCCGGAAATCGGAGGTCTTGTGTCGATCGGCTCAGCCACCCGTCGCACTGATACGGCAGGAGACTACGGCTGTCGTACACCACCGTTCGTGGTTTTGCCACTACCGGAACCGGGGCTGTCGTCATTGCCAAGACGTCCTTGAGGCACACCAGCTCAGTTCCGAAACACATCAGGTACGGCGGTCCAGGCTGAAGTCCCCGCCCTCGGCACCGTCAATTTACTGTCTTTGATGTACGAAAAGCACAGACCGTCTGTGACGAGAAGGAAGTGAATTAAAATGCATTCATGACCACATTAACGAGTGAGCACATGGGTCAGAGTGGGGTAAAATGTCGATCGAAGGAGATTGGACGCTGTTTGGGGGGGGGGGCTCCTTGGCGTTGCCGGTCTCGGCAGTGGAGTGATTCGGATCCGGGCTACGCCGTGCCTGCGCATCGTGATGATCCCCGTTCCGTAACATTACGTACACTCCCCGCCCTCCGTCCCAAGCTCGCAATCGGCGCGGTGACTACATCGTCACCTCTTCATTCCCCTTACAACATCCACACTAGGCAAGAGAGCGAGCGACGAGTGCTCAAGCCCATTCCCATGCTCGGTAAAGAAGTCACTTGCATTTCTTCTAACTGCTCTCTCATCTTCATTGACCCGTTGGCCTCTTTGACCTGTCGGCCCCTCCTGGAGGGCATGTGCAACGAGCACTTCTCGAACGGGCGGTCCCACTCGTCCGCCCAATTGGCCGACTATCCGCGGTATTTGGCCTCTCGATAACAAAGTACTCCCAATCCATCGGGATGCCGGATTGACCGATTTCAAAGGCAAACGACAGCATGGACTTGCGAGGACAACATGCGAGCACGATAGCGTTTGCACCTCGTCGCGTGAGGAGCAGGACACGTTCCCCTTTCGGCTGGATACGTCCGTGCCCCTTTGTCGGTCATCTCATTACCATTCATGGCTTCCACACATGACATGACTATTGGTGATGGTGAGATGTGAGCTGTGTCCCTTTCGTGCACCTCTCCACATCGTACCTTTTCCTTTGGCCAGGATTCTCACAGACCCTCGCACCTGCCCCTCGTCGTCTGGTCCTCACTTTCAGCTCCTTCACACTCCACGCGCTCACCCCTGTCGAGATCCATTTTCCACTACCAACCTTCCAATGACGGCGTGCTCTACCGCTCTTGTGGCGGGGGGTGGGGGTATGGCACCAGCCCATCAAGTTGGCATTCCCGCAAAGGTCTCGTTCGCAAGGATTCCATTCGCGGACTCACCCACGGCTTCACGCGGCTCCAAGATCTCCATTGAGGCTGTTGGCGCCCGGTAAATCAGTAGAGACTTCTGGGCAGTGGAGTAAAACCAACTAATCCAGGCAGGTTCAGCGGCGGTGCTGCAACAGGCTGTGGTCGCTCCCTCGGCCTGCCCCTCTTGGACGCACCTTCATCTCGCTCCCTTCCGTGAAGCCCAAGCGCTCCGCCGCACCCCAATGGTGGGCGCGGCTCTTCGGATAGTCAAGCATTTGATCTTCCCGACAATCGGCTGTTGGGTTGGTTCCTCCGCCAGAACGCCACACTGTCTGTCTGAGACATGCAGGAATGCTTGCCGGCATATGCCGACATTGCGGAGGATCGACAGAGCTTGACGGAAACCGATTTTCAGACGAGGTCGTAACAGCTCCAATTTGACCACCAGGACCGGGAACCGGCCAAGAAGCGCCAACGTCAAAGGGGGCGTCCTTTTTCATCGTTGATGATCTCGGATCGCCCATTTCGCTGGAGATCTCGGATTCAATATTGCCACCGAGCACCGCAACCACGGTTGTGTCTGCATGTTCATCGAGCGCGAACCTCACGACTACTCATCCACCCAAGGCCGGCGTGGAAACGTCTCGCGAGTTAGGAATCCAAGGCAAATCATCTCAGCACCAGGGGTTCCAAATGTTAGCTCTTGTATAAAACTGGACTTCCCGGTAGGCCAATGCCTTGAAGCCGTCGACGCCTCCACTGGACAGATTCGGGATGCCTGCTGTGTTCAGCACACCTCGCTGTGCTGGTTGGTGAGCAACCTCAGGCTTTCGCAACCTCATGCCGAGCGCACACTGACGAACAAGGCCACGTACGTAACACCCCAACGATGCACCTGTGGTGGAAACATTTTTCACTTCCTTCCCGAGAGTGGATGTCGTGGCATTGGATGGCGTAATACGTCCACTGAAGAGGTTGTTCAATCTCGAACTCATCACGCGAACTACGCGGTGCACGTCCGGCCCCGGTCTTCAATGCCGAGTTTACTTCTTTGAGGTCAGTGTTCACTCTAAAGTCCAACGTACAATCTACTCCATGCACGTTCAGCTCCTGGCATGCAATTCGGGGTTTACTTATCTGGAGTGACTGCTCGTTCTGGAACCCATCGTCCGGCCCACTCGGTGCTCGTACAGTGCTGGAAGGGCAATAATCTACTTGCTAAATTTAGCTTGGCGTCGCATAAGGCGGTGGGAGAGGCAAGAACGATATTGGAGAATGTCACGCGCTTGAACGTCAACTTTTGTGAGTCGTGGTAGAACACACAAATGCAAAGCGGGACCATTGGGGCCAATGCAGTTATTCAACCCACATTTTGGAGACGAGGTCAGCTGAGATAGAGCTGACAGACAGGATAGGCAGTGGCCTTCCGACTCAGCAACATGATGAGGTTATTCCCCGAAGAAGCCTGCAACTGCGTCCTGTCACCTACGTTAACATGAATAACATGGCCAGCACCGCTAAGTTGAGCAATTGCCTTTTCATTTGACCCTCTTGCAGGGGCAAAGTGATGCCAGTGCTCAGCAGTCACGGCGTCCGGCCAGCGAAGAAGAACGCGGTCTACATCGACACATGTAGACGAGGAGCCTGGCGATCCCTATGGCAGGAGCTTGGACAACACGCCCACTACAGAATAATTCATTTACAGCTGCATAACAGACATCGCCAACTTGCTTGGCCGACGGCTTTCTATGTGTGGGCATTAATTTGCCTAGGGCTCACTGTGGCAGAGTGAATCTGGCAACGACCGGCACAAGAGCCAGTGGAGTGTCGTCTCGTGGAGAATGGACAGTAGTGGAGCGATACCCGATGCCCCAACCACGAGCAGCCTTTTCCGCTAGAAAGCTCCCTTAGCTGCTCCTCTGTGGAGGCGGATGATGTGTACCTGAGGGATTGCAACCACTTCCCCAACAATCAGCTCTGGCCACGCCTTTCGCACTGCCTATTGTCCGTTCGAACCCCAGCCACGACGGCGCCCACATTGCAGCAACAGCAGCCGCCACTTTGAAGAACTCAAGGGCCACGCTTCCCCAACCGTCGTCTGCCTGCCTCAGGAAGGTGCTGCCACACTGGGCCATTGCGTGACATACCCTTCGGTCTGAATCTTATCTACTCGTGTTCTCTTTCCAAGTGTACGCCTTTTTCGAAAGTGCCAAACATTTCCTCCCGAGAATTTGGCCTTAATTATCCTAGGATGGGAACTTTAAGATGGGAGGCTTGCGACACCGTGAGTACCCTAGTGTGCATTACCCCGCGTGCATAGCGCCGCTAACGGATGCCAAGACAATAATGGGCCACTATTCGGGAGCCAGACTATGGTACACGACGACAGAATACCCTCAAGCCATGCGTGGAGCATATCGTGTTCTCACAGCCCGCTCGTCACGCGGTTATTGACCGTGACCGTGCCTATCTGCCTCCTTTTAGTCCAACGCATTCCCTGTGCTGTGTTTTGAGGATTATTGAGTCGTGGGAGGCACTCGGTGACGGCCGGTTACAGCGGCATGACCCCAGTTCGCACTGCACAATCCGGACCTGCCCGTTCCTGGACCTGGCTTCTTCGACTTCCACTTCCACCCGCTCTGCCACTGCCACCCCCGGTGGCATCGGCACGTTCATCGCCATCTGCATCTGGACTGCATCAACAGGAATCCGTGACGTCCAATAAGGTCCAGCCCTGATTGTCTCCCGCCGCAACTGCCCCTGCCTCGTCGAAACTGTACTGGAGCATCCGATACCCTGCTCCATGCCGTCAGCAGACGACGCCAACGACCACGACGAACAAACGAACAAAGAACAAACTCCATCCCGAAATTCAAATTGCTTGCACTCCACAACAACAGCCGCGCTTGCACAGCATCTAAACGCCCCATGCCACGGGCACGTAGACTCCGCCGAGAAACCTTAAGCCGGAAGCCACACTACACTCTTAATTTCAACCCAAGAACAACCTGACACCTTGTAACCCAAGTCCTTGAGCACCAGGCACCGCCACCCGCGCTCTCGGCTGCTTCTGTTTACACTTCACATCCTGCTTTTGGGTTGCCATGTCGATGGGTCTCGACTTCGTCTGTCTGTCCCTGCTTCAAATGCCCGAGCCAGGGAGCGCTGGCGCGCGCTACTGGGGTGCCCTGAATATTGCTGTGTGCGCTAACGGCCAGTATTAGTACGCGCTCCGAGGAGTTACAACCTCCAAACTCTCTTTCCCTAGAAGGTTTCGGATGCCTTTTTCGTGGCAGTTTCGAATGCGTTTCGATGTGGTTTCAAGTGTGTTTCGTGAGCTGTGTCGCGGATGCATTCACGCACCGCGTAACTCGGAGTGTGGCATGCGCAGCACACAGCCGCGGCGAGTGCAAAATCGTCGAGGGTACGTGCAAACTGGCGGGGGATGGATAACGTCGAGGACTGCTTTGCTTGAACACACTGGCGGTGATGCGAATGTGTTCACTCATGTGCTCGAGCTGCTCGAGTGCCAGAAAGTATTCTCTTTGGGATTGTTCAAGAGAAATATTCACCCGTGGGTCACTGTAAAATTGCTAACTATACAGGTACCCTTGGCGCTACTCGGGAAGCACAATTCCTCGCCTGTGGGACCAAGCGGAGAGCAGTCTCCAGTGGAGTCAACCCCCCCCCGGCAGCGGGCCATTTCGACCTCGCACTATCATAAAATGGGGATACGAGAGCGGAGCACAAGCTCGAACTAACAGGAGGACGAGGAGATTTGGCGAGCACCACGACCGAAGATCGCCCTGTGTTTCTACCCCTTCTGAGAGTCCTAGATGATTGGACGCCGGAGCTGTCGGAGCACAGTCCGTTAATTGCAAATGCGCTCCGCCTCGGCGCTGAGGTGCGTAGCACTCAACTTTTACGCAACGCTTCCTTCGGTTCGGGCTGCGGAGCTAACAAGGCTCGCCGTCTCTTGGGCCGTAAACCGCGGACTGTGGCATTTACGCTAAGAAGTGACTACGAACGCTAGCTTCCGCGTCTATCGGGCCATGTTACTCGCCATTGTAGCGGGTTGAGAGGTGTTTTGTGAGTAGAAATTCTCTTCACCGCTCCATGGATGGTGAGAGCTTTTCCATGCAAAATAGGGCGCAACCACCTCCCCAAGGTCAAGGTGGTGACGCCCGCCGACGGCTAGAAGAATGCTGTGGCTCGTGTACTGAGCGAAACTACTATTTGGACTCTGCCGCTCTCGTGCAGGGCCGGATGGGGTGCTGAAAGAGTACTCAAATCCCGACAGCCAAGTTGATGCCTTGGTCGATGCTCTACACTCGTTCGCGAGCACTCTCTCACAAAGGAGAGTGCCGAGGTTTAAGGCAAAGTATATGCCACCGTGGGTGCCACCAACAGCTTTCTTGGAACGGGGGGTAGCCAAGGTAAGGACAAGGCGGTAGACGAAGACACCCAGATGTCCGCGAAGGAGTAAACGACGCTGCTGCTTATCCAGCTTAGCTGCTGTGACCTGACAACACCTCCATCTCCAGCCCCACTGACAATGGCAAAGGTCCTTGAACCCAAGGTCGAAAAGAAACGTCCTTGGCACCCAACTCCCACATGGCTTCATCGAAGAAGATTACGGCGTAGGGGGCTTGCAGATGCGCCCACGAGATAAGGGTTGCTTCGCCTCCTAGTACTGAATTCTTCAGCTGCAACGTCGCTGAGTGAGTCCCGCAGAGTTCAACGAAAGTCCGGTGAAGCGGCAGCACACAACACTATCTCAAACCTCATGATCCCTGCTTGCGACACGCTCTTACACAGTGTCAATTTTAATTACCATGTGGGCTACAGGAATGATCACGACCCAAAGGAGACCTTGCCGGCGACCAGAACCAAGCAATACCTTGGACAATGGACCTGGAGCCTGTCGGAATGATGCCTGTCATGGGGATGTAAACCTTGGAAATCATACGTCTGCGAACGTTCATTTCTCGCACATGAAGCGAAGACAAAGGAGTCTCCATGAGAACCCAGGAACAGATCGATCAATGTCGGCCCTCGGCGGCTCGGACGATGGTAGCGCAACATTCGACCGGCAGCTCAAGTCATAACTGTCACAGTTGGCGACATAGCCTTATTTAGAGGCTTAAGCCCGGCCTGGCAAGTAGTACGACACTGTGCTGTGCGGTGAGAGTAGAGTATCCACACCGACTAGTTACTATAGTTACTCTCCTATCATCGCACAGCACAGTCTCGTATTTGCTGCCACGCCTGACTCGAGCCCTCAACTAAGGCTAACTCGCCGACTGTGGCAATAGCCGAGTCGAGGTAAAAGTGTACAGTTTGAAATTCAGTTGGCACGACGACCGTTCTCGCGCTTCAGAACGGCACGAGTTAACACGACACGGATAGCTACAGACAGGCGTAAGATCACAAGCTAATCTAAGTGGCTCTAATGCCGGCTGCCCCCAGCCTGCACAGCTAGCTCGACTCCACGGTTGCTGCTTCGCGGCACAACTGAAAGGCGCACAATACACTCGTTCCCACGCGCACTGTGCGCACCATGCATACCAACCATGCAGTTGGCGGCCGAAATTTTGTTGAATCTTCATTGCTCCCGGTCCTTGCGCGTTGCCGACCACCTGAGCGCGACGCATGCACAAGACCACAAAGATAAGGGAGAAAGGAGCAGAGTTGAGACGGCAACGCATATGGGCCGCTCCTGTCGAGGGGAGGTTGATCTCGACATGGAGTCAAACCTTAGGTGCGGACATTTGTTGCTTGAGCTCGCCGCCAAAAGGGGCTGCCGAACGACTTGATCATCAGAATCTGAGTACTCATGATAACTAGATTCGACCGATGTTTTTCCTTCGAGGTGTCTTCGTCGGTGGGCTATTGTCCACCATGGTCGTTGGGTCCGTGAGCGGAAATATCAACGCGCGGGTGAGCAGCCTACAGTAGCGTTGACCACCGCTACATGTGTATTCGTTGCGCTAACAAGCAAGGTGTTGACGAGGTTGTCGAAAGGGAAGTGCCTTGATTGGCACCCGAGCCTTACCCCAAGGAGTCGTTTCGGAGGCCAGTGACCGAGTGCAGCGCAAGGCGCATATCCCTCGGTTGAGAGGCCCGACGTTGCTGGCACTGGCGAGTGTCCATCGCTGAGAGTCGCGACGCGCGAGACTGGGTTCTTCTCTCAGCTCGTCTTGTCAGCGTCCAATGTACACAACTCTTATGGATCTTCAGTCTCCCACTTCCAAACGTGTGTACCATGATGTGTGCAAAGCTTGAGCCCGCAGGCGAAGTGACGCTTGCCGACGATGGTTTCGACCCTTCTCTTCTGGTGTCCATGAGCGCCTCAGCAATTGCAAGTGGGACATTCTTCTCTCCCTGGTGTATGAGTGCTGTAGTCACTACAGCACCGACTTCTGGTGCCCAACTAGGTTAGTTAGTCCATTTTCCCTTCCTGTCACGGTGACCGCCGCAAAAGTCAGTGTGCATGTCTACCACCCTCAAATGCTACGTTGCCACACCCAGATCGATGATCGTCCTCTAGAAGCCTCCGCTTCCGCTCAGTCCCACATGTGAGACGTTACGTGCCCCAGAGCCCGCACCCGTCGAGCCCTCGTCCTTACGCCAGACGCCCGCAATCGCACGCTCGCCCTTCCACCACAGACGGCCAACGCGGACGCACTCGCGAGCTGTAATTTCACCCAGACCCAGCATGATGCCGTTGATGAAAGGAAGGATCAGGTTAATGCCGAGCGCGGCCATTACCCGTTTGAGGGTTAGCCCACCAGGAGCAGTGAAGATCGAGAGTGTAAGGGACGGAGTTGCGTTGGCAGGATCGGGCTGAGGGGCAGCGCCGACGGCGTAGTTGATCGTCTCGGGCGTAGGAGTGATGCCTGCGGGGAGGGGGATGTTGCTCTTCTCCTTCTCCTCTTCCTTCGATGTACTGGGCTTGGGTTTAGCCTTCTCGGGTGACGACGAGCTGCCCGATGAGCCCGAACCGGAAGTCGACCCCGCCGATCCGGAGGCGGTTGTACGGCCAAGGGGCGACGCGGAAATGTCCTCGATGGACGAGTGCGGGGCACTCAGCTCCTCCCAAGCTGTGCTGGGTGGGGCGGAGGGGGTGCTGGCCGCATCCTCGTGCTTGGGCTTGACAAGCTCCCAGGCCTCGCGCGTCTTCTTGTCCCGTTCCTCAGCTGCCGCGCGCTTGTGGGCCGGCACAGTCGAACGCGACGGCTTCTCCTCCAACGCGACGGCGAGCTTGGCCAGCTGCGCTGCCTCCTTCTCGGTATCCTTCTTGGCCTGCTTGGCCGCCTTGACCTCGTCATCCTTTGCCTTCTCGGCCGCGGCGGCTTCTGCTTCGAACTTGGCGCGGGTCTCCTCGGCCTTTTGGCGTGCTTCGTCGGCTTCGGCCCGCCAGTTGGCGAGGTTGGACTCATACTCTGGCTTCCAATCCTCTCCAGCACCCTCGTCGCCGCCGTCACCTTCGCCACCCTCGGTCGCGGGTTCGGCGGGCACCTGTGCCGTAGACGCAGACTCAGACTCGGAACGCGGCTCGGCCGGCGGCATCGCGAATGAGCTGTTGAATGCGGACTGGGGGTCAGTGGTGCACTACCGAATGAACGTGTCCTGTATCCAGAGGAGTGGAGGGGATCTTACAGCGAGAGAGTCTTCTATGCCAGAGTTGTTACCAGACATTTTGTGTGGATGCTAACTGGTGTTGGGTGGAGTGAGAGTGGCCAAGACTACGAAGAGTGACTGACGAGCCAGTTGGGAGGAGAGTCTGAGCGTGTCCTTGATCGCCAGTCCGATGGGTGTCAGTCTCTGTGGTTGGCCACTCAAATGGCGATTTTTGATTCCGTCTTCTCGGCAACAGAGTTCGATCCCGCCGAAATGTCATAACAAAAGTAATTTGGGGACCCCACACACGCTCAGAACTATTTCGATGACGGATCACATTTAGATGGCAACACGCTTTGACATCGTTCACCCAGTCCATCTCCTTCTTACTCTCGTCACATGTTGTAGCATTCACCATGCCTACATGTCCAGTATGCGAGCTGGAAATTAAAGGGGACCAAACCGCCTTTGAGCATCACGTTAATGCGCACTTTGGAGACACAGGTCACGACCCAATGGCCGGCCAGTCGGACGAGAACGACATCGAGTTCCTAGGGCAAACGAGGTGGGTAATGTACATCCGTCCAGCTTGCTCACATCGCAGCCCGGCTGAAGAAGATGTCGAGTCTTGCTTCATATGTGGCACTAGCCTTAGATGGCTGAGCGAGGGAGCTAAGAACGAGCATGTCTCTGGGTGTATGGGTGAGTCAGCTGACAGCTTGTGAGGTTCTCAGCTGATGCTCAGATCGCCAAGAGCAGGCCATGGCGATGGAGGAGCGCAACGAGGAAGATTATGAGGCAATGTACGAGACGTCAGATCACGAAGATCACGCGTTGCAGAACGGGCGCAAGGCTGGGAAGAGTATAGAAGGGCTGTGGGAGGGGTCGACCTTCGCCGGGCGGAAGAGAAAGAAGGGAGGGAGGGAACGTGGGGACAGGTGGTAGGTACATGCTGGATGTCCTTGTTGAACGATATACAGTGCTGACCTCAGGTGGGATCCCGTGGGCGGTGAGCTCTCGGGCGACGCGTTGCCGCCCAACTTCACTCCAGGTGGGTGCCTGTCCTGACCGCTGACTGTGCTTCGACGTGGCCGCATTATCACTCCCTTCCTCTTATTTGTCTTCATGCTCATCTTTTTCCTTTTGGGTAGGACTGACTCCACAGGCGTGATCCCCGCCCTGCAGGACCTCCTCATCCGTTCCATCGATCGCAAAGGCACGCGCCGAGCCGTGCTGGCACGCACCGCTGTACACATCAAGGGGTATTTTGGGTTTGATGGCAGTGAGCTCGCTCCTTTGGTGTGGAATGGGGCTGACCATCAGCCTGGGGTTGCGGATACCGCAATGCAGAGATGGCGATTGCGTCTCTCCTCCAGCTGCCAGACTCTCCATATGCCGCGGTTTTTGGAAAGCACGGCGATCCCGGCGTGCGTACAATCCAGACCTGGATCAACGAGGCTTGGCGTGAAGGCTATGACCCACAAGGTCGGACTCAACTAAAGGGACAAATTATTGGCACAGCTAAATGGGTTGGACCAACAGGTTGGTTGCAGACGGTGGTGGAAACTTCGGTCGAGAGCTCTGACGCTCTTCAGATCTGTATGCCATGTTCTCCTATCTGGGCATTCCGTGCACAATATGTGAGTGCCTCGATTGCCTCCGTTTATTGATAGCAGACGACTTCCCCAAACCGTCGGACCGCGACAAGCCGTGCAGTGACGAGCCATCCCATTCAATTCTGTTGCGGTGGGTGAAGCAGTACTTCGTCAGTATCCCCACTGTCTTGGACATAGGCTCCCGCTGATGTCCAGGACGCCGACGAACCTCAGCACCGCCCAGTGACTGCTGACGAAGCGCTCATGCAGGGGACACCAGCTGTGCGGATATCCGACCGCCTCCCTCTTATGCTCCAGGTGGGCTGCTGATGTGAGCCTTGGCTGATATCAGCACAGCGGGCATTCACGGACAATTATCGGGTACGAAACGGATTTACGGGGCGACATCACCCTGCTTCTTCTTGATCCTGGCAAGTAAGTGGGCAACAGATAAGCCGCACTCCTAAACGACAGGACCGTTCCTAAGGACGTGCGCGATGAAGGGCTGCGGCACGTGCGGCGCGATCGAGAGCAAGCGGGGGCTGCCACCCGTTCAAGCAGGACTACTACTGCGGGCCCCCCGCCTCGAGTTGACACAGTTGAGGCACGGCGCGTCCAGATACGCGAGGGCCCAGAAGCTGCGCAGCCGAGTTCGGATGATGAGGTCGTACCGGGTGGATGGGTCCGACGCAAGTTGCCTCAATCCAAGGGCAAGAGCAACGCACTGGGCTCGTCCTTATCGGTCTTTCGTATGAAGCCTCGACGGGAGCAGAAGGAATTCCAGGTGCTGGCATTCCAGGATACCGGGCTGCTTTCACCCGAGGAGAGGTCGTCTCGGCGCACGGTGACCAGCATCCAGGTAGCTTCATAGTGCAATTGAGCACTGGGTTAGGCGAAGTGGGGAGAACATGTTGTATTAAAAGTGTAAGTGGTAATGTGGACACTTGAGAACGTGGCCGTTATTAGCTCGTTTGAACGTGCGCTAACGTGGACGCAGGCGACGTCGCAGCCACTCCGTGGCGGGCTGGGGATGTGACGAGTGTCATGGATGCACTACGGCAAAAGGTGCACTACGGCAACAGTCGGGTGGACCGGGCGGGTCGCTGCGGTTGGTAAGGGACAAGACCGGGCGGGGTGTTTGGCCACCGGGTGGCAAAATCAAAGACGTCACCGTGACCACAACGGTTGCGCCGCGCCTCCCCTCCCGCGTCTGCGCTTCCAAGCCCTTCACATCGCCATGCACGGCTGTCCGAGAAATGCTGTTGACTGTCCAACCTGATCGTTACTGATTCTTGACTCGAGCGTGGGATCCGGGGTCAGGTTGTTCGGCGATGGGAACGTCAGGCAACAGGTGGAGGCCCTGGATGAATGGGTGGCAATCGTTGATGTCTCATGACGCGACTGACCGTCCATAATTGCCCACCGCCATATCCCTACATACCACGGCTCACCTTGGCAACCTGCTCACCCGTTTACCAGCTCACCTGCTCACCATCCCGAGAGATACCATAATGCATTTCGGGCGGATTCATTCATCCCCCTATTGTTGACTCGACTCCATTCACCAAGCACCCACTGCATCGCCATTATTTAGCGTTCCAGGAGGTACATCACACTTTACATCATCCCCGTCGCCGCGTTTCCGCCTCACAACACCGAAACCACTCAGCCAACACCGCGCCTTGACTCCTGATCGCATCCCTTATCGTGACGCGTTTGCCACCGGTCATCAACCACACCGGAACGCGATCTCGTGTTTCGCTCATCGCCACTACTCCCCTACTACTCCCCTGGTCCGTTCCCACTCCATTGTCTTGAGAGCTCGTCATCCAGACGTCCAACTGCGTATCCCGACACCTCCTAATCCACCAGCACCTTGACAAGCCTCACAACCATGCCGATCCCTCCGCGCCCCATCCCCAACCCCCACTCCCAGCCGCGCCGTCATGGCCGTCGCCCGGACATCAACCTCGCTGGCAGCGGACAGAGCCTCATCAGCGAATGCCGAGCCGACGCGTCAATCGCCCCCCGCGGTGCCAGCGCACCCAACACCCTCTCGGGAGTCTTTGTGCGCCCGCGGTCATTCTCGCCGCTGCACTCTCCTCTCGGTACTCCCCTCTCCGCATCGCCGATGCGCACCCCCACTCCACCAACGCCTCCACGATACGAGGTGCCACTCGCTCAGCTCATGGATGGCCGGGGACGGGCACCACGCACAGGGGCAGCCGCAGCACTCGGCTTCGACTTCGTCGCCCGCCCAACAGCGGTTCCGATCGAGGACGAGAAGGTCACTGAGCCACAGCCCACAGAGCCCCGCTCCTCGTTCTGGGCCTGGCGAGAGCGATACCGAGCGACCCACCCTCCACCTTCACCTCCACCGGGCCCAGAGACTCCAGCAGAAGTGGGGACTCCAGCAGGTGAGGTGGAGGAGGAGGCTCCGCTTGGGACGTCCCCACAGACCCCAGCGCTCGAGCCACACTCCACCGACGACGAGGACGACTGGGAGCATGTCGACGCTGAGGACGACGACGCCGAAGGAGTGCTAGGCGAGCTCGAGCTCGATACCGAGATGGATGGCAGCCACGTTTTGCCGCCGGCTCCCCAGCGTGCCAAGAATGGAATCAAGCCCGAGTTTAGGGGCGAGTCGCGCCCCGCGAACTGTCAGTAGCGATATGGCCGCTGTGGATGGAGACGAGCGACGGTGAAGTTCGACATGGTGAAGATGACGATATGGTCGAGATGGACATTGGCACAAGTAGAGACTTAACGAGAAACCCCCAGCACCGAATTCAGCAGTAACGAACCCACAATCAATCAACCGAAGTCCCATATAGCATACAATGTTCGTGTGGCATGCATGTGTCGTAATGTCGTAGTCTTGGTGTCTAGCGCTGCTCGAGCTTGGTGACGAGCCAGTCCATGCCCTCCATGAGCCCATTTCCTGTGAGCGCGGAGCAGCCCATAATTTGCCACTCGCGTTCACGCAGATCTGTGAGACCAAGGCCTTCCGAGACCTGTGCTGGCGTGAGGCGGCCTTCGGCGGCGGGCAGATCCTGTTTGTTGGCCAAAACGAGGAGGAGGGCAGTGCGCAGTTCCTGTCCTTGTCAGTGATCGCCCTTCCTGTCCTCCTCGCTCCCATCCGAGCCCGTGCTGTGATCCGAGCACGCTGTGATCTGGGCACACCAGAAATCTCAGACAGCAAGGCAACACTCCCCATTCCCCTCTACCACGCATTGTAGCCATCCATACTCCCACCAGGAAACCAGCAAACTCACTTCAGCCTTCACCAGCTTCTGCAACTCAGCTTTGGCCAGTGACAACCGCGATGGGTCGTTCGAGTCGATTACGAGAATGATGGCCGCTGTTCCGGTGAAGTACTGGTTCCACGTTGCGCGCAAACTGCTCTGTCCACCCAGATCAATTAGGCCGAACCGCACGCCCTTGTACTCGTAGATCTCGTGATTCGATCCGACCGTCGGCGCCGACGCGACAACTGAGCCCATCGTGATACGGTACAGGATAGTGGACTGCGGTGAGCATTTACCGTATCTGGGTCAACAATCCTCTATCTTCCATTCAGGCCTTCGCCGTGAGCCCCCCACCCCCAAGCTCCTCACTCCCGTCTCCCGCTGTAGACTGTGCACCCACTTTGCCAGCATTGTCAAGACCGAGGATTAGAACCTTGGTTTCCTTCTTGGCGAAGAGACGCGACCAGAGGGACGAGAAGGTGACTAGCATAAGCGCAAGCTAACACAGGCTCCATAGGGCCTACCTCCCATGTTTGATTGATGAGAGTCTACTGAAAAGGAGGGTTCAACTGGTCGAAAGTTAAGTGGCAAGAGTGCGAGCTCGTCGAAGCAGTGGGTCTGGTGCGGATTATGCACGCGCCACGAGAGGCACTCACCTCCTCCACTCACGTGTCATCGTCTAATAGCGGGATCAGAATAAAACTAATGGTCCCTCTAGCTGATTACATTTCTCTTTGTTATCAAGAGCAAATGTGGTGTGTACCTCCACCTCCACATGAAGGATAGGATTTTCGACTCCGGAGCTTCTCGAAGACGTCGTTTGCTTGGTCAACAACATCCACAAGCTCCCTCGAGTTACTCGAGACCAACGTCTCTAACTCTCTTCCCGCTCCTCTCCGAAAGGATCAGTGCCTAGTAAATTATTTCCCTCCTGGACCACTCACTGACATCAGGGATGCTCGTCCTCCCCGGTTCGTCGGCGATCACCCCCACGCGGCGGGCTACTCTCCTCGCTCAGCTGCAGGCCCTGCTGCCCACCGTGACCGGCCTCGACGCAGTGCACCTCCACCTCGTCAAGGCCCTCTCTGACGACGCCGAGAAGACGCTGGGGGAGGCCACGAGTGAGCAGCGCCGCATCCTCGACACTCTTCTCGCCTACGGCGACGACGAGCGCCTCGACTCGACCAAGGCCTGGCTCAATGACGCCAACAAGCCCGCCGACGTTCTGGCCGTCTACGTCCTCCCCCGCGCCGGTACCATTTCGCCCTGGAGCTCCAAGGCCACTGACATTGCCAAGCTCTGTCTCCTGGAGAACCATGTGGAGCGCATCGAGCGCGGCGCTCTGTACCTCGTCTCCGGGTCTGGGGTTTCGCTTGACAAGCTCGCTCCGGCCCTCCACCATATCCACGACCGTATGACCCAGCTCGTGCTCACCACCCTCCCTGAGTCGGCCACTATTTTCCCGCCTTCGCACAAGCCCGACCCGCTTGTCACGGTTCATCTGATTGGTACGGAGAACCCGCGTGCCGTGCTCGAGGAGGCCAACGTCCGACTCGGCCTTGCCCTCAGTGCCGAGGAAATCCCTTACCTCGTCGAGTCCTTCGTCGCCGCGGGCCGCAACCCGACCGACGCCGAGCTGTTCATGTTCGCGCAGGTCAACTCTGAGCACTGCCGTCACAAGATCTTCAACGCCAAATGGACGATCGACGGAGCCGATAAGGACAACTCCCTCTTCGGCATGATCCGTAACACGGAGAAGGCGTGCAACTCTAATGGCACGCTGTCGGCGTACGAGGACAACGCTGCTGTGCTCGAAGGCTTCTCGGCTCCACGGTTCGCGGTTGACGGCGGCAAGGACAACAAGTACGACGCCAATCTCGAGCCCATGCCCATCCTCATCAAGGTCGAGACCCACAACCACCCGACCGCTGTGTCGCCCTACCCCGGTGCGGCGACCGGCTCGGGTGGTGAAATCCGTGACGAGGGTGCCACCGGTCGTGGCTCGCGCCCCAAGGCGGGTCTTGCCGGCTTCACCACCTCGGACCTCCTCATCCCTGACTTCAAGCAAGAGTGGGAGTCAGACATTGGTCGTCCCGCCCACATCGCCTCCGCGTACGACATCATGATTGAGGCTCCCCTCGGCGCCGCTGCATTCAACAACGAGTTCGGCCGTCCCGCCCTGGGTGGTTACTTCCGCACTTTCCTCATGGAGGTTCCAGGACCTCAGGGTGCACCGGAGTGGCGTGGATACCACAAGCCTATCATGATTGCCGGTGGCCTTGGAAACGTTCGTGACGAATACGCCCGCAAGGACAAGATTACTCCCGGCGCCAAGATTATTGTCCTCGGTGGCCCCGGCATGCTCATCGGTCTTGGTGGGGGTGCCGCTTCGTCCATGGCTTCCGGTGCGTCGTCCGCCGATCTCGACTTTGCCTCTGTGCAGCGTGACAACCCGGAGATGGAGCGTCGTTGCCAGCAAGTCATTGACGCCTGTGTCAACCGTGGCTCCAAGGGTCCTGGCAACCCAATCCAGTCGATCCACGACGTCGGTGCTGGCGGTCTCTCCAACGCCCTTCCGGAGCTTGTCCACGACGCTGGTCTAGGCGCTGTCTTCGAGATCCGTGATGTTCTCGTTGACGACCCGAACATGTCACCCATGGAGATCTGGTGCAACGAGTCCCAGGAGCGCTACGTCCTGGCTGTCGGCCCTGAGGACCTCCCGGCCTTTGAGGAAATTGCTCGCCGTGAGCGCTGCCCCTTCGCCGTGGTTGGCACAGCCACCACTGAGGAGCGTCTTACTGTGACCGACCGCCTTCTCGGCGACAACGTCATCGACATCGCCATGTCGGTCCTCTTTGGCAAGCCTCCCCGCATGCACCGCACGGCGGAGAATGTGAAGCCCAAGCGTGATATCTTTGACTCGAGCCTCAAGGCGTACGCTCCCAATGCCACTCTCGAAAACGCTGTCGACCGTGTGCTCCACCTCCCCTCGGTCGGCTCCAAGTCGTTCCTCATCACCATTGGTGATCGCTCCATCTCCGGTCTCGTCACCCGTGACCAGATGGTTGGACCATGGCAGGTTCCTGTCGCAGACGTCGCTGTCACACGCTCGTCGTTTGGCTTCGATGTCGTTGTTGGCGAGGCCATGGCGATGGGCGAGCGCACCCCGCTCGCGCTCATCTCCGCCGGTGCCTCAGCTCGCATGGCAGTTGCCGAGTCACTCACAAACCTCGTCGCCGCGTCCATTCCGGACCTCGCGAAGGTCAAGCTCTCGGCTAACTGGATGTCCGCCGCCTCCGCCGAGGGCGAGGGCTCGCGCCTTTACGAGGCTGTCGAGGCCATTGGGCTTGACCTCTGCCCCGCTCTTGGGGTCGGTATCCCTGTTGGCAAGGACTCGATGTCCATGAGCATGCGCTGGCAGGCCGATGGACAGAAGAAGGAGGTTACCGCCCCGCTGTCGCTTATCGTTACCGCCTTCTCGCCGGTCGACAACGTCGAGCGTACCTGGACTCCTCAACTCCGCACGGACGCCGGCGAGACAACTCTCGTCTTTGCTGACCTTGCCCGGGGTAAGCAGCGTCTTGGTGGCTCAGCCCTCGCTCAGGTGTTCAAGCAGCTGGGTGCTGAAGCGCCTGACGTCGAGGACGCGGCCGAGCTCAAGGCCTTCTTCAAGGCTGTGCAGGCTCTCCACGGCACAGACATTGTTCTTGCATACCACGACCGCTCTGACGGCGGTCTTATCACGGCCGTCGTGGAGATGGCCTTTGCCGGCAGGACCGGTGTCGAGCTCAATGTGGACGCAGTGTCCCAGTCTGGCGACATCGCTGCTGCCCTTTTCAACGAGGAGCTCGGTGCCGTTTTCCAAGTCCGCACCAAGGACCTTCAGGCATTCAACCATGCTTTCGTTCATGCTGGATTCCCTACGAAGCACCTGCACGCATGTGGTGTCGTCCTTGGCCAGCAGGACCAGCGCGTCTCTATTATCGCCGGTGGCCAGGAGGTATTCGCCTCGAGCCGTGGCAAGCTCCAGCAGGCGTGGGCTGAGACCTCGTACCGCATGCAAGCGGCC
Organism: Cutaneotrichosporon sp. PL3408A; assembly: GCA_023629975.1. Lineage (NCBI taxonomy): Eukaryota > Fungi > Basidiomycota > Tremellomycetes > Trichosporonales > Trichosporonaceae > Cutaneotrichosporon > Cutaneotrichosporon sp. PL3408A. The sequence continues at coordinate 2,907,715 of JAMAMB010000002.1, forward strand.
CGTGACGAGCCCAAGGGCGCCAAGCAGGAGTTTGACGCTATCCTTAACGATGCCGACGAGGGTATTCTCTTTGACCTCAAGTTCTCCTTCCTTCCCGACGTCGACCGCGCCCTCACCACTCCTCCCCGGGTGGCGATCCTCCGTGAGCAGGGAGTCAACGGCCACATTGAGATGGCATGGTCTTTCCACGCCGCTGGCTTCGAGGCCATCGACGTTCACATGTCAGACATTATCAACGGCAAGCTCCAGCTGTCGTCGTTTGCGGGTCTTGCCGCGTGCGGCGGCTTTTCTTACGGTGACGTTCTGGGCGCTGGTTCGGGCTGGGCCAACTCCGTCCTCCTTCACCCAACAGCGCGGTCCGAGTTTGCAGACTTCTTCGCCCGCAAAGATACGTTCGCGCTCGGCGTGTGCAACGGCTGCCAGTTCTTCAGCCAGCTGCACGACATCATCCCAGGCGCCGAGTCCTGGCCGCTGTTCAAGGCCAACCGCTCTGAGCGTTTCGAGGGTCGGGCGTCGACCGTCAAGATCTCAGCTGACTCCACCTCAGTCCTGCTCAAGGGCATGGAGGGCTCGTCGCTACCCGTCGCAGTGGCACACGGGGAGGGTCGTGCGGACTTCGCCGACCACGGAGACCTCAAGGCATTGACAGCTGCTCACCTCGTGCCGGTGCGGTACGTCGACGCCAAGGGCCAGGTGACGCAGCAGTACCCTCTCAACCCCAACGGCTCGCCGGAGGGTATCGCGGCTGTGCAGACCCCTGACGGCCGCGTCCTCGCCATCATGCCCCACCCGGAGCGTGTGGTGGCTGCCGAGTCCAACTCGTGGTTCCCCGTCAACAAGCGGGGCGAGTGGAAGGGCAAGGGACCATGGTTCCGCCTCTTCCAGAACGCATATGCGTTCGCCACCAAGGCATAATAGCGTCGAGGAGAGTAGCGCGCTTACACTGTGCGATTTAGAAGGAATTGTTGTTTCGGTTATGCATCTAGTGGGACATAGCGGGAGCGCAGTCGCATGCGGATCGCGTCCTCTGAAAGGCGGAACGTGAGTGTGCCTCTCGACGTCAGCCTCGAAGGAGAGTCGGTATATTTGCGCCCTACGACGCGTTTAAGGAGTACTTTACACATTACTCGGTGCGAGCTTGGCATCCCGTATGGGTATTATCGACTGCAAAGAAGTCGGTGGTGATTCTACGCCCCTTACATCCAGCTATCTATTGAAATGCCTTCTTGCTGCGCGGTCGCCATCTCCGACAGCCGGTCGTACCTTCTAACTCCACTCGGGTCGCATCGGCCGTCCCTCCGATCACATCTCTTAGGCGATGGCGCTCCATCACGTGCACTCACAACAACTTGCCCCAGAGCTGAAAGTCGCGTTCTCCTCATCCTCGTCGTTGTTAATCATCATTTACAATGCGTCCGCCCCTCCCGCTCCGCTGGGGCTGGGGCTGGGGCTGGCAGCGTCGACTGAACCCGATTTCAACAGGACAAGCATCCCTCCTGTCCATGCGGGGGCTATACTCCGCACGACCACCACTGCTTCATTCATCCTCAGCTGTGGCAAAGGTCCGACTAGGTCAGCCAGTGCTCGGCCTGCGCGGATTCCATGCGTCCCCGCCCCGCCGCGATATCCTTTTCTTATCAATGCCCGCGCTGAAGAGCACACTCTTAAGCGTAACGCGGTTCTCGCTTCTCGCCCTCCCGTTTGTTTGGCGGTACAAGTGAGATCACTGGCCAACTGCTCCTGGCAACGCTTGGACTGACTCCAGGCTGTGGCGCAAATATAAGCGCACGTCCTGGCTTCTCATTCAGCTTCCAGTACGTCGTTCAGGAGGCTTGGCCAGATGAGACAGCGATGGCAACTTGATGTTGGCGAAGGGGGTGACTACCCCGTTCGGTTCGGTGTAGCGATGTGCCATCGCAGATTTTAGTGCCTGCGGCATGCGTTGTCGGCAAGCAATCGACTTGATGGCTGCTAACGTCAGATCTTCGCATTCTTCATTGTTGTCGCGCTCGGCCTTGACCAGTCGCCGCGTACTGGTCGATGGCGACTTTTGCTCATGTCCGAGAACGAGGAACTGGCATGGTCGTATCGGAAGTGCGTTCGCCCTCTCGGTTACGATGCTCAGTACTGACAAACAGACATAAGGAAGTTCTCAAACACGAGGGTCGTCTCATTCTACCATCCTCCGATCCCCGGTCCGAGCAAATTGAGCGTATCGCCACGCGCTTAGTGACCGCTCTGGAGGAACAAGACGACCGGGTCGTGTGCGGAGCAGCATGGCCGCCGCGGGAGGATATTATGGCAGAGATTGAGGATCACGAGCGTATGTTTGCCCGCCGCGCCGGCCTTATAGAACACTACGAGCCAAGCGCGACGGCACATTCGAACTTTGTTCCTTTCCGTCCCCTTTCGAGTAACCCCCTCAAGAAGCAGAACATCAAAGCTTCAGATTGGGGAATCTACATTATCGATCTGGTGAGCATTGGTGTTGCTTAACACCATATCTGACATACAGCCACAACTCAATGCGTTTGCACTCCCGAGTAAGGAGATTTTCGTGTACACAGGACTCCTTGACGTGATACCTGCTGGGGACGACTCCCTTGTGGCGGCCGTGCTCGCACATGAGATTGCGCACGTTGCGCAGCGACACAGTGTGGAGAATCTTGGCGTAGGTACATCTCAGCCATTCTTAGCTCACGCCAGTTCCTCAACCTCGCCGCTGTCCTTTTCGACGTCCTCCGCGGCATCTCGTTCGCCTTCACGATCTCTTTCCCAGTGTACGCTATCTCCTTTGACTCGCCGCTCACACCAGCGTAACCGACGGAGCGGGCATGTTCATCAACTGGCTGAACGACGTAGTAGCCGAACGCGCCTACTCCCGCAAGCTGGAACAGGAGGCCGACCAGGTTGGACTCGAAATTATGGCCAGGGCGGGATACGACCCGCGCGCAATGCTCGACCTGTGGGAGCTGATGGCGGCAGTTGAGGCGGACGCCGAGGCAATGGGGTATTCCAGGTCTATGGAGAGCCGGTTCCCACTATTGCGGACGCACCCGACCTCCGAGGAGCGACAGGTGGCAATTGCTGAGCAGCTGCCCGTGGCACTGCAGCTGTGGAAGGAGGCACGGGTGCCAAAGCGCGCGTCTATTGAGAAGATATTCGCAGAGAAGGCAAAGGAACAGCCCGAGCTAAAGCCTGGGCAGGTAATCTTACCCGGTGGGGGTAGGGTTATTGCGTCCGTTGCGGAGGCCGTTGTGCCAGTTGCGGCCGCTGCTGAGCCAGATCCGGAAGAGGAGGAGGACGAGGAAGAACCTATCCGCGAAGTGTAACGGTTGAGCTTGTTGTTGGGACGTCAAGGTTGTCATAATCGATAGAAGGGTCTGTTGAATTCCATCGAATCTCATCTCATGAATGCATGCTTGTACGCGATGAGGCGGCCGTTGCAGTGATGTTGCAGCGACTCTGGCTGCGGGACTGGGGGTGTGAGCCCGGCGATGAAGTGGGGCCAGAAAACAAATTTGGTTCCGTTAAATGCACAAACAATGGCCCCGCCCGCGACTGACTTCTTCAACCAACCACCAAACCAATACTTCGATACATCCATCAACCTCACAGCTTACGCCTCTCTCATCAGCCCGCATTGCCAGTGTACACTGTGCACCATGTTTGGCGAAGATGGTTCCCAAAAACTAATTAGAACGCTGAAGCAACAAGTGCAAGATAGAGGTATGTGAGGACTTCAGCTTGGCTTGGTGATGGGGCGCATCTCATTCCCACCCTGGCAATCGCTGATCGCAGATGCGAGATACTCGAAGCTTCTGCAAGAAAAGACCTCCCAAGACGAGCAGTTGAAGGAGGCCAAGTCAAGCGCTGAGGCGCAGCGAATAAGGGTTCGTAGCATTAGTTGAATCGGGACAATGGGTTGTTGCTGAAATTAAGGCCGACAAAGAGGAGACGCGCGCCGAGCGCGCTGAGGGGGCACTTCGAGCAGCTAAGGATGTAAGTCGGAATTGGGATTGTACTGACCGGTAGGAGCTAGTACAGTCCAAGCTTAGCATTGGCAACCTCGAGACCCAGCTGCGTGTGGAAGGAGAGCGTGCGGCAGAGGCCGACAAGGAGCGAAAGCGGTTGGCGTTCGGTGAGCTGCTGGTGGTCCCACGGCTGACGGCAGAACTTGAGAGCTTGTCATCGACTAGCGGACCAAGTTCGTCTACGCAGGAGACCAAGCTCGCCGCCCGCATCAAGGCGCTTGAACAGGAGCTGGCGCGGAAGGATGGGGAACTCAGTAAACGGCAAACGGAACGGGTGGGTAATTGGTAGTGGCAAGAACATTGGGGCTAATACACAGCTATCGACGGGCCAAGCTCCCACGCCGCAATCGCGTGGCAGGCGCCGTGCATCGTCTGTCAATGGTGACCTGTCCAGCCTCGCATCGCAACGAGACGATGCCCAGAAATCCGCTGCCGCTGCGCAAAAGCAGGTTGACGCTCTCAAGTCCAAACTGCAGTTGGCCGATCGGGAACGAGACAACGCAGTCAACGAGCGCATGGCACTCGAGAAAAAGAGCATGCGTGAGATCGACAGCCTTCAGGACCGCGTGGATGAGTTGGAGTTCTACCTTAACCAACGGGGCGACAAGCCGCATAAGGAGACAGAGAAGCTCCGTGCTGAACTTCTGAGTACAAAAGACCGCCTGGAGGAGCTACAGAAGAGCCTCGAAGAACGGGATAGCGAGATCGAGAGGCTACGGCACGAGTCGGTAGCCCACCAGAGCCAAGCAGAGCAGCAGAGTATAAAGGCATCAGCTCTGGAGTCGGAGTTGGACAAAGCACGCCGATCCTCGGCATCTCCTGAAGACAAGTCAGCAAACTACCTCCGCCGCGAGCTCAACACCGCATTACGGCGCGCCGATGCGAAGGACCGAGAGATAGCGGATCTCAAACTCGACCTCAAGGAGGCCAATGAGGAGAACGAGAGCCTTCGTCACTCCCGAGGAAACACCCAGCTAAACCAGCCTTCACAACGTGGGGAGCTGCAGGCACAGATCTCGGAGCTTGAAGCCCGCATTACTCAGTTGGAAGCTGAACTGGATGAGGCCACTGCTAGCACGGCTAGCACGGCTAGGCTGCAGGCCGTCGTAGACCAGTCAGCGAGCGCTCTGGAGGCATCGCGGGAGGAGTTGGAATCACAGCGCCAGACGCACGCCAAGTTATGCGAGGAGTTCGAGGTCGGTCTCCATTCTGAGGCGTCGCTGACCGCAGCAATTGACGGCCAAGATTGCTGCAGCTGCCGAGCTGGAGAAGGCACTGTCTGACGGACACGCCCGTGTCTCTGAACTTGAGCGCGACATTCAGGCAAGAACTGCAGAACTGTCCGAGGCGGAACAGGCGCTGGCAGCTGCCAAAGACCGACAGAATGCAGCCGAAGGGGCAAGGAGCGAACTCGAGACCAAGCTCCAGGAGGCCCTCGACCAATCAGCTGAATGGGAAACGCGCGCCATCGAGCTCGAATCAAGCATTTTCGCCTCTAAGAGTCTCGGTGCCGAGTTAACGTCTGCCCGCAATGAGCGTGACCGCTGGCGTGAAATGTCCGAAACCTACCAATCCGAGATCATGGAATTAGAGCAACAACTCCGCCAGGAAATCGAGGAAGTAAAGGGCAACCTCGCGTGAGTGCTACGTCTGTCCACCGGCTGACTCTCCAGTAATGCCAGCGAGGACCGTGATCGTGCAATGTCTGACCTCTCATCAGCCCGCGCTCAGATCAAGCTTCTGAAGGCTGAGTTATTGGGAGGCGCATCGGGGGACAAGGAAGGCGAACTCACATCACTGCGTCAACAACTGCATGCCACGCACGCTCAGCTGCAGGAGAAGATTCTGCTAGCGGCTAGACCCGCCAAACCCGTGGCAGACAAAGCCACTCAGATCGACCAAATGACATTCACCATTCAGCGCCTGCGGAGCCAGCGGGACGAGGCCAAGGGCCAGCTTAAGTTTGTCGAAGATGAGCTCCGCTTTGCTCATCGTGACGTTAAAGCCCGCGAGGTCGATGCTGAAAGTCTTAAGGCTGCGCGCACGGAGCTCGAGAAGAACGCCGGCCTTATAGTGGGGCTCAAGAGCGAGAAGGTGGAGCTGGACGCAAAGATTGCCGACTTGGAGGCTCGCGTGTCCGACAGCTTAACACTTTCAAGCGAGCGGGACCACCTTTTGGGACGCCTCAGCGCGGTGGAAGCTGAGCGAAACACCGCACACTCGCAGATGGCTGAGCTGGAGAACAGGATCGAGGAGACTCGTGCCGAAATCGAACGCCTGACTCAGTCTCTGCGCGACGCCGAGACCGCTCTCCAGGCCGAGCAGGAACAACGGAAGGCGCCTAAAACTGGTGCCGAGACTACCACATCTGCTCCCAGTCCGCTCGGGAACGATGGGACACAGCGTTTGCTCTCAGAGGAGAAGGATCGCGTCCAGCGACGTGACAGTGAGTGGGACTGTGGGGAAGTTGTTAACCCACAGAACACATCCGCAGCCTCGAGGCCGACAAGCAGAAGCTTGACTTTAACCTTAGCTCCTTGCAGGAGGACTTCCAAGAATTGTCCGAGGCCCATGACGCCCTCCAGGCGAAGTACACCGACCTCGAGAGCACACTCAACGATACTGTCCCGCAAGTCGAATTCCAAGAGCTCTCCGTCGCCCATGAGGCTCTGCTCGCCAAACAACACGGCTACGAAAGCAGTCTGTCTGAGGCGCGCGCCGGATTTGACGAAGCATGCTCTGAAGCCCAATCCAGGGAAGGTCGGCTGCAGGCTCTGCAGGCAACCATCGATACCCTCCAGGTCGACCTGGAAAGCCTGAAGGCGGAGCATTCATGTGCGCTGGCTGAACGCGAGGCGCTAATGGCACAACACGCCGATGCGATCGCCCAGAATAGCGCTCTCGTTGACAGGCACTCGGTGCTTGTTGCCGAGCTCGGATCAGCACACGCTCAGCTGCATGAGTACAACCAGGAGCAAGCCGCGGCCCAAGCAAGCAAAGACGATGTCACCAGCCTGGTCCTTGCCATTGCTGTCCACCGACGAGCAGTCGTCGAAAGAGCTGTTCGTGCCAATCGGACAGCAGTGCAGCTGCAGGCGTCGATCGAGAGGGTCACAGCGCTCGAGGCTGAGCAGGCGGCACTGGTTACGGAGCGCTCTGACTCTGCAACGTTGGGCCATGAGCTGGAGGTGGCGCACAAGGAACTGCGTAGCACCAAGCTGAAGCTGGAATCGGCTGCATCCGATCTGGATTCTGCCGCTGCGGCGAAGGCTGCCTCGGAGACACGGATTGCCGAGCTCGAGAGTGAGCTTGACGCCACGAAGAGTAACTACGAAGCCGCAACGGCGCGTCTTGCGGGATTAGAGAGGGAGCTCGCCACATCGCAAGAGTCATTGTCATCCGCTGAGGCCAAGCACATGGCAGCCATCGATGGACTCAATGCGCAGATGGACGAGATCAACACCGAAGCGGAGCAGCAAATCGCGGCTACCAACGATGAAGCTTACAAAGCAAAACTCGCCAATGAAAACATCATTGCTGAGCTTGAGTCCACCCTGGCGCACGTCCGCTCCCAGGGAGCTTCGGACATCGCGGATGCCAACGACCGCTTAAAGACAGCGGAGGAGGAGGTTAATACTCTGTCAGAGTGGACCAACTCCCTCACACAGGACCTTGTCAAGGCTCGCTCCGAGCTCACTTCCGCTACGAATCGGACCAAGGACGTCGAGTCGGAGGTCGAGAGTTTGCGTAATGACGTTGCCCGTCTTGAGGGGGAGCTGGAGGCTGCTCATGAGGTCGCCAAGGAGGCTCACAGCCGAATCGAACAGCTTGTCGGCGATCTGTCAATGACGAGGGCCGACCAGGCTAATCTCGAGTCGGAGCTTGGCGCCGCCCAGGCTGAGCTCGACGACCTCCGTATGAAGGAGGACGAGCTGGTCTCGAAGCTCGAGAGCGCGCAGGAATCCATCGATGTTGAACGGGCGGCTCGGACTGCGGCCGAGAACAGGGCTGCCTCGGCCGAGACCGAGAGCAAGAAGGCCTCATCGCACTTCAACTTTATGGAGCGGCAGCATGCCGACCTCTCGTCCCGGCTCGCCACGATGCGCGAGGAGCTCAATACCGCCAAAGGAGCTGCCGACACGGTGCTGGAGAAGGACGCAGAGATTACCCGCCTCGCGGAGTTGATCGGCGAGCTCAAGACTGAGCTTGCTGACCTGCGGGAAGACATGCAGAGTGAGCTTTTTATGGCTGCAAGGCAAATGAGGTCACTGACGCCAGACAACATCCGCATGCTGGACGCCAAGAACCTCGATATTGAGGAGGCGGACGATCGCGAAATGGAGCTCAAGAAGCAGATCAAGAAGCTCAACGCCCGCGCTGACAAGCTTTCGCGAAAGAACAAGGCCCTCACCGGCGAGATTGAAACTCTCCAGAATACGATGGAGAACATGTCCCCACGGAGGCATCAGGCAATCCACTCCATCGCACAGACTCCGGCACGCGCCGTGCCCTCTCCAGCGCCTCTCAACGCGACGGGCAAGCGCGGACGGGACGAGGACGAGCCACCCGCGACCAAGGAAGTCTGGGTCGGCGACGAGCCGACCCTGAAGACTCGCATCTCGCCCAGTTCGAGACAGCCGTTAGGTAGCCGAGCAGGGAACGAGCGGCCTGTGAGCACGCGCAAGCTGAGCGCAACAGAGAAGGCGTTCATGGCGAAGCAGGCACAGCGAGCGGCAAGCGGGGCTGGAGGGGCGACGCCCAGCGAACGCAAGTTCCTGGGTGCACGAAACGTTTTCGCGACGCCGTCTTCGGCGACGCCAAGAGCTCCAGGTTCGGGCAAGTGAGGGGTTAATTGGACATTACTATTGTTTGTATAACATGCACATATACTGTAGTTCGCAATGCTCCACTCAGCATGAGTGTTGTGAGTTATCCTTGGTGTGTCAGTCCAGTGGAATTATTCCGCCATATCTTTAATCTTGCCAGTCTAGTTAGCAGGCAAAAGGCAATCTCCTAGCGTCATTGGCCTTGTTCCCCAAGTGATCGGGAAGCAGTACCTTCTGTTGCGGGCCATCCCTTCCCTTTCCCAGGAGGTCGGTGTTTACTGATCGTCTCAAACTTGGCTTGGCCTGTCCGATATTGCAACGCTCCTGGCCTCTGACCCATGAACGGTTGCATGCTATGCCTGTGTACTCCCTCTGTCCTCTACTCCTTGCCGATCACAATCCCTCGCTTGTGGAGATATCCGTGGTTGCCAGGGTTGGAATAGAACTCGATGTCCGTCCTGCGCACCGGCAGCGCGCTCTTGACAGGCCGCTCAAACTTCTCCGGCGAGACCTCCTGCCGCAGACTCAGATTGTTGTGGTACACAGCCTCGACCTCCCCTCCCGCCCCGATAACAGCATCAGCCGCGCTCTTCGAGTACCTCGAGAGCTGGAGGTTGAGCTTCGGCAGCGGAAGGTCCGGGTCGGCCTGCCCCAACAACTTGACACCAGCCTGCTTGCTGAGTCCGTGGACGGCGTTCGAGCGCACGACTGTTCCGATGGTGATGGGGGAGTTGGGGTCGATGCGGCCGTCGGCAATCCAGCGCTGCAGCGTGGCGAGCTGGAGTGGAGCGTAGGCGCGGCGCGTAAAGTTGATAAAGCCGCGTTTGGGGAAGAGGCGGGTCAGCGGCGTCTGACCGCCTGCAAAGCCGGGCGTTGGCTTGCCGGTACCACTGCGGGCGTTCTGACCCTTGTGACCACGTCCGGCTTGTGCACCCTTCGTCGATCCCTCACCACGGCCGCGACGCAGGTTCTGGCGTCAGCTGGAGCAGGTTGGTGCAGGCATTCAGGCGACGAGCACAAGCGAGGACAGTGCATTCCCGGAGTGTTGGACAGCTCCTTCTCTGGCATTTCTCCTGGCGCCTTTCTCCACTCGAAATATGCAAAGCATACTTCGCAAACTTCTGCGACCACGACCGACGAGGCTGCTCGAGTCGACGATACTTTGCCTATACGGTTGAACATTCGAGTCGACTTACCACCTTGTTGCTTCCCTTCGCTGGAGAGAGGTTTCCGAGGTGAGTCGAGGACATGGCGCGGATTCCCATTCCTGTGGGCTCGACAGCCGTAGCGAGCGCCGCGCGCAGTGATTGCAAGCCGAGCATGGTGGTGTGGTTGGTTGTGGTCGCGAGATGGCTCTCCGAACTTTCGACTTTCAACACCAACACAAGTCGGGAAAGAGGAGAACGGCGGATTTCGGCCACGTGTTAGCGGATGGTATCAATGACACGTGTAAACCATTTTGATTTCATGGCTGTAGCGAGTCAACGATCTCCAAAGTCGATTTCGATCCGAGTTATCAGCAATATCACTCGAGCATCTCATTGTCAACAAACTCGTCTCTTTCTTTTCAACCACTGCATGCTTAGGAGCCTATATAGGGCAAGCACGCAGGTAATCCCCACTCTAAACTGCTCTTACAGGCCGACAGCCTATCGTCACTCTCCCGCGTTCGCCACAAGATCTTTCAAAATGTCCCTCCCTGCTGCTGAGGCCAACCTCCAGAAGGACCCCGAGACCGGCGAGATGGTCTCCAAGTCGTGAGTCGATGTTTTACCGCATTCTATGAAGTTTTCTTGAGCTTTAGCGTCTTGACTGGAAATTTCTATTTGCCGTGCATGAGCCAGCGACCCCAGCGCTCACCTCCACGCCGTGCTCGTGCGCTGCACAATTTCCGAGGCACAAGCTTTGCATAGTCGTCGAGGGACTCCCGTTGACGCCAGCGAACTTAAGCGTCGCCAGAAGCAGCGTGAAGTGGAGAAGAAGAAAGCTGCCAAGGCCGCCGAGAAGGCCGCTTCCGCACCCGCCCAGTCGTCGAAGTCCGCTGCTGCTGCTGCCGCCGCTGCTGAGGATCAGCTTGATGCCGCGGCGTTCTACGAGCTCCGCTCCAACACTATCAAGAAGCTCCGCGAGACCAAGAACCCGGACCCCTACCCGCACAAGTTCCACGTCTCGACTGGTATCCCGGCCTATGTTGAGGAGTGGGGTGCGCCAGGCAAGGTCCCAGAGGGCCAGAGTGTCGAGGTGTCTGAGCCCATCTCCATTGCGGGACGTGTGACAACGATGCGCTCGTCGGGCAACAAGATTCGTTTCTACGACCTGCGGGCCGATGGTGCGAAGGTCCAGGTGCTGGCACAGGCGCAGAACGCCAAGTCGCTTGAGGACTTTGTGGCGCAGAACGACGTGATTCGCCGTGGAGACATCATCGGTGTGGTCGGCAAGCCTACGCGTACCAAGACAGGCGAGCTGTCTCTTGCCGCTACGGAGGTCAAGCTTCTCTCCCCCTGTCTCCACCAGTTGCCTGGCCGTGAGGGTCTCACCGACACCGAGACCCGCTACCGCAAGCGTTACCTGGATTTGATCGTGAACCAGCCCACGCGTGACGTCTTCATCGCCCGCGCCAAGATCATCAACTACATCCGCAAGTTCCTCGACTCGCTCGGATTCCTCGAGGTTGAAACCCCCATGATGTCGATGATTGCCGGCGGTGCCACCGCCAAGCCTTTCGTGACCCACCACAACGACCTCAAGCTCGACCTTTTCATGCGTATCGCGCCTGAGCTGTACCTCAAGGAGCTGATCGTCGGTGGCCTCGACCGTGTGTTCGAGATTGGCCGTGTGTTCCGTAACGAGCAGATCGACATGACCCACAACCCTGAGTTCTCCATCTGCGAGTTCTACATGGCATACGCAGACATGTACGACCTCATGGACATGACCGAATCGATGATCTCGGGTCTCGTCAAGTACCTCACTGGCGGCACCAAGATCAAGTTCCACCCGAAGGGCAAGGGAGAGGGCATGCCGTCTTATGACATTGACTTTGCCACTCCCTGGAAGCGCTTCGACATGATTGAGGAGCTCGAGAAGCAGCTCGGTGTCAAGTTCCCTCCTGGAGAGACCCTCCACACCGACGAGGCCAACAAGTTCCTCCGCGACGTCTGCGACAAGCACAAGGTCGACTGCCCCGAGCCCAAGACCAATGCTCGTCTCCTCGACAAGCTGGTCGGCGAGTTTATTGAGAACCAGTGCATCAACCCCTCCTTCATTGTCGGTCACCCTCAGGTCATGTCCCCTCTTGCCAAGTACCACCGCTCCCGCCCTGGTCTCTGCGAGCGCTTCGAGGCATTCATTGCCACCAAGGAGATCTGCAACGCATACACGGAGCTTAACGACCCCTTCGACCAGCGTGACCGCTTCCAGGAGCAGACCCGCCAGAAGGAGCAGGGTGACGACGAGGCACAGGGTGTGGACGAGACCTTCCTGAATGCGTGAGTACGGAATTAGTCGCAGACTGCGACGCTTTCCTCCCCTGCGATGCAACGCTAATCCCAGCCTCGAGTACGGTCTTCCCCCAACTGGTGGCTGGGGTCTTGGTATCGACCGTCTTGTCATGTTCCTCACTGATTCGGCAAACATCAAGGAGGTCCTCCTCTTCCCCGCCATGCGTCCCGAGGGCAAGGCGAACGAGGCCCCCGCGGCAGGCGAGAAGGCCTAGGCAGTGTCGTGGTTTAATGGCATAACATGCTAGATCTGTATGCAGCTGGGCTGGTTACTGTCGGGCGTTCCTGCTTTGGCTTGAAGACCAAGCTAACTCAGAAGCTCAAGGCTCTCCGAGCAGGACGCGTGTTTAAGCAAGTGTGGCAGTGGCAGCCGCATGGAATGTGACTCTAACGACACGGCACTCCGCGCCGGTTGCTGCGATTGGGGACATCGAACATGTACGGGCGGTCCCCTTCTGAAATGATCGATCGGGTTCACTGGTATGGATGGTGCAACAGGCTTCTTAACGGTGAACCTGCTGCAGAAGAAACCTGTGAATGGACACAGTCTACGCCAGTTTCAGTTTTCACTTGCATGCTCATGTTTTGCGGGTACGCTACCTCCTAATCGCTGAGGCCCCAGCAGAAAGCGGACATTGAGCCGATGTCGCCTTGGGCTACCGTGCGCGCTGGGGCACCCACTCGTCCTGCCTCTGGCTGGGAAGTTATTGCATGTACCACTTCCCCGACTCTTCCTCCAGACCCTTCATTGCCTGACACGAGTAAACTTCGTAGGAATACACGATCACCACGGTTCGCAGCTTTCACAGCATGACCTGTACTCCGGAACGTCGACCATATAGCAGTTGCCCTTGTGACTGGTTCTGTTTCGGGATCTAGCCACCTCGTAATCCCGCTCCCGAACACGACTGCAGTAAGCGTACCAAATGAATACAGGTAAACTATTGAACACCTTGGGTCCTGCAAGGTGAGCCAGTGAGTTGATTTACTTGTCCACTGCTACCCAGTGTTCCACTTTCTTCCCCAGCATCCACCCCCGCGCTCCCACCAGTTGACGTAAAACCCTTCCGAAGCTTTATGATTCTACCATCGAGTACAGACTCCCATACTAAAATCATAACCAGACATGGGAAGTGCCCACACCGAGACACATAACCCTCGCCCTCCCCACCTCTTGACCACGCAACGCAATCAAATTGTCGCCGAATGCTCGGCGGAGATGTGAACCCAGTGTAACCTGTCAGCAGCCACCCCCAGTTTCCATACCAGTAGACACCCGGCCGGGCTCAGTTTTCCGACTCTTTCGTTTCCACAGCACTTGTGGCACTAAAACGAGGGCATGCAGACCAGAAGCACGTCGAAATGCAGGCAGCATGCATTGGGGGCTGTTCTCGTGGTCACAAGCCAACAAGAAGACAACAACAACAACACCTCCTCGCTAGTATATTGGTTAGTATATTCGCCTCTCAATGTTAGAGGGCTGCCCGAAAGGGGCATAGACCGCGAAAGAGCAGGGTTCGATTCCCTGGCGGGGAAACCTTTTGCCGCTGCATGCATGGGACGCTTCGTTTGGGACGCTTCGTTTGGGACGCTTCGTTTGGGACGCTTCGTTTGGCATCGAGTGCCCATACGGGTGGAGGGGGTTGGAAGATTTGAAGGTAGCCCCGCAGATTCTTATTTGCCTCCGCTCCTTGCCACACGAAAAGCAGTCGCCGAATTGATGCCGCAACTCCTAAGAAACCCACATTGAAACGTCTGCTTCGAGATTCCGGACGAGCTAGCTATCAAACATGCTCTTACATATGTCTATAGCGAGTTTGTATCTATCTCTTGCTTGCCTCCTACTTCTAGCCTCTCTGATGCATGAGTTGCAGCTAATCAAACATTTGGGCATCCATTTCGTGTACGGCCAAAAATAGCTGATGTGCGGTGAAATTTCCGGCAAGTTTTATACCTGCGCAGGCGACCAATTTCGCCCGGCTGCCACCGCGATGCCGCACACGTCGCAGCTCATAGATAAAGCACCTCTAACAAAACATACTGGCATTGCAGAGAGGTGTCGACGGCGATTGCGCAATGTTTGATCACTTTTCTTCCAGCCGCTGTGGGGGTGTCACTAACGTAGTCTACTGCCTTCACGGCCAATCCCAGGCAGCAAAACGTCAAAAAGTATCGTTATTGATGCTCTCTGACGGAGAATTGAACTCCGGTCTCCCGCGGTCAGAACAGATGACAAGCGAGCATACTAGCCACTATACGATCAGAGATAGTACTTCGATATTCACCATTGTCCAGGTTCGTCAATGAGGCCGCTGCGTAAGATGAAATATTGCCAAATTCAATGCATATGCATAGAAACGTTGAAACGGAGGCGCCGAGGGGTCTGCTTCCAGCTGGCGTCATCAGTATTGGCCATGCGCCACTGTGGACGCAAGTCGAGGCAGAGTTTGGGAGTCGTTGAGGTTTGCTTCGGCACATCTGACGACTACTCGAAGAGCGTGTCTCAGTCTCTCGCGCAGTCGGGTATAATACATCAACATACAGTCTACTATCAGTAGCTTAGAAGCGTCCCCGTCCGCGACCACCGCCTCCGCCTCCACCACGGCTGAATCCACCGCGACCACCGCCGCGCGAGAAACCGCCACCACCCCCGCCGCGACTGCCGAATCCGCCACGGCCTCCTCCGCGCCCACCGCGTCCAGGGGGTCCTCCACGTCCCCGGCCACCACCACGACCCCCAGTCGCTCCGCCGCGCTTTTTCTCGCCTGATGTCAGCAGGGTTCTTCAGCGCAGCATCAAAGAGCCGGGTGATGGGCACCGTGAACGGATGTCACCCGAACAGCGTCCGCTGTAATCCAACTCCGCCTATCCTTCTGCCTTCCCACACTTCGTGCTCAACTCACCCTTGGGCGCAGGCGGCTTGGGCAGGAACCGCTCCAATGGCAACAACTTGTCGCCGCCGATGTAAACCTTGTCCTCCTTCTTGAACGAGGAGGCCTGCATCCCAGACTCCATCTTGACGGTGAAGTAGACCTCGTTAATGGGGCCGAGGATTTCGTCGATCTTGCCAATCTGCGTCTTGTTCTCGAGGTAGATCGGTGCGTTGAAGTATGGAATCTTGGTTGGCTGTGTCAGGCTGCACAGCATCTCGCTTTCGACGGGGTGCACAAACGAGCCAATTTCTGCATGTCAGCTGATGTCCATCGCTTTGGGTCTGTGGCGAGTCTCTGCGTCCGCATGCCCCGGTCGGCGCAGGTGTGGTGATGGGCACGCCGGCTCGAAGTCCACAGTACGTCCACAACACCTGTACGTCCACACCACCTCGCCATATGCCTGCCTGGCCTGAGCCAGACACCCCAGTGCTGCCTTCTTGCTCTGTTCACCTCACGGCCTCCCCACGCTGCACATTCCACTGATTCAATACCCACCAAGAACCTCAGCAGGGGGACCGAAGCTGGGCGCTCCACCTCGGCCGCCTCCGCGTCCGCCGCGTCCACCGCCGAATCCGCCACGGCCACCACCGCCGCCCCGAGAGAATCCACCGCGTCCGCTCATTGTTCGAGTATGTTGTCGTTGGCGATGTCGGAGTCGGGTATCGATAACAGCACAGTCGATGGACTTGAATTCACAACTTTTGACTGACCGGCGATATAGGCGGGAGTCCAGGTGTGGCGTCACGTGGATGCCACGCGGATCAATTGGGCCCCGCAAAGTTTCGATCGCTTGCCGTCATCGTGTCCATCGGAGCGCTCGTCGAGCTATCTCTTGATCTCCGGCGATCTTGCATCTTCAATCTTCCAGACGTCACTTGACGAGATCGCCGCCGCCGTCGGTGGCAAAGACGACATGGGTGACTACAAGGCGACGAAGGAGGCGTTCCATGCCGACAATCCGGGGTCGTCGGTGCACTACATCAATCTCTTGAGCATCACAGCACTGGTGGGTGGCGCGCAACTCCACTGATGTAGCTGATTGTAGACTGGGTATGCGCTCTACGCGACGGCATCGCGCCGGCTGCAAGGTCCCGGACTGGATTACCTTACGACCGTCCTTCCCCTCCTATTAGCCATGACGATGATGTCGTCCCGACTGATACTTCTCAATGCCGGACTCGCCATCGCAGCATGGGTTTTCAGCGTGACAACCCCGCGGAGCTGGTACCCTGTGCGGATTACGAAGCCGCGCGGGAGCTGGCTGGCCGAGAGCGACTCGGAGGATGAGGGCGGGAGCGGACGGCGGTCGCCAGCGCGCCGGCCCAAGGTCAAGCTGCCAAGCCAGGTCGTGGCGGAGGCCAACGCCAACGAGCTGCGCCGGCGCTCCTCATCCACGCCGCCCATCTCTCCCGCCACGGACGAGAGGAGACGGAGGCGGCCCTCGCCCGCCGGAGGCGTCTCTGCCGCCGTCATAGACATCCGCGCGTCGCCCGACAGCTCCCCAAAGCAACAGGGCTCGGCGTTCAAGAAGGAAAAACACCTGCCCAAAGGCCCTCGTAACAGTAACACTCAGCTCCCACATCTCCGCGCTGGGCGCCCGGCGCTGCCCAAAACTCTCCTTCCCTTCCTCTCCGTCTATCGCGCCCACATGATGGTTATGACTGTCCTTGCGATCTTGGCGGTCGACTTCCCGGTCTTCCCCCGTGTCCTGGGCAAGACGGAGGACTGGGGTACAGGAATGATGGACGTCGGCGTTGGCTCGTTCGTCTTCTCCCTCGGCATTGTCAGCTCCAAGGCGTTTGTGATAACCCGGCACGGCAAGATGCTCAGTATACTAGGCGGCGCGCTGAGGCGCGCCCTCCCTGTCCTTATCCTTGGTTTCATCCGTCTCCTCATGGTCAAGGGAGTGGAATATCCTGTGCGTTGCCCGACAGCTTCTGCTTAACGATATCCTCTGATTCCAGGAACATGTGACTGAGTACGGGGTGCACTGGAACTTCTTCTTCACGCTCGGCCTCGTCCCGGCCCTCGCAACTGCCCTCCTCCCCTTGCGGCGACAGGTCAAGTGGGGCACCATCGCGCTCGCGCTTTGCATCCGTAAGCTGTTTGAATCGGTCCATAGCTGACAGCAGTGCATCAACTCGTGCTGTCTATACCAGGCCTGACACCGTTCCTGTTGAACGCATATCGCCCCAACATTATCGCAGCGAACAAGGAGGGGTTGGCCTCGCTTCCAGGCTATCTCGCCATCTTCCTCGTCGGCCTCTCTGCTGGTGAACACATCCTCGCTCTGTCGACTGGGAGGCGGCGCCGGCGCCATTCACCCCGTCGGCGCCCACCCGCGCCGAGCGGGAACGAGACCGACGACGAGTTTTCAGATCCCGACGTGGTAGCGGAGCGGGCGACGCGGCGGCGTTCAGAGCTCGCCCTTGAGTTGGCCGGCTACGCAGCTGCGAGCTGGATCGCGCTGGGCACGTGTGAATGGCTGGGATGGAGAGTCTCACGCCGTCTCGTAAGTCGTTGTGGGACCACATCTTCCTAGTCCATCGCTGACAGCAGGCGAACGTACCGTACGTCCTCTGGACGGTGGCGTACAACACGTCCTATCTCGCCGGATACCTCTTCATCGAGATCTGGCTTACCGAGAACCGGCCGGGAGCTTCTGATGCCTGCCCGCCCCTCCTGGACGCGATCAACGCCAACGGGCTCGTCGTCTTCCTCCTCGCCAACCTCGGTACGGGGCTCGTCAACGTCAGCATGCAGACCATGTTTGCAGACGACACGGTCGCCATGGTCGTTCTCGTATTGTACAGTGTTGCTGTCTGCGCCGTAGCCTGGCAGCTCCGTGGGGTCCGTATCAAGATATGATATAATTTTCTGATAGAGATGTAGACGGGTACAGATGTACACATATTGCCGCCGTCGTTTCGATATACTTGGACAAACGTGCCCAGCTCGGCGAGGGCAGTCATTGTCAGATTGAAAGGGACACTGAGCCGCCGAGCAAGCCATGCGTGTGGCACGTGTGCAGGCGCTTCTGGCTGCACCCCGGTTTTAATACAGACCTGCCAATCTGCTCTAGTTGAACATTATCAACGTGAGAGCGAGATAAGTGTTCTGTTGCCACTTAGTGAGAAATTGGAAGAAGCCAGAGGTTGAAATCCTGTACCAGCCTCATACTGTACTTCGAGCGCGAGGTAGACATTAGGTTGAAGTCGACAGTGGCAGTGGGTTAAGATCTCTGTGCGACAAGGGCCGCCAGTTTGTGGCAGTCGCGATCCTCAGCCTGTCTCAGCGCTCAATCATTCCATAGCTCGATACCATGTCCGATTCCGATTCCGATTCCGACTCCGAATCCGAAATACTCACCACGGATTGCAGGTCTTGAATCCAGCCGTCATTTCAGCAACTCGTCACCGGTGCCGTGGCCCAACAGTTGCCACACCTAGGCTGTTTTCCCACGCCCACGGGGTCTGAGTAGCAGAGCAGACTGCATGGCGCGCCACAAGGGCGGTGTGGCAAAGGACAGCGGAATGGAATCGTTGACGTCCGCCGCCACCGACCAATTCATCGGACGATTGTGCTGCGGTGCCACGAGGACGACGGAACGCCCTGCCGCCACTAACAGTGCCACACTGCCATGCATGGGCTCGCAATAATGCACGTACCTTCCCATACTTGCTATGCCTCCGACTTCCTAAGCCTAGTGTCCCTCAGCACTTGCCCTCGACCACGCCAGAAGCATACGCAAACAGGGCTCGACGCCCAGGGACGGCGTGGCGCTGTGTCGGCTGCCGATCTTGACGACGTCTCGGACTCCGGTCCGGGGCCGGTCTCGGTTCCTCGGTCCGTCTCAGTAGGCCCTCGTGCTCCCTTTGTATCAACACAATACTCCGTGCACCACGCTTTTGTCGTGCTTTGGTTGTGAGATGTGGAGCCGAGACGGGGGATGGTCGGCACAGCCGGCGAAGTTCCCGAGGTTTGTCCACAGTATACCCTGTGACGGTTTAGCCTGCAGCCGTGTCTCGCGATTTTTGTGGCCGGACTCCGCCTATTTTGTTCTCTTTGTCTCTGCATACGTCAGAGACGCTGGTGCATTGGTGCGTTAATGCGTCGTTACGTGATGCGTAGGTGCGTTGATGCGCCCATGCGCCCAAGCGGTGTTTGAAGCTACAGTACTACAGTACAGCTGCACCTGAGAATATTCTTGATAGGGATATTGGTTGCGGCACTCTCCACCGCTTACGACTTAACGTCAAATCTTGGGCGGGCTCGCAACTCGTGTGCTCAGAAGTCACCTTTAAGGGGGCGAGAGGAGTCGCCGTGGAATGAAATCAACTGGCCGGGCACCCTCAAAACTTCTGTAACACGCTCTGCTCAAAGGAAAGAGTGTAGAGTCTTAGGTGCCACATACTGAAGTCAGCGGCGCTTAGACAGTGGAACGCTGCGCAGAATGGATCTCACTTGAGACTGCAACAGCACTGCTGGCTAGAAGAACACCCGGGTATTGTCGCTTTATCCGTTCTTCTCACGCCCCGATATGACGACCGCGGCAGAGGCGGCCGTGTTGTTCTGACGGCTTCGACGGTCGCTCTTATCGCCCCGAGGCATGTCTCTTGTGGGCCTCGCGGCTGCCTCACCACTGCCTCGCCCAAAAGGCATGCCTCGCCAAGAAGGAATGCCCGCAGCAGTAGATCCAATCCAACCTCGATTGCTCGCAATGCTCTCACCACTCCGTCATTCAATCATGCCATCCGCGGCGTGGCGGTGACTACCTTTGATTGCTGGGGTCCCGCGCGTGACCCCCAGCCATTTGAAGACATTCGTGAGATCTCATTCAAGGCTCGTTTTGCCACGCCATGGTACCAGCCTGCAATTCCAGTTGCGCCGGTGCCGGCGCCTACCGGTTGTCTGCCAAGTCGCTGCGTCGCCCGCCAAGTTGCTTGGGGAGGCAGCGTTCCGAATTCCCAGTCGGTGCAGGACCGAAGGGGAAGCAAATCCAAGATCGCATCGGTTGCAAAAATCATAGGGGATTGCTGGATTGTGTGAGGACTTGGCGTTGCAGGGCTGATGGCTACGAGATCTCACAGTCTCACCTCACCTATTCTCAGCAATATCCGACTGCGCTGTCAACTTCTCCGTCGGCATAGATCTGTGTTGGAGGGAGTACCCGCCAGCACGTCTCAGAGCAGCCCGATCGTATCGCCGCACAGACAGTCCGCGGGCCGTAGTGCAGGGACAAGGGCACAACACGAGGCAGTGTTTCGCAAATGTCCAAGATACCGGCCGTGGGTACATACCCAACTGGGATTCAACGATGCATGGTGCTGGTGAATAGTGGCGCCGAGAAGTAAGACTTGTCTGACTGTGATGCATCCTTTGGGGCTCACTGTGGGTGACGAGCATAGGTAGGCTGTAGAGCGGTCCGAGAAGCGGCATGTGCGGTTGAGAGGCTGCTGAGGCGCAGTGCTTGGATAGGGCTGAGGCTGGGTAGGAGAAATTAGAAGCAATTTGAAAGTCGTTAGCTTGAAGGTGAAGACCAAGGGAGGAGCGAGGGTGATCATTAATTCATAGTCGATGCAAATAGGGTGCTATCAATTGCTCCGCTTCAGCTCCCCAGGCATCGGTGCTCGGCTTGCAATTGACACCTCCAACCTGAGTACAGCACATCGAGCTCAATTGCATCTGTGAACTTGCACTGGCGAACGCGGACGATTTCGAGGTCAGCGACGACAAACGATGCCAGCATTGTTGTTCCATTCCAACGCGCATCCCCCCACATGGCCCGACGCGGATGCTCTCCGAGCAACTGAGATCCTAAGGTATGCCGCCAGCTGTCAACGGCCTTCGCGCTGACGCCAATGTCCACGCCGTCCAGCCGCGGACGCCATCGACGGCCAGCCACGTCCTCACTTTAGGGCAAAAGGCCGGCCCAAATGGCCGTCGAGAACAAGCTTTCCTCGCGTCCTCCTGGAATCGAGGACAGCGAACCTCTCGTGTGTCCTGTTCAGAGGCGCTTCGATGTCCGCAGGCACATCGTGCCCTATGTGTACCAGAGTGCTTCCCCAACGCCACAACTTAACGGCGGCGCCACCCTCGGCATCTTCGCACCTGCATCCCTTCGCAAGCCGGACGCCATGCCGCCCACCGTCATGTTTGAAGCAGGGGGAAGGGCCCTAAGCTGCAAATCCCCTGCACCGCTTCGCCCCATGCATCCCAACACACACGGGCACGCGAACGAGACCGTCTGCGGTCGTCCGTCCTATTCTTCACGCAAAAGCCTGCATGCATTCGGTGACACTGACACTCCGAACACTGATTCGTCTGGATTCGTGCCTGCCGAACCTGGAGCCGAGAGTCGCTTGCCTCCGGAGCGGAGGGCGCGGAAAAAACGTCGCCGCGGGGTGATCTTGGACCTCGGAGTTGGCGCAGGACGGCTCAGAGCTGTTGCCGGGAAAACCAGGGGCCGGGGGAGTTTTTGGCTGCACTTGGCTGAACTCTCCTTGGATTCCTGGGCAGGTAGGAGTATGAATACAGACAAGGTTCCGGGGGAGGGCCGGAGTCGTGGGGCGATTGGCAGCTGGGCAGCGGGGATAATGCATGTGGGGCCAGGTATGCGAGACCTGCCAAACAGGGCTCAGCTGCGAAGATTAGGGAGGGGGTGACACTATAAGAACTGGAACCGGTCGGAGTCGTGTCGGAAGGTAAGGGAGAGCCTTTGGAGCTAAAGCGAGGTGAATGAATGATGGTTTCGGCGTGGAACGCCAGCCAAACAGATGGCTGAGACCAGTGGAGTCTCTCTCTCTCGCGCTCTGTCTCGAGCTGTCTAGCTGTCTGAGAATACAACGTAGGAAACTGCAGAGCCTAATTACGCCACGCCGTGCCACGCCGTGCTACGCCGTGGTTCGCCATGCCACTCAAGTTACCCTTGAAGAAGAATACAACTGTGGCGTCAGTTATGAATGTAAGCATCCTATCGATTCCTGGCTTTTGCTCTTCTCGCCATTGCTCTCTCTCTTTTCCTGCTGGCTCTCAGCTCTCAGGATGACAAGATACCTTGGCTCACATGGCTTGTCGCCTTCTGACTCCCTCTCCGCTCTCTCTCCCTCGCTCCGTGATCGTCATCAGTAGTCTGCATTCTCTTTCAGTGGGCCTCGCTGTATTCAACCCCTTTGACCAATCTTTGGAACAATCCTTCTTGGTTGGTACCTCATCGCATGTCGCAAGACTACCCTTTGCTCTCAGTACGCCTCAGACGCCACCTTATGCTTTGTCTGCTGTCCGGCGTCCACAACCCTTGCATGCTCTGCATTTCCTGCACTTCCTGCACGGCCTGTATGGCCTTGCACGGCCTTGCATGGTTGGCACTGGACCAAGCACAATCTCACCCCTCACCTCATCCAATTCATCAATCAATCTCCTCCCTCGAAGTCCGCCTACAGTACATCTCCACAACCTCCCATCCTCTCTTGTGTCCTCTTCTCCTCTCTCTTCTTATTCTCTTTCCACTCGTACTCACCCTGCTCCCTGCCACCGTCTGTCACCAGTCATACGCACTCTCACAAAAGGGCTGGCTGCAGATCACAGACACTTTGAGTTCGCTCATCACACCGCCTCCTCTCTACTGCCTGGCAACTCTCCTTCGTTCGACCTCATCGCGTCGCACAAGGCGCTGTACATATCCACGATGGCCCCAACAGCGAGTCTTCCTCCATTATCGTCTCTGCTACGCGCGGAGCCAATGGGCGGATTCCAACGTCCAACTATGAGCAACGGCTCATCATCACCTCCATGTTCGCCTCGTACCCCGGCCGGTGATCCCGACGCGGACGCACTACGATCACAAGCGCATGGCTCGACTTCGGCTTCTCCCCGACTTTCCTCTATGAGCATCGATGGCAAGCGCCGCCCTGCCCCGTTAACGCTCCAGGCTTTGCCTCCGATTTCATCGTTGTCCTCCGAGCGCAGAACCAGCCCAGGTGACGAGCGCCGCTCCATCTCGTCCTTGCTCAATAGCAGCACGAGCGGCCGCCTCCCTGTTCCATTCACAAATTCCAGCAGCCACCCTTCTCAGCACTCGCTCCGCTCACCCCTTCGTGACCGCCCACCGGTCCTCTCCTCTCGTCCATCGCCCGAGCGCTTCGCCTATCATCCACCGCCACCCGCCCCGTCGTCAGCTCTGCCCGCACATCCAGATGGTCCCCCTCAACCCAGCTATCAGCCTCCCCTTACTGCACCTGTTCACGGGGAATATCCCCGGCCGCCTCCCGAGGCTCGACGCCACTCCTTCCAGCCAGTGGAATATTACGGACCTCCACCACCCGCCACTGGGTATTACGCTCCACCTTATGAAGCGGTCTTTGTTCCACACCCCCAGCCCGTGGCGTACGAAGCAATTCCTTCGTTCACGGCCCTTGGAGCGCGTGCTCCCATCTCGCGCACAACGCGTGCATGTGAGAGCTGTAGAGCCAGAAAGGTAATTTGAGAAGCGAGAACTCAATGGTCCGAGGCGGAAGCTGACGACTCCCAGGTTCGGTGTGACGCAGGTGGCGGACTCCCCGGTGGCCCTCACGCTTGCTCGAGATGTCGTGAAAGTGGTCGATCTTGCGTATACTCTGCAACCCAGAAAAAGCGTGGACCATGCCCCGGACGCTCGGTGCAACAACGTCTCGCATCAGCGGGCAATGATGGCGAACGGGCTCCCTCAGCTCGTCGTACCTCGCTAGAGTCACTTCAGCGCGAGGAATGGGAGCGTGCCCAAGCGCACCACGCTCATCACCACATGCCTCACTCCGCCCCCCCTCACCCCGTCGAGGCATGGCCATGGTCTGGTGGCCCCTCTGACGAGCGCTACCACCCAGCGGACGAGCGCTACCATCCCAAGGACGAACGCTACCATCCATACTCCCGTGCCCAGCCTCCATCCCATCAGCAACCTCAACAGCAGCCAGGTCCTCCTGCACACCTTTCTCACGGACCCCCTCTCCCTCATGGTCCACCTCTTCATCCTGGTCAGCGCGAGAGAGGCCCCGTTGGCGGATGGGAGAACCACCCCCCTCCTCCTCACAGTGGCTTCGGGCACGACCACGTACCCCGCCACGCACCCTCGCCCGGCTTCGACGTTCAATACCCCATGCGTTCGCCCCACGGCTCTAGCATGCCACGACACTTCCTTCCCCGCGGCCCTCCCTCAGGCCCCCATAGCGTGCCACCCCCTCCACCTCACCTCGGCCACCCGCCTCACGCGCCGCACCCACCGCCCCATCCCCACGGCGGCGAGTACTTCCCCCGCCAAGCGAGCCCTCCTCCTCACTCACTTCTTCGCCGTTAGACAACTCCCAGACGCACAGACTGTAGAGCTGGATGTAGCTCTGAGAACCAGGACACTCCGTTTATGACTCGTTGTATACGATGAAAATTGCTTGGCGGTGGCGTGGAGAACAGACATGCGCTGGAATCAAAGTGTTCCAGCTACATCCAGGGAAGGTACCCGTTAGGAGTTGGTCAGTGAACTTCCAGGATCCGATACTGCAGATGTCAATATCTCAGCTCGATCAGCTC
Source organism: Cutaneotrichosporon sp. PL3408A (assembly GCA_023629975.1). NCBI lineage: Eukaryota > Fungi > Basidiomycota > Tremellomycetes > Trichosporonales > Trichosporonaceae > Cutaneotrichosporon > Cutaneotrichosporon sp. PL3408A. The sequence continues at coordinate 2,932,569 of JAMAMB010000002.1, forward strand.
ACCTCACCGCTTTGGATCCCGTCCACATGGCGACCGACGATCCGACAAGCCTCCTACTTAACCTTGAACAGCCTTGGCATTGGTGATCTTCAGACCTAGCTCATGTCTTGTATAAGCAGCGTTTCGCTCCCGTCATGTCATTGCTTCCACAAATACCGCCCGCATGCCGTCATCCACTTGGGCGTGATGGGCTGTGAGAGGGGACGGGAACGCGAGGCTGCGTCCCGCGAAATCCGGGGCTCGCGCCACTTTGGCTCTAGACTTCCACTGGAAGTTGCCCGGTTTGGGGCCCATGTGGTCGACACTGGTCCGCAATGCACCCCGCTCACCTGGCTGTGCCCGTGCGGGCCGACCGGCTGCTTATGCGACACATGACGTGTTACTCAAACTTGCTTGAGTTGGGCGCCTGAGCGGCGATGATGATGCTGATGCTGACGTGTGCATGTGGATTTTGCGGTGAGCGGGACGGCGCGTGGTCAATATGCACACGCGTGAGACGCGAGCAAGGCACTGAGGCGGTGTAAGGCATGAGTTGTTGGGTTGTCCGGCTTGCACATACGGCACTACGGCCGACGGCATTTTACGGGAGTTGCTTTGCCACCGCTGCAAAACCTTACGATCTGTAGGAGTGGACAGTGTTATTCCGAGCAAGTACCGCGCCCCCATCGAACCGCGGAGGTCAGACAGAGCATGTGGGCCCATAGTTACCGGATTATCAGTGAGGGGCCACAGAGAAATGGGGTCAGCCGTAAGCGCCAGAGTCCAGGTCTCGAGGGTTTGGGTTTTCAAGTGCCGTGTTGGTGGTTGGCAGCCAGTGTGGGCAGTGTCCCAGGTCCGATTCCAAGGTCCATCCGAGGTCCATCCAAGGTCCAGGGGTGATGGGTGGGGAGGAGTGGTGGTGGAGTTGGAGCGAGTCACCCAAAGTGCACCTCACGTTCTGGGTTCCGGGCCAATTCCGCGCGCCGGCGGACGCCACGCCGCGCCCGCCTAACAGGCCGAGATCAACACCGTTCAATTCCAGGGTCTTCACACGTTCCAAGTGCCGAGCCATGCGAGCGGGTTGGTCGAGGGTTAGTTGAGGCCACAACAACCACCTCGCCACCTCGGCCCTAGGATTAGCCCACCAGACGGCTAAGTTGACGGCCTGGTCACGGCTTTGGTCACCGTTCAACAATGGCAACAAGGCACATCGGGGGAGGGGGTTGAGAATGAAATGAGGGCACGTTGAGGGGCAGATGAGGGCGGATGAGGGGAGGTGAGGTGCAAACACCAAACCCCATCCATCCATCCATCCCATCCAAAGGCATCTCTCTACTCCACTTCTAAAGGCATCTCCACGATCTCCACCTCGTATCCGTATCCATCTCATTCTAACCAACACCCTTTGTCATCGTCAACTCGCCTTCAACACCTGGAACGCCTGTTACCACACTACAACTACTTACTGTCGCTCGTTCACCAAGGACTACAGGCAAACCCACGGAACCTAGCCCACTCCTTTTCAACTCCCTCCGCCCTTGACCACCTGAAAGAATCGACTTGTTCGCTTCTACTACCTGTTACCTGCCTATCACCGTTGAGGCCACGTCGTTACTCTGAACGTCCCTCTCTCGCGTCCCTCTCTCTCTGCCTTGGTAACGTCTCGTGCGTAGATCCCTTGCGCTGCGCGAAAACTCCCAACGCTACACCACCGGATATTCTACACCGCCTCCGGTACTCCATTCTAACCCTGTCTCAAGCAAGACCTTAGTACGGCGGCGAACTACCAACCCTACCCCACCACGCTATCCCCCCCCCAAAGACTGCGCTTTATCTCTCTCGCTTTCGCTCCCAATCTATCTCGGAAGACATTACATCTCCTGCATCTCTTGCAGTCAACCTCTTGAAACTCGTCATCCTACCTCTTCCCACTTCGCTTCCAACAGAACAGACCACGTAACATCGTCCCTGTCTACTGTCAAAAACCTAGCTGCGCACACCGAGATCAGCTTGACACGTTCTCCCGATAAACAAGTCCCAGCCTCAAATCTCAACTTGTACCTGACAACCTCCCAACACGTCTCTTTGACGGCGTAATCCAATATGGGTGAGTTTCTCGAACCACTCCTGTCCTCCTACACTCGGCCGCGCCTTTGTACCCCCTTACCTTGCACCCTCTGCCTGGGCTCGGTCTCGGCTTCGGCCTCGTGTCTGCAGTGTGTGTCATGCGTGGCTTCATATTGCCATCGCCCATCACGTTTTTGAGCTCCTTTGTTGGCCACGGAGCCGCAAATCGTTAGCACAACAGCACACAATTGCATTTCTTCTCGATCTCCTCCCTCGATCTCACACCCACACAATCTCGCACCTCACTTTCACATCTCCCGTATCTATCCTCTCATCCTCTCATCACCTATCATCCCCTCTTCACTCCCCTCGTTCTTCCCCTCTCCCTTCCTGGTCACACTCCCTCTTATTCCACCTTGGCCTTCACCTGGCTTCCAAGCCAGTCTTGTGCGCCAAGGTGTCTCTCTCGCACCTCTCGTCCTTGGCGTTCGCGCACAGTCCATCTTGACAATTTGGAGCTCGGCATCGTCCCTCACCAGCTCCCTTTGTCATTCCCCATCACCTCTACATACCTTAGGTCGCGGCACCCACAACCCACAATACCATCATCATGTCCTCTCGTACTGACAACCCGCCTCCATCGGCGACTCCTCCAGCTTCTGTCACTCCCTCCACTCCTCCTATCGTTTCCGAACCACCTAACCCTGGTAACACCCCCACTACCACCCCTCCGGCTCCCATTGATTCGGGCACACCTGGAGGTGGCCAGGGAAGTGTAACCCCAGGCGGTGGCGGTAGCGAGGTTCCCAACCCTCCCGTCGATTCGCAAACTGGCGGCAACGGTGGGGGCGGTACCACTCCACCGCCGGGACCTGGACCGAGCATTACACCTGGAGGAAACGGCAATGGCGGTTCACAGACCCCCGCGCCGGGCGGCGGCACAACCCCGCCTGCGCCTGGTGGCGATGGCCAATCCCCGGGCAATGGCACTCCTACTCCCGGCTCCGGTGCCACTCCGACTCAACCAGGCGGCTCTGTAGCGGGCGGCAGCTCTTCTGGAACAGCTGGCGCTGGTAATGGCGGTGGTGGTGTGAGCTATGTTACAATGTAAGTTGACTGCGCTTACATAGGATCAAAGCCCCGCTGATAACTTAGTACCACGACCAACGCCGACGGCCAGCTCACCACTGCGATCCAGACCCTGGGTGCGGAGAAGAAGTCGAGTGAGTCCCTGTATGACGTCGCATGACGTTGCTTTTGTTGTCTGTGCGCATCGCAGCTAACCCACAGACGTTGGTCCGATCGTTGGAGGTGTCGTTGGCGGTGTCGGCGGTGCCCTCCTCATCGCTGTCCTTCTCTGGTGGTTCCTCCGCCGCCGCAAGCGCAACTACCGTGACGACTTTGACGACATGATGTTTGACCCTGCCCGCGCCCAGAACCACGCTCCGATCGACCTTGCCGACACGGACGGCGCGCAGCAGATTGATCCATACAAGTACACCCCTGTGGAAGGCGTTGCGGCCACAGCTCCCTCCCACCAGGGTCACGGAGAGTACTACAACAACACCTACCAGAACCAGCCTCAGATGGGCCAGGTTGGTGGATATGGCCCGACCACTGTCTCTGGCACCTCAGATTCTGGGTACCCGAACGCCGCGGGTGTCGGCTCGGGCATGTCCCGCGCTACCTCGTCGGCCACATCCGGCGGCTACGGTGGTAACCCCGGTTACCAGGGTGGTCAGGCAGCTGCCTTCCCCACTGCCATGCCAACTGGCGCTGCCACGACTATGACCTCAAGTAGTGGCGGCGCGGGCCCATCTGTCGACACTTCGCACATGTCTGCAAAGCAGCTCGAGGCCCACCAAGAGCGCCAGAGACTGGCCGTCCAGAACCCTGGGCCCTCCGGCGTGACAGTTCACCAGGACGGTGGTGTGTTCGTCGAGGCTCAGCCTTCAGGTTCGGAAGTCCCTCCAACGTGAGTTGATCCATAACGTGACGTGCCTTGAATGGAGCCTTGGACTAACACTCCTGCAGCTACGACTCCATCCCCCGTGACCGCCAGTGATCCAACCTCTTCTCCTCTGTCCCTCAAAACGCGCCTAAATCCCACGCACAACACCTCGGTCTCGTCTCATTGCATCCATCGCACCACATCCTAACCGTCCCCGCCACTGCTTGACACTCCTACTTATAATGGACCTTTGTGTATCTGCGTTTCCTGTGATTGTATGCCCACCAATGTCATTCCTTTCAGGCTCTATGCCATGTCAGTGCGTTTACGACTAGGTTGGGTTGAATGATTCACAGCGAAGTACGACACTGACGGAAATCCGGACGGATGAACAAGATGGGGGATGGTCCGAATGGGGCATCCAAAGTTGGGGCAATGGAGTTGGTGGAGGAGATCTCCGACGGCACTCGAGGAATTGAGGAACGTGGCGCGAGAAGGTCCTTAAACCTGCCAGGCACGGGACGCCACCGTACCTGGAGCTGCTGACGCTGCCAGATGCTCCGGATCAGTCCGTGCCTTGGCACGTGCGCCTGCTGCTGCGCATTATTTGCGACGACGCTCCGTACGCTCCACTCTCATGAAGCCATGAGGATTGCCTGCGTGCGAAGGTTGAGGGTTGAGACGGTTTGCGCTTCCGCGCCGCAATGTCGTCGACGCTCGTCGTTTGCGACTGCCATACTGGCCTGTTTTTCAGAGCAGCTGTCGAGTTTGTACGACGTCGGGAGCAGCGCCGTCCCCGCGTTTGCGTGCTACCTGACCTCTGGTAGCCTTTCAGTTAAATGGCTAAATGTCACTGTCTTCGCTTGCTATTGCAGTCTGGGCATTCGGCATCACCGCGGTTGACACCTTACTTTTCTCCTTTGCCCTTACTATGGTGCGTCGTCTCGGAGCAAAACGCAACTGCCTCTGTGATACCGCGAGACTCTCGAGGGCAACTGCTCCGGGACGTTCACGACCTTGGCCAATGTCCTTCGTATTTGGCAAGGCCTTACACCGCCATGGTCGTGCTGATTCCTTATCCAGCGCACCCGTCAACAGCACCTGTCCTCGGAGAAAATACCCGTGCATAGTGAGCATTACGGTATCCCTCCCTTCCCGCCTCAGAAGAGCAATGGAAGCTTCGACAACGACTTATCTACACCCGGCCTTGCCGTAAGGCAAAGTGACGGATATGCCAGAGGAGACTAGCGATGAGTTTAGATTCCTGCCTGAGGGTAGTGCTAAGTAATGGAACGAGCCTTTGGGAGCGGGGGCCCGGATACACTTGGTTGCACTTATATGATACCCTTTGTCTTCAAAGCGAACTCGATTTCTGAGCTTCTGTGATAATGGGAGCTGGGTCACATCCTTCACGAACGTCTGATCCAAATTGTGCGAGCAGTGAATACAGCGGCAACCGCGCCAAATGAGCACTGCGCCTGGCGGGGGCTTGTGCGTAATTTGTTCGCAATACTTGGCCCTGGACAAGACGTCCGCGGATGCTGTAATCGGCCACATATATGTAATGTGCACCTGTAACCGCCGTTCACCTGATAAAGCAATGAGTTTACAGCTGGCGCTTGTTTAATAGTTTCCCACCAACTTGCACTTGCCTCCCCGAGGACCGGTGGCACAGTCGGCGAAGAAGCCTTGGTTAGGCGCTCGAGTCCGGCGTGGCAGGTACGAGACTGTGCTATCTGATTAATAGTAGAGTAACTAGGCGATAGATTCGTTGTTAAGACGAGTACCAAGTACGGACCCTTATATACGAAGGCATCGGGGAGGATGCGATAACGTGTGTCGGAAGGACCGTCTCGTTGCACGTGGCTGCCGAATGCAGAATGCGGTCGTGGCTGCGACAACGCGAGAGTCAGACTGTACACGCTTACTTTCCCTCTTCCCAACTTAACAGTTGAGCAATTGCGGTACTGTGTGTTGGTCGATTTGGGGGTTGCAGCCGTTGCAGCCGAGCATAAGTCGGGGTCCTCAGTGGAAGGGAATAAAGTTGGCCAAGTCGACGGCGAATAGCGATTCCAAACGAGCTGGGGCCGAGGGCACAGTCCTAGACGTCCATATATCAAGAGGGCATATTCCCTACTATGCCAAATATGAGGAGCACGGATTCACGAGTTATAGCAGAACGTGTCTCTGGAAGCGATAGTAAGGAAGGTCTCCCCTCAGAGCAGCCAAGGAGGCTTTTGCCCAAAGTATTATTCAACCTTGTGATTTAGCTAGTCGCACTGGAGGTCCCGTCTACAAACCCCTCTGACAAGCAGGAACAAGACAGCGACGGCAGAGTGACATTTGACGGCGAGAAAACAACACGCCGGGGGTCTTGTCAAGGAACAAAGGGAAGGTGGCCGTCGGCGGCGATCTTTGTTGGCGATTCTCCTTCGGGATCGCCGACCTCTTTAACAAATGTATTGTACCGTGATAAAGAACGGTCGGTGTCGGGCCTAAGGGCCGTATCAGGCTCCACTTCATGTTTCTGACAAGTGCAGTAAAAATGTGGATTGACGGTTGAAATGAAGGGTTTTGCGGGGCGATGCGGACCATCTTTCGAGAAACAAATAAGTGTGGCAGATATTAAGGGGAGCCCCTCTCGCCACGCCATTTAATGTTTGCCCGTACCTTGAGTCAGTCTGTACAATGTCGATGTCTGGTATCATGATGTACGCTGCTGCTGTCAGGGAACAAGGGGCCCCAATATCGATTGAGTTGTCAGTGAAGTAGCAAAGAGCATCAACGAAGTACGAAGATGTCCAAGTCTTGACTCACATCAACCCTCTCAGACCAGACGTTGAGTGCCGGTATTGCTGTCTCAGTGTCTGGAAGAGCCTAGCCTACTATACACTTGTTGGAACCTGATTGACGTTGGGCCGCAACGAACGTCAGCAAGCAGGGAGCTGAGGATGAGACTATTGCTGCACCCTAACCCCTCACAAGGGTTGCAGAAGCAGGTCCATAGGGGATTCCAGCCGCTCTCTAGATATTGTCTTTCCCCTTTTGTTTCTCTTCCAGAGTCAGCCAACCCAGACCGCAACGAGGCATGAGGAGGTGGTATATTGCGGGCTAAAAATTATTTGACCAAGGTCGGTAGTCATATGTGGACCTCGTGTGAGTTTGACTTTGCTCGCACGGACCCCCGAGTGCTTATCGTATCACAGCTCCTGCAATCATGATCTTGTATGGTCGGGTCTAATACTACTCTTCCTGTAGTTCACTCATAATGCCACAGTGCCACAAAGATTTTTGTGGCCGGGCAGTGCGGAGGAAGCGGCGATTGGGGCGGATATTTCGGCATACGTCCTCGGTTCCGCTGGGGCATGTGAAATATTATTAATCCCACCCTCCCTAAATTTGGCGGCTGCCAGTTGAACTTTGGGAATCATATTACCATGACGACGACGTCTTCAATATCGACTTGTACTCGAAGACTTTGTCAACGCCGTGGTTCACTGCAAAGGCAATCGGCGAACGATTATGCACGGTCGCACACGACGCACACGACGGGCGGAGGGCAAGACGGAGTCAATGGATGATTCTGCCACTTTCGATGATGGGATAATGTTTAGGTTTGGAATTCAGGAGAAAGTGTGGGGAGCCGTCAATCTGGGCGGCGGTCTCGAGCTGTCTTGGTCAGGGATCGGTTTCTCATCGGGCACGAGAGCAGAGGAAGTCGGACGGCTCAGAGGGGTTCAGAGATCGTTACTCATCATGTCATTCACCGCAGTACATGGGAAACCTACAAGGCCGAGGAGAGCAACGGCACAGAGGGAGTCGAGGCGGTGAGGCGGAGAGAGTCAGAGTAACGATGACTGCGGCGGAATCAGTCAGGATGCGGGAGATACAGAGTTGAGATGCAATTACAAACGATTCAGTTGGATGCACCACGCTTCCTCTCCAGAGTGCGCACAGTCCTCCGTGTATCGTTGCCACCATACCCCCGAGACACCGTACCATTGCTTAGTGGGCTGGCTCCCTGACCGCCTCCGCCCGATGCAATGATCAACATGCAGGACTTGCAGGGCACGCACGCACCATCCCAGCCCTCCTTGTCCTGTCAGCGATGCAGCTCCACTTCGTCAGCACTCAGTGGGCAGCCCAGGACGAGCTCGGACACTGACGAACATTTGGAGATCTTGCTGACTCTTGATTATTGGCTCACATCGCACTAAAAGTCCCGGCCCATGTGCCAGGTCAGCGGTGCCTAGATGTCGGCATTACAGCATGGCGAGGTTGTGCTCTGTGAAGGTAAGCTCGGCAGCAGCGAGAGCGCTAAGGGCAAAGTAAGGCTAAGAGGGGTAGATACAGGGTTCAGTTTCTCCTCCTGTGGTTGTCGTCAGCGACTAAACAAACTCATACCTAGTTGGGGTCAAGTTGGAGTTGGCCGAGTGGCCAAATGGAGTCCTACCCAAGCGATACCTCTTTCGCCCCCACTACCTGGCCGGCCTCGCGCTTTTTTGGATGACGACGAACGGATGCAACACGCCTAAGGCAGAGAGCCTGATGTGGATGCAAGGTAGTATCGGATGCAGGTGTCCCAGTCAACAGTAGTTTTTGGCATTTGTTCGCTCTGTTTCTCTATTTCATTCGAAAATCAATCTATCCACGGTCGATTGCATCTAAATCAAAAATCAAAAAGTGCCACGGTCTCTGGCATCAGCCCTTGCCATTGCCATTGGCATTAAATTGCTGGTTGCTAAGCTTTGATCCCCTCTCTCTGCCCCAGCTGGCGAGCTCGACGAGGTCCCCAACTGCTGTTGAGACCCGGTTTTTCGTTTTTTAAAAACAACATAGGGATCCAACCAGTCCCACCACCAATGCACCGCAAGGGCTCTATCAGACGCTTGACGAACACTTGTGCCCAAACACGCACAAATCAATCCAAATTCGCGTGATTGACACCGTTTCCCTCACTTGCCATTCAATCAAATCAACCCCGAACAACGAGGTCACCATTCTTGAATTGGTAACAAAATCCTGTCTGCTTCGCCCCCCTTGGTCCGCGTTTCCTTCCCGCTTGTCGTACCGAGTGGGTACTAGTACTAGCAGTAGTTCTCCGCCACCGCCACGAAAGCGACACGATAGCGACACGATAGTCAACGCAACTAGCACCCACCCACCCGCCGGCTTTGGAAAGGCGAAGCTTAAGAGAGGGCGCGCCACAGTTCCCCAAGCCACGAAAGCCACGCCCCAGTCCGAAAGGTTCACACGTCTCACCTCTCCTCACCTCACCCTCACCCCTCCTACTACCCAATCTACCAATCTACCAATCTACCAATCTACCAAGCCACCCCCTCTTACGAATCCACCCAATCCTGCCATTATCCAACTATCCACCACCCCAGGACCGCCAGGCCGCCAACTCTCCCCCACAAAGAGTCGCATTCCTCAACCTCTCATCCCGACCATCCACTCACCCACCCACCCATCCCACCTATTACTCCATTCATCCCATTCATTCGCATCCAACCCATCCAACCTATTCTCACCAAGCAATCACGTAACCCACGTCAACCCCCGTCAACCCCTTCGTCAACACCCGCCCCCCCTCACTAGTATCGATAAATCATTCTTTAATTATTACCCCCACCCACACGTCTATCCATCAACACCACACCGCCCGCCGTTCCAACCTCACATCATCTTTATTCCGCCCATTCATCCAACAACGAGATGAGCGGGTACGGAAGCGCTCCAAAACCTTTACCACGTCCAAGCGCAGCACCTCGATGGGCAACTGCCCCAACAACAGCAACAACATCAACAACAGCAACAACATCCGATAGTCGTCGCGTATCAGCAACGACGCCAACGCCAACAGCTTCGACTAGCAGCACCAACGCGGCTAATCCAAAGAGCAGTCACAGTCACAGCAGTCACGCAAACAGTAGTAGTAGCAAGAGCAACAGTAACAGGGTCACAGCAGGCAGCTCTACCTCTACTTCGCCAACGGCTCAGGTCCCGGCGTCTTCGCCCACCACATCTACTGCATCCACATCTAACCCCCACGCTCCTCACGCCCCTCACGCCCCTCACGCTCCCCACGCTCCCCACACTCGCCACCACCACCATCATCACCACCATCACCGCCATCACCACACCGCTCCACACTCGCACTTGAACTCAAATCCAATCTCTCATTCGCACGCGCAGCCCCCACGACCTCATTCCCCTTCGTCCTCCTCATCCATACCCACATCACAACCCCACACGCACGGTCCGACGCCTCAATACAGACCGCAGTCACCCGGATCGTACTCGGGGTCGTCAACGAAACAACAACAACAACAACAACAACAACAACAACAAACACAGATCGGCAAAAGGTCGTCGACGAGTAACAACAATAACCCATCCTCCACGCTCAGCGATGCCATGAACAGCCCTACATCTCATCTTTCGTCATCTTCCCATTCAACTATGCGGCGACAACACTCCCCTCTACGAGCTACCCTCCTCAACTCCAACCCCACGCCCACACCTTCATTAGCATCCTCACTGTCATCCCCCCACCGCTCCCCAGACACTGTCCCCCGTGCAGTGCCTGTCGTTCCACCCTTGGACGCGCCGCCGCGGACAGCACAGATCACAGCTCCGAAAAGAGCGAGAAACCCTCCCATCCCAAACGCTTCGCCGCCCTCTCCCCTTCCCAGGACCTTGCCAACCTCATCTCCCTCGATCGCTTCGCCTGTTGTCGCCACCGGCGTTGACATCAAGCCTAACGCGTCAACAGCCGACGGTCCGCCCTCTACGGCGCGCGTCGCTACTGCTCCCTCGGCGCGGCGTCAGTCTGCAGGCTCCGTCGCGTCCACGTCCGCCGTGGCACGCGTGTCACCCGCACCATCCTCGAGCTCCAAGCGCCGTATCCGGCTATCATCGACAAACACCGCGACGCCGCCTCCTGGACGCGCTGATACACCGTCCACCCGCGGCCGCGCATCCTCGGAGATGAGACCAGAGCCGACGTCGGACGCCCGCGATTCCACAGCCTCGGCCACAACCCCCGCAGCTTCCGCTTTTACCGGAGCTGCTGCAAGCAGCTCGGCGAGCACGGCCGCAGCAGCGAGGCCGGCTACGGCGTCGATCCCTCCATCGGACAGCAGGCCGTCCACTCCAGCTGGCTCAGCCGCTGGAGGACCACCAAAGAAGAAGACGCGACGCGGGTGGAAGGGCTGGGCGATAGAGATCGAGGACGAGTTCGGCAACAAGGTTATCCGCTCCCCCAGCCCGGAGCCTGAACCTGATCCGAACGCGCCAAAGCGTCGACGAGGACGACCTAGGAGGACCGACCCATTACCACTGCCGATTCCCAAGTCTGAACAGCAGACGGATGAGCAAGCTGCTGAGCCTGCTCAACCTGAGGGTGAATTGCTTGAATGCTCACTTTCGTTTTGGTTGTTTGCTAACAGCAGCGTCAACATCGGAGACGACAGGTGTCACAGCGGAGGCGGCCAATGACTTGCGCGGTGATTCGCAGATCGACATGGTCATTCATGACAAAGGCGCTGCGGAGGACAACAATGGTGAGTAGATCTGTCGAGCACACACCTCGTCCTTCCGTTCGCGATGCAGTTGCTGACACGTACACCCCTCCCCCTTACAAAACCCACTTGCATCTTTCCGCACCTTTCGCTCTCACCACCACACGACACATTCTCATCCCTCCAATTCGAACGCCAATTCGCTCCCTCAACTTACTACGGCCTTCACCTACTTCCCACGACTTCTATTGACACAGCAGCCGCATCGCCAGCTCACGCACCGTCCCTCACCCCTCCACCACCGGAGGAGGTTCCGGAACCCCCGGAACCAGAGGTGCCTCCTCCTCGGCGACAGCCCATGTCACGCTCCACCCTTGGGTCCAAGCGCCAACGCGAGTCAACGGCCGAAATGCAAAGCGGGGCCAAGCGCTTCCGTCCGTCTCGGGGCTCAACGCCGCCCAGCTACGCCGAGCCCCCCGACATCCCAATGGCACTTCGCGAGCCGGCGGAAGACACAAGTGTCCCGTCGCCACGCCCCTTGCCACAGGAGAGTACTGAGACAGACCCAGTTGTGCCACCGAAGCGGGGTCGCGGACGCCCTCGCAAGTCGCAACCAAAGATCACACCTATCCCGAATGGACATGTCGAGGAGGCATCAAAGTCCTCAACTTCAGCGTCAACGAAGCAGGCAACACCCGTGGATGCCCCGGCTGAGTCGGCTACCAATGTGCGAGAGGATAAGGCCAAGGACAACCGTCTTGCCGACCGTCGCTCCCCGCATGCTTTTCGCGATGCAACGCCTTCTTCGGCTGCCAGCTCGCACCTTCCGGAAACGAAGCCGTCTCGCACGGGCCGCAAGTCTGCACCTGTTGCACCTGCTCCCGCACAGCCTCAACCGCAGCAAAGCACATTAGACAAATTTGTGACCCACGGCGCTGATCGTACGTCGTCCAGGACTCCGCGCCCGCCATCTTCCGGTGCTGTGTACCCATCCCCACCGGTCAGTGACGAACGCCTCGAGACCACAAACAAGCGCAAACGCACGTCCTCAGGCTCGCGCTCGGGCCTTGAGCCCGCCTCTAGTGAGCGGAAGCTGTCCAATGTCGCCGAGGAGGCGAGGTTTATCATCTCGGCTTCCAAGTCAAAGGCGTATGAGGACGGGCCCCGCGAGCGCATGCGGCGCGAAGAGGTAAACAGTGCACGGGAGGTGGAGCCAGTGTTGCGACCCCTGCGCGAAGCGCCGCCACAGGACGTGCAGGAGCGGCAACAGTGGCCCGAGCGCCGTGATCGCTCCGAGACCCTGGACGGTCGTATCCTGGAGCGCGACTCCCTCAACAACAATGGCAATCTTCGCTCGCGTGAGATTCAAGACCATGAGCTGCGTGGTCCGGCTCATGATCGCCGTGACTCCCTCGGCCGCGACCGCCGTCGCGACGACGTTCATGGGCCTCCCCGGCGCCGCGAGTCCACTGGCCACATGGATTCCCGTATGAGCCCCCATGTGGAGCCACGTGTGGATCATCGCGGTGATCCCCGTGAACCCCGCGACATCCGCGACATCCGTGACCGTCACCTCGGGGACCCACGCGCCAATGGCCATTACATTCCACAGCAGCATGGTTCATCCTACCCACCAGCACACCTTTATCCATACCCTCATCGTCAACCACCCCCTCACCAGCAGTATGGCTACCAACCGGGATTTTATCCCGCGCCAATGACACAGGCGCCTCCTCACATGCTCCCGCACGGTCCCCACAGCTACTCATACCCACCTCCAATGTCTCCGAGAGAGCCACCCCTGAACCTGCCATACGACGGTTCCCCGCGCACCCCTCAAGACGACTGGGCGTTTCGGAGCGCCCCACCGCTTCCTGGCTACGCCATGTCGTCTCGCGGTGCCGCTCCTCCTCCTTTGGGGCACCCGTCCGCATCGCGTCGCATGCCGACTCAGCCGGCAGCGCAGCCGTCTGGCCCTGCCCACAGCCTTCCACAGCTGCCTCCCATAGCGACGTCCCCCACGGCTCCGGGAAGTGCTCAACTTCGTTCAATTCCAGAGCGTGACCTGCCGCGTGTGGACGTGCGCGGCGATATGCGACATGAGCACCGTGGTGAAGCTCGTGGAGAGTTGCGTGGGGAGTCTCGGGGTGAGTCTCGAGGTGACCCCAGAGGTGAGATGCGCGTCATGGAGCCGCGGGATGAACGCGAGCGCCGCGACCGGGAACGCGACCGTCACGAGCGTGAGCGGTTCGAGGTGGTCGAGGAACGTCGCGACTCGCGTGATCTCGACGGGCCTGCTGGTCCACTTCGCCGGGAGAGGCAGTTTGATCGTGACCGTGACCGTGACCGTGAAGCGCAGTTGCACTACACCAATGTTGTGCCAACTCCGTTCCCGACTGGACCGCCTTACCGTCCACCCGAGCCGCGTCCGCCCAAGCTCGACTCTCGCTACCCGGCCATCGTTCTCGCTCCGCCTGGCAACCAGCTTCCTCTACCTACGACGAAGCAGGACCTGCCCTACGCCAAGGACCACGCACGTGGCTTTGAGGGTCTCGACCCCAACCTTGAGGACAATGCTCGAGGCTTCGTCGAGAATGTCAAGGTGAGCTAGTCCAAGCTTTAAACAGCTAACGATCAGAATAATCTCCGCACTCTTGTTGGGACGTACTTTGTCGAGCCGTCTGCGTCGCGTGACGCCTTTCTGGAACGCATCGGACGGGACTTGACCGAACTCGGATGGGGATTGACGGACGCGAGCGATGGGGCTCTGTACTCTAGGGGAGCAGTTCAACGGCCCATGGAGAATGGCACCCGGGAGAGGGTGAAGGAGCTGTCGAAGGAATGGCGCCTGCAGGCTAATGACCGTCCTGTGTCGCAGGATGGTCGTCGGCGTGGGGCGTGAGGATAACAGCTTGAAGTTTGAAGCTTGATCAGTGGGCGTTCCACCCACTACGCCAAGGAAGAAGAGTAGCATGATACAGAGAAGGAAACAGCCAGTACTTTGCTTGCGGCCATGGTACCGCATAATGCATACTCTGTAGTCGTTGATCAAGAAGTATAACTTGTTTGCATTACCCAACAGGTATCCGAGCGTAGATGCAAATGGACACGGGACACGATGTTTGCAAGGATCGCAGCGAGCGGGGCAGGAGAGCGTGGGTTTGTTTGGTTCCGTCTGATACGACCACGTGCGGTTTAGGTTCACGTCACGTGCCATTTGGGATTAAAAATGGGAAATTATTTAGAAATAAATACTTAATGAATTTGTAGTTGTAGGCGCGCAAGAGCCGAGTACCGTCGTTGAACCCAATCCTTGGGATGGCTCACATGGCCGATTTGACACCATGACTCTGGTCCGGCTGGTCGTCCGTCTGTCCTACTCCCCCTCCCCTCTGACGTTGCGCTACCCGGGCACTTGCATTGCGGGTTTTGCTTCTCGCTTGCCATCTCCTCACCCCGATCTCAATCTTCCATCTCCAATCCGAACCTCGCACCTCGACGTCTTCGACACCCCTCGACACCTCGACGCCTCTCCCTCAACCTCTCCGACCGCCATCCCGAGACTCGCTCTCACACCATCCTCGACTCTGTTGGCATCTTTTCGCCACCACCAACTCATACCCCTCTCCTTCGCCACCTCGGATTGCATGGCGATGGTAAACACAACAGGTGCATCCAACGGCGTGTAATTATTTCGGAAAGCAAAGCACCACCGCCGCCAATTCAAAAGTCCCGACCAACTCCACCCGCTCGTCAAGCCGTCCTCCAATCGACACAGTCTCCATCCCCATCGCATAGCATCTCGCAACACTCCAACAGCACTCGAACACTCCGGCTCTTACCCACGTCCCCAATTCACTAGTCTCGTTCTTGATCATTCCCCACACTCCCCAACAACCCGCCCACGATGGCCAAAGGAGACACCACTGTTCACGCCCTACCCGGCGCTGTGCGCTCGTCGACTCGCCGCCCCCGCCACAGCAGGCCATATGAACGCCAAGGCAACGGCGCAGCGTACACCGGTCTCTCGTCGTCGACGTCGAGCCTCCCCGCCTCCGCCTCTGAGACGGGCCTCCTATCAGGCCTTAAGTCAATGTTTACACGGCCTCTCGCTTGGCTCGCAACTCCCACTCGCGCTCCAGCCCCCGCTCCCACTCGCACGAAACGCGATCACCTCTCACCCGACCCCGAAGACCCACCCAGCCCGTCCGAGCGGCGTGCGTCCAAGCGCGCTCGTCGCGCGTCACCAGAGAAGAAGCGTCCTATCTCTATCGCTGGGCCGTACGACCCGTCGCTCACCTCAGCCCTCCCGCCCCTCCCAGCCAGTGTGTCACTCTCGCGCCGCAGCCGCGCTTCGCTGCCGACGTCGGCAAGCATGCCATATCTTGACCCGCCGAAGAGTCTCCTAGCGCCGTCGTCGCCACATGCCAAGATCCGCCCGCGAGCGTCTCTGGCCCGCTCGCCGCGCATGGACTTTGGCGCCGACGAGTTTGGTACCGCGACGCCCGACGGGGGACTTGACCGCCGCCGTTCGCTCGCAGTCAGCAGCCGCGAGCGCGAGGCTTGGAGCCCGTGGAAGGGCACGACGACGGCGCAGCGACAACCCAGCGCCCAGTCGCCGTTCCGTGGGGGCCTGTCCAGAAGCCGCACACTGCACGATGTGCGTGAGGACAGTGTGGCGTCCGACGTCAGCATGGGCTCAATGCATGCCGGCAGCGGGTTCGGGACGTTCGGCAGATCCCGCTTGATGCCCAAAAGCTCGACAATGCGCTTCGACTCGGTGATGGAGGACGAGGACGACCGCATGAGCACCGCTTCGGAGCGCAACGATGTGTTTGCCGAGCGCGCAGCGAGCCGGGTTGCGCTTGCCCCCGTTTCGCGCCTTGCCGCCCTCCCCTCCCGTTCCCAGCCCGCCGCAGAAGGCAAGATGGTCTATGTCCCCGGCCGGGGATTCGTCAAGGCCGCTGAGGCGGCTGCGGCTGCCAAGCCTGCACCAAAGAACGACGCCGATCGAATCCTCGAGGCGCTCGAGGCTTCTCGACAGACCGCTTCATCCGTGCCTCATCAGTCGCTGATCGGCGCATCGACCCGTCAGCTGCGCAAGGCCATAGCCGTTCCACTCGCGACATCAGCCTCCTCTGGACGGAAGAGCCACAAGGCCGACTGGCTCAGCCACGAGGGTGGCGTGTCGGAGGCAATCTCGCCGTACGGACGTCGCCGTGCCATTGACCGCCAGGCAAGAGAGCAACGGCGTGAGAGGCGTGCAGTGGAGTCTGAGACTTCGGACATGGAGGTGGAATCTGAGGCGCCCTCGCGTCGTCGTTCCACTCGCTCCCGGTCCATGATGAGTATCTCCGAGGGCGAGGCGACGGAGACTAGCATGTCGGATGTGCGCTCTCCTTCTCCTCCTCGTCGGTCTGTTCGCCGCTCGCCACGCAAGACCCGAGCCGAGTCCGAGGAGGTGGAGACCCCCAAGGTCGTGCGCAGAAGTACTCGCCTGCGTGCGGTCGAGGAGGCCAAGTCGCCCAAGTCGTCCAAGGTGGCGCCGTCGCCCCGTGGCAAGCGCGTCAAGAGCCCTGTTGTCGAGACTCCCCGCGTCACTCGTCGGCGGAAGGCCACGACTCCTCCGCCAGAGCCTGAGGAGGCCGCACAGCCGGTACAGACACCCGCACAGCCGGCACAGGCACCCACTGTGCCAGTCATCAAGGAGACTGCGCCGTCGCCAGTCTCGACTTCGACCTACAAGGTGCGCGACGACTCTGGCCCGCGCGAGCGCTCCAGCTTGCGCGCTGGCCCCACCCGGACCCGGCAGCACCAGGGCGCGGCGAGCTACTCCTCGTCCCGCGCCACGAGCCCCGGAACCGGCGGCGCTGGGCGCTTCTCCGCGCGTGACGAGGACCTGCCGGACATGGAGGAGCTCGAGCGGATCGCCAAGACCTCCACGGCCAACTTCTCCGGCTTCTCCATGCCCACATTTGGGAAGCAGGACACCGAGCAGCCAAAGGACACCTCGGATGGCCAGCTGTCGTCTAGAATCGCTGTGCAGCCGCCCTCGGGTCAGCAGGCACTGTCCATCCCGGCGTCGGCGACCCCCTCGTCGCTGAACCGTGGCCCTCTCTCAGGGCGTCTCGGCTCAACCCGCCCGCGCGCCTCCTCCCCCCTTGCCGCCAGCTCATTCATTGCTGAGCCCGACTCCCCGCAGGCTAAGGAGGCTGAGAAGAAGGACGAGGCGCCGTCGGCTCCCGCCCCTCCCCCCGGTCCAGGCGGTTTCTTCTCTTTAACCCCCTCCGGCACGTCTACGCCGGCTGGCCTTACGCCCCCTGCGGTTCCGTCGAGCTCGAACTTCTTCGCCCCGCCCAAGAGTCCGGTCAAGACGGCCAGCCTCGGTCTCGGCAAGCCCTCGACGCCCCCCTCCGGGGGTATCCCCAACTTCTTCGGCGGGAGCACCACGCCAACTGCGCCGCCACCCAAGATCCCAACTTTTGACTTTGGCATCAAGTCTGCAGACAAGCCCGCCGACACGGCGGAGGGCGAGGCCCCAGCTAAAGCGCCGTTCT
Organism: Cutaneotrichosporon sp. PL3408A; assembly: GCA_023629975.1. NCBI lineage: Eukaryota > Fungi > Basidiomycota > Tremellomycetes > Trichosporonales > Trichosporonaceae > Cutaneotrichosporon > Cutaneotrichosporon sp. PL3408A. The sequence goes on from JAMAMB010000002.1 coordinate 2,950,649, forward strand.
CCGTAAGTCCTCAATTTCTAATCATCAATAAGCTGACAGTGAAGTTCGGCAAGCCTGCCGCTCCGGCCGGTGAAGCTACCAAGACGCCGTTCAGTTTTGGTGCGCCGTCGACAGACAAAGCAGAGGAGACGACCGCTCCCAAGCCATTGTTCGGCGGCTTTGGTTCCGGGCCCACGACGCCAGCGGAGAAGCCGGCAGACTCATCCCCCAAGCCCTTCAGCTTCGGCACCACCCAAACTACCGACAAGTCCGCGGAGAAGCCAGTGGACACGACGCCCAAGCCATTCGACTTTGGTGCCAAGCCTGCAGGTGACACCCCCAAGGCTCCGTTCTCCTTCGGCACCCCATCCGCTGCCGCCTCCACTGCCGATAAAACTGCGGAGGCGCCAAAGGCGCCCTTCTCGTTCGGCTCGACTTCGACTGCAGCTCCTGCCGAGAAGCCGGCTGAAGCGCCCAAGCCAGCGTTTGGAGGGTTTGGTGCTCCCGCCGCCGCCGCTGACACTGCCGCCAAGCCCGCCGAGGCTCCCAAGCCAGCGTTTGGTGGCTTCGGTGCTCCGGCTGCTGACAAGCCTGCGTTCAGCTTTGGCGCTCCATCCGCTCCGGCGGCCAACGGAACTGCTGCTGCTGACAAGCCGGCCTTCTCGTTTGGTACCCAGTCGTCGACTCCGGCATCGTCCGGCTTTGGCACCAGTACCACCCCCTTCTCTTTCGACAAGGACAGGAAGGACGACGCGGGTAGCACTACTCCTGCCGCTACCCCTGCTGCTTCGCCCTTTGCTGGTTTCGGTAACGCGTCGACCGCGGCTGCGGCAGCGGGTGGCTTTGGGGCCAAGCCCAACGGCGATGCTCCGAAGCCGTTCTCGTTCGGCACGTCCGCGCCTGCTGCCTCGAGTTCAGCAAGCCCCGCGCCCCCGTCCAGTGGTTTCAGCTTCGGGTCCTCCAGTGCCGCACCCGCGACTTCGACCGGCTTTGGCTCCACTCCCCCTACTACCAGCGCCACTGGCTTCGGCAGTAGTGCCCCTGTAACATCCCCCACGGCCTCCACGACATCCGGCTTCGGTTCGACGACAACGCCAACTACTGGCTTCGGGGCTGGCTTCGGCCAGTCGGGATCGACTTCAGCATCCAAACCCTTCTCGTTCGGCACCGCCGCCAGCGGATTCGGCTCGTCCACCACTCCGGCAGTTGGCGCAGGCTTCGGCTCCACCGCCCCCGCATCGTCAGGGTTCGGCGCGCCATCGTCCACCACGGCCACATCTGGCGGCTTTGGCGGCTTTGGCGCATCCACAACCGCAGCACCTGCACCAGGCTCCCGGCCCGGCTCGTCCTCTGGCGGAACGTTCAATTTCGGCGCCACGGCCGGCTCGGGCACGTCCACCCCCACCACCGCCACGTCATTCCAGTTTGGCGCGCCGGCGAGCACGGCAGGCAGCGCGCCATTCCAGTTTGGCGCGGGCACCAGTCCCGCCGCTTCTTCCTCGACGCCGTTCCAGTTCGGCGCGCCGTCTGGTGCCGGTGCGCCCGCACAGCGCTTCGGCTCGCCGGCGCCCGCCACACCGACCGCGACGGAGGGGTTCTCGATGGGAGTCGGCGTTGAACCGGGTAGTCCTGCCGGTGGCCGCAAGATCAAGCCCCTGCGCCGCGGCGCCATCAAGCGTTAACTGCCGTCCGTACGCACCAATCCCCATCCTTTAATTCACTCGGCATCTATAGACAAGGTCCCCACCATCCGTAGTCTGTGTCATTGCATGCATTCCATAGCCTCTATGCCCTCTAGTGCCAGTCCTGGTCTCTATCATCTACATAGCCCACTCGAGCCACCCCGTACCCGTCGTGTTTCGCACATAACCGTGGGAGAGGAAGAAGAGGAACGCGAGCGTCACGATCGCCAGCCCGATCCTCTCGACCGCGCTCGACTTGCGCGGCACGTCGCCCACCCAAAGTTCGATATGGCGGTGGAGGTGTTTTCCTCTCCGGATCGCCTCGTCATTGTCGTCGAACCACACGAAGAGACGCTGTCGGGCCCAGTCGAACCGGACCCGCCCGCCTGCACTGACGTGCCACTTGACCTCGCCTTCGCGGTAATGCCGCCTGGGGAGGAAGATCTCGGTCACCCGCGCGATGGGCGGGGACGTGCGATGCGTGTGTTGGGGCAAGTCGCTGAAACGGTGCGTAAACAGCGACGTGGTCGGCTCGTAAGCTGACGACATGGGCGTTCCCGCCGTCACGACCGCATACGGGCGCTAGGGTCAGCTGCGGCGAACTGGGAGCCTTACAACCAAAACGTCCAGAAGACGCCCGCCCACATCTGGGTCGGCCGCCATCGCCGCCTGCTGGTCCGCAGGGGCCGCGGCGATCGTCTTGCGACGGTTGTCCTCCGAGAACCAGCTGAAGCTCTCTGCGTTCCAGTCGTCGCCGACGTCGTCCCTGTTTCCGGGGTTGTAGTTCCACAGATTGAAGCTTACGGCGTTGCTCTCGATCGCGAACATCAGCGCATCGAGCATGCGTTCCTGCCATTTCCAGTCGCCTGTGCTGAACGCCTCCTCGTTGCTGGGGGTGAGCTGCGTCCTGGACAGCGTGCCCGCATTCCTCCGCTACTCACTTCAGGTCGATTGGGATACCGCACTCCCCGATGACGACGGGCACCTCCCCGAGGGACTTTGCCGCCTCGGCTATGAGCGTGCGGATCTGCGTCGCGTAGTTGTTCCGCACCGATTTGCCAAAGTACACACAAAGGGGCAGGAACTTGCCGCGCGACAGGCCCTGCACGTTCACCGTCATCGTGCCGAACCGCTTCGTGAACATCGAGTAGAGGTCGTACCTGGCGTTAGATCCTTCTCTACAGCGGGCTCACCAGTGCGGGGCGAAGACGAAGTTCTTGGGCCGCACGTCTTCGGGCCACGTCGGCGCAAACTCGTTCGGCACAGGTTCGAGGAACTGCGCCTTGGTCGGCGCCTTGGCGCCGACGAGCGCCTCCCACTGCTTGACGAAGGGGTAGTAGAAGTCCTTGTAGAACTCGACGGCGTCGCCCTTCGCATTGCGCGTGAAGTAGTCCTCCCGCAGCGCGACGGGCTTTCCCCGCTCCTGGGACCAGCTCCACACGCCCTCCCGCTCCCATGGGCACGGAATCGTCCACGCTTTCACGCCCCCCTTGTTCGCCACTGTGCGGCGCGAGATCCGGGTTGGATGCGGGAACGAACGGACGTAGACGGGCACCTTGGTCGGGTGACCCGCGCCCATGGAGAAGGACTGCAGCGGGGAGGGGAACTCGCCGAGATGGAGGTCGGTGTTGTAGTTCTGTCTCAGCTGCGATATACGGGCCGCTAGCTTACCCATTCGTCGATGGTCGGAATACCGATGTAACCGCTATGAGGCTCGTTGAGCATCTGGTGTGAGCTATGACAAGCGTTGTCAGCTCACCTCAAACCCGATCACTGTGTCTAGGTCTCCGACGGCGTCGATAACCTGGGACCACATGCCTAAAAACGCGTCCTGGAGGTATCGCTGGATATTGACGCCCTGCGGCCCGACCTTGAGCGACGGCGCGAACGTCTCACCTCCCCAGAAGAAGGTACTGGTCTCAGCATTGTCCTCCGAGCCACATACTTCATACTGGCACAAGCCAGCTTCTGGTAGCCGGTCGGCCACAGTCCCCGCTCGCCAGGCAACCTGCCGCCCTTTACACCGGACAGCCACGCCGCCCCGCTCGCCTCGAGCGCCTTGCCGCCTTCACGCATGTCGAACCCGGCCGCACTTAGTGTCCATGCCGGCGCGCCCGAGCCGCCCGAGTATCGGGACCACACGTCCTGGTGCATGCTGACATAGGCCACTAGGCCGGTACCGCGGAGACTGAGGAGCAAGCTGCGGAGGTAGGCGAGGTACTGCTCGTCGTAGATGCCCGGCCCGGCGTGCTCGACTGCGTCCCACGTTATGATGATCCGGACTGGGGTTAGCGGTGGTTTCGGCATAAGAGGGCAAACAAGCCTGCTACTTTACATTTGGCCTCCGCCGAGGCCTCAGCCTCTGTCCAACATAGCCAAGCCGCAGGGGAAGGCTTATCCAGACCCAGGTCCCAAGAGACAAGAAAGGAGCCTCACAACCTCGACTTACCAAACGTGAGTCCCCACGAGGCCAGGCGCGCCCAATGCTCCTTCGCCTCGGACACTGGGAACGGGCGGTCGACATACGACGCGCTCTCCGGCGACGACAGTCCATGCTCATTTGGCCTGGTGTCAGCTGCTCCAAATGTCGTCTAGCTGATCCCTCATCCATTCCCCCTTGTGAGGCCCCCACCCACACTTTAGACGCCGCGCCGACGTTCGCCCCATGGAGGAGGAGGATTCGCCCGGCATCGTCGATGAAGTGCCGCCCCAGGATTGAGATATTGCCCGCACTCGGTCTGAACAGCGGGAAGTCCTCGTCGCGGACGGTGGCTGACCGCTTGCCTGTGTCGGATCCCAGGCTCATATTCGTAGCGGTAGTAGAGAGGTGGTTAGTAGAGCAGTGATTAGGTGCATCCGGGCGAAGTCCAAACTCGACTTCTTGTGAGATCGGGTGACGCGACGCGCGACTGGTGGAGGTTGACACGTGGTGCGGGGTCCCCTCCTTCGCTGCTTCCTTCGTCGCGTCCTCGAGTCTGATTTGCTTTCTACCTTGGACATTCTCCACAATATTCATTGTATTAACCGCGACCAGCGCGGATCTATAAACTGACTACATAAACCCAGCTCCAGCCGGGGGGTTAGTATTCGCAACATATCAAGAATCAAAGTCCAGCGATCACGATCCGAGCTTAGGCAAGGACAATGTCGTCCTCACGCACGTCGTCTTCGTGAACCCACATCTCCTCCCACTCGTCGTCCTCGTAGTAGTCTCGCTCGCACAAGTCCTCACCGTCTGTGGGCTCCGGGGAGGCGGTGGTAGATGTGGGAGTGCCATCGGTGGGACGAGAGGCCTCAGCAGAGGGAACGTCGGAGGACGAAGTGGGGCTGGGCTCGGACGAGGTCGTGGTCGAGGGTCCCTGCGTGGTGGTCGAGGGCGAAGGCTCCGCAGACGACGACTCCGACGAGGAAGAGGGCGAAGGCTCAGCGGACGACGACTCCGACGAGGAAGAGGGCGAAGGCTCCGCG